>CANUEZ040000180.1:1212500-1670000 GCA_948099385.1 Fasciola hepatica | reverse complement strand
TGGCTTAATAGTAGTGAGGTTGATTCTGCGGTTTTAAGACGCGATGGTCAGTGTCTTGGTTGAGCGTAAGGCACTGATTTCATTGTAGTGAAGGTCGTACCCGCATTCATGCATGGACTTCATTGGGTGTGCCAAAGGAATCTTGCAATACTCTGAATGAAATGGTCGGACTCCGTGACTCCTACACTACCTGCGTCAAGACCGATGTTCTATAAATGAAGCCCTTTTTGAATTACTTTTATTTCCATGTCCCGAATGATATCGTTTCCAGCTATCAGATATATCTACCCAAAAGCAGAGCACTGAATTTACCGGGCAATAAAATTAGCTCAATCAAATGTACCTTTTGCCACGCCCTATTGTCCTGATCTGCTGACCAGTTTTTGTTTTACTTTGTTTTCGTTCTGGATTTATTCTTCGGGGCAAAATGGTTGTCACATGGTCAGCATGAGTACGGTCCACCCGTGGCCCTTCCTCATGTTGCGGTATTTATACCCCGAAAGGAGACCGCTGAAAGTGTTTATTACATCACATTCAACACGTCTCGTTCATATGATTACTTTGGTCTCGTCAGTCTTTCTACATGAGTCCAAACCAATCACTTCCACAAGTCGGTGACGCAGATTCTTGGGGTGAACAACTAATCTGTTCGAATTATCTTGCTCCAAATAATCCATGCCACTGTCAAAAACCAAATGGATTTTTCTTCATAAAAGACCGAACTTTTCTTAATGTGGATTATCGGTAAGCGATGTCACGTATTCATACTACTGGGTAAAAATGTGTCCGTGTGGTTGATAATGTGTTTATTACTGGCTTAACGTCGAACCCCAAATTCTCTCCTGATTTTCAATGCTATCAACAAAGATTGACAAGGTCCGTTTGCCGCCACTTTACTGCCGGTCTGTCTGCTTTGATCTAAGTATACATTCCTTCGGTTATTTCCATCACAAAATACTATGCTGAGCTAAACAATACATCTATTCTATATAATGGTTAGGTGATAAACAACAAGGTATTATGATGTTCCATAGTTAACAAGAAAACTACATTCGTTGATTAGTTTCGATTGGTGTTTCACATGTACACTAAATTTCGCATGCTTCATGATGGATGCGAAGTGGTTGCATGTTGTTACAAATTTCTGGGACTCGATCAGACTTACACCCGCGCAATCCTTGCGGTTTGAATGATCAACAAAACTCTCCAATCGTTTTTTATTATCACGAAGAAGATTTTTAAAAACTTACACATTGTTAAAGGAGTCTGTTAGGTGGAAATCCCATTATTGAATGGCTTGCAGCATAAAGATTTGTCCGAAGTACGAACGATAAATATGCAACTTTGGTTTTGTACTCTAACTCGGACATACTCAGTGAATGGGTAAACTTCCACACAACCCTAGTCAAACACATGGTCATTCTACTCTTCGTGCAGTATGTTATTCACTATTCAGTTATATTGAATTTGATTAGTTTACTTTGTGTGATCAAATCTTGCATGGGCATAATTAGGCTTCTTGGATGTCTGTGGTGGTGATTGTCCATACGTTGTGATAAGTGGTATGATAGACGCACTGCGAAACCCACTTCTTTTGCCAGACGCACTGTTTGAAGACCAATTGAGGGTCCAGATGCTCCATATCCTTCTTGACTGTATTAACCCACATCTTTAGCTGATCTCCATAGCGGTGTTCACAGTTTTTCGGATTCTATTTCAAGCCGACGAATGACTTGACCAAACCGCCGGAGATGGTGTCGTCGTAGGACCGAGGACAGAGTTGCTATGTTTGGGCAAGATTGTCGGACGGGAGAGTTTCGAACCCGATCATATCATTGAATTTTAGCTACGTACAAAAACTGGTGGTTACTGGAGCCCTCAAAATCCTTTTTATCTTCGACGATCACTCTCCAGGTTTCAGATGCGTTTGTGAGGACGGGTGAATGGTGGCCCGATGAACATGCATCTTTTGCGGTGGTTTAGTTAGCTGTGGGATAACAGCGTTTTGCGGACTTTCAGGACTAGTCTGTTTGTTCAATCAACACAACATTTGATTCCGTCTTTGGCCCGGCCGTTTGGTTGTATGATAGATCCAAAATTAAAGTCATGGATCAGTTTCACAATTTTTCCACTAACGTGGATGCAGTATGTAGGAACTGGAAAAGTATCACAGACCTTGGTTTTTTCGGGTGTTTTTCCCAAGACCAATGGCTCTGGTTCAACAGTCAGTGCGGTCAGGAATCCACTGCAGACTGTTAAACTCATCTTCTGGAATGACAGTGCCTTTGGTAGACTTAATATTCTTGATCCAAGTCTCCTGACTGAGTTCCCTACCTTGATAGTCGGTGACGATGAAACCCATCACTCCATCCATGGGACCGTAGGAATGATAACAAGGGTTTTTTGATGAACGCCAAAGTCAACCAGAAACTGTAGAGACCTTTCGACATAGGCTTAGATACAGGCTTCCGTAGCCGAATAGCATGACCTCAAGAGACTCTCTCATCGTGGAGGCGTCGTGTCAGCTCCAGAGTGGTTATCTATCGACGGAGTCGAAGGAAATGCAAACGTCAATGAGTTCTAGAAATTTTAAATGAACTAAAATGAAAAGGGTTCCCATATTCAGTGGGATTCCAATCTAATACTGGACGTCATTCATATTCCAGAATTGTGTTCCTTCACGGGCTGACCTACACGGTCAAACCGCTAATTTCTTACATTTTGGTATCGGGTCTTATTGGTAACCCGTAAAAACTAAGCTGTTGTGTCCTGTTGATAAATGCCTAAATTTGTTGGAGGCAGTCAAATAACAGATATTTGGTAGAGTCAACTAATAAGGAGAATGTAGTACCAGAGAGTGGATGTCATTCATGCTTCGACTCGATTCCTTGAAATTATTTCAGGTCTGATTTGGTTTAGGATGAATAAATTGAACCTAATTACGCAAACAGGCAAAAATACGGTCAGTCCAACTAAGTTATCTACTCGTAGACTACGCATTCAATTTTGCAATGTTCTCCAGTCAGCCTTTGACCTTGGCGGCCAGTATCTCGATGAATGACATCGTTCGCATGTGACGAAATCTTACCGAATTCTCGTGGGCGCACCCTGATCTTTTTTGATTTGCTTCATCCTCAGGAAACAGCGGTGCTTGCTGAGCGCCTGTCTTGTCGATCTCATGGAATAACGATTGAGGATTATGATGATTGGATGAAAGGGTAGATTTACTTTTCAGTTGACTACCACAAATGAATCAGTTGGGATTGTTTCGACAGAGCAGTATGTTGAATAATAACATGAATTTACTTCAGCAATAAGAGATGTCACTGTATATACTACGTCCGGAAGATTGATGCTTAAAAGAAAGCCCATGAGGGCTATGTACTGATCAGTTGGACTGTGCGAGACCGTGTGGACTACAACTGATTAGCAAGCTCCAAGAACTGGACTGTGATTCACGTTTTCCATAAATTACTGTTGCCGCTTACATGCGCAGTGAAAGGGTCCACTTTGTGGACAAAGGTTCACCGCAATTTCAGGGATCGCTAGACTCTGGAAACTGGAGAGGGATAACCAAATAAGGCTCTTCAGGTCAGGTGAATATCGCACAGTAAGTCGTTCACCCGTCGCTATGTTCAGCCGCTTATAAAAAAAGACATCTACAAAAGATTGTCAATAAGCCAGCTATTTCATCTTTGTGCGCCTCCCTATTGGTTGAATTAAGACACAATGTACCTGGCTTCCAACTTCAACTGAAATAGAAACTCGAACAGAGGCAGAAAGATTTGGTTAAGAAGATTCTCGGAAGATATTTTAATTGATGGATGAAAATAGCAGAATCTTATCTCATTCATGCCAAGCTGTCAGATGACCCGTACTTTTGTCGTCACTCCGTATCTTTCCGTTCAAATCATTGTTTGATTGTACGCGCTGCACTTTCGCGACAGAAGCCGGTTAACCAGTCACCAAATGCCTGACTTTCACTCACTTCGTGGAAGGCTCCCATGGTCAAACAGTTAGAATACCCTTACGAAACCCGTAAGTGTACTCTATTGGCATGATGAGAAGTACTGTATTCTAAAATATTTTTCCCCTCATGTGTTTGAAATTGTTTAGTTGACCTATTGAATGTCCAGTTGTGTTGGTTCTAGAGTGGATCCGTTCCCACTGATTTGATTGGCGTGTCCACATGAACCAATTGGAGTCTAGAGTCCATTCGATCAATTAGAGAGACTTGAAGTAAATCCTAGCGAAATGTACGCAAAGAATACTACCGACATCTCAAGACAGTCAATAATCTAAGAGGTAATAAGGCCGCAACCGAACTCATATTATTCCCTCCCATTTTTGGCGCGAGGGTTGTATTACTGTTCTGTCACTTTTTCAATTTAGTATTATTGACTATCAGTTGCCAATATCACTGTCAGTGTGTTCGTTTTTTTTGCTGAATACCGGTTGAAATCGAGATGAAACTTTCGGACCCAGTTTTATAATTACAGATACTTAGAAAATTTGATGGTATTTGTGGTATTCACAAAATTGGACGAATTCTTTCAGTTATGTTTGAGTAGTAAGACATTGAGTTATTTTGGGATTGCTCTCCATGTAATATCAACAGTCCACTGGCCTTTGCCATTAATTTCGAACAAGAATAAGTTAGCCGTAAACTGCTTCCATGGAATGTTCAACAAGAGTGGTACGTTGATTTCGAAAGCAATTCCAAGTAAGGTAACTAATACGGTTGAAGAACTTTATTACCTTTCTAGTGCCTGTTAATTGTGACACAAAACCTTGCTGAAAAATATACAACCAGAATTGCGTTACTTCTGCACAATAGAAATTCATTTTCAGTTACTGGTCACAGACGTAAGCAACTGACATGCAGTGTTCACATGGGAGAGCAGTGCAGTTATAAACTCGGGGTCACCTTGATTGATTGTGAAGCATTTGTGATAGGTATACAAGTTTACCAAAAAAAAGAAACTGATGGAAGTCGTCAACCTGAAATGTGAACGAAATGGATTTTCAGAGCTAATGTAAACACTTCTTAAACCTAGCTGATTGATTTTCAGTCACCTAGACTAAATTTCGTGTTTTGTTCTGGTCACTACATAGAGTATCAATTGTTTAGTACATTTTTATATTGATCCGAATACTGAAGGAGCACCTCAAGTATACAAGGTGTTCCATGCCCATCTGAACATTGAATTTGCGCCGCAGGGACTGGTAGATGCCATGAATTCCACAAAAGCACCGGCAGTTTTTTCAACCTTTCACCGTGATTGCATCATGTTGACTTTGTGGGGTTCGGACTGATAGTTCACCAGTTTTATGTCTGAAAATTCCCGCCGAACACGTTGATAAGAAACACTACATGGCTTACAAGTTCGGTTTTACTTATTCGTACTCATATCAGTATATGAAACTAAATGTGACTCACGGCACAGAAGGGAGAGTGACGGGCTGTTGCATTTTGCATTGTGTATATCAGCTTAAGCAGAGCTGTACAATGCTTTTCAGACAAAAATGACGTCAAAATAAAGCTACAGAGCAAAACAGAATTTCGTTTCAGACAGAATTACATCCTTGTTTATCAGGGCATGTAGTGGAAAAAGAATAACAGAATTCCTATACAAAGCCAATCTGCAGGTAAGTAGTTTATACCTAGGCCGGGACAATGCGTGGTACTGACAGAGAGTAAGATCAAAATACAACGAGTGCAAAGTGTCAGAAAGGATTTTCTGTGTAAACGGAATGGATGGTGTGACGCGGCTAGTGCACAGTTTGAATACTAGATCATTTAAGGTTGTACCAGAAACAAGACCAAGGATGCGTAAGCCTCTGTGAAGAGTGATGAAACCCGTTTTTAGTAATCCTGAGAAAATGGCAGTGGAACAATATAGAATGATGGGTAATCTACAATGTCTTACGAAAGTGGGAATAACAGACTATGGAGCCCTAAATCGCCGTAGTGTTCTAGTTCGATACGACAAGTGACACAATTTTCTAGCTGTGCTTTCAATGTGCAACGACCAATGCATATTATGCTGCAGTGTAACACCAAGGTGTTCCACGTGGTTAGTACGTGCAAGGGGGTAGAATTAATGGTGGCAGCTTCTTCAATGATCCGAGCATAAGAGGTGGAAAAAATAAACTTTTGACATTTATTAGTGTTCACAAGATGACCAGAGTAAATAGAAAAGTTCACAATATATGGAATGTTTTCAGTGAATTCGTCGAATTCTGATCTATTTTTGGCAGGCCTAGATAGTCATAATGATCCGTATCGGTCCGTGGAAGAAAATGCGTGCGTAGGCAATCAAACATTCAGTGAAAACAATACATTAGTAGTTTTATTATTGTGATCGTTAATTGTTTAAAATCATTGTAGGAACCCGCGCGTTGATCCGCTGTGCAGATTGTGAATGTTGATAGGTCCTTTGGTTATAAATGAACTCAAGCAAACGCCTTTCTATTGACTCCTTGCGGCCTCATGGCACCGTGCGGTTCAGTCCGTCACCGTCTCTGTTGACGATTCGTCCCTATCGTAATCTCATAACTACTTTTCCGGAATTCATCTCAATTTTGACAGCTTCTTCAGATGGAAAGGGTCCATGTATTTTGATTACAAAGACAAACCACATAATTTGAGTTTGCGTGCGGCCATGAACGTCTGAGGAATTCAGTGACGAAAGGGAACGAAGATAAATGTGATATTCTCGAGAAACAATTAATAAAGGTTATCACTTAATGACTAATTACCGATCTTATGAGTATGCAGATATTTAACATTTTGAACATCATGCCGAAATAACTAAACGGCGTCAGTTCAAAAGACCCTAGGTGGAAATTTTCGATTTACCGGTCTGCTTAGTGTATAGTTAAAATTATTTGCCAAAGAATTGATTCTAACCATTACACTAAGTCAAAGTTCATGAGTGTTTCTTTCAGGTATCCCTGACTAGGTTTTCATTGATGACTCTGTAGTCAGGATGATTTTCCTAAAGAATCAGTATGTCTGCTCTTTCATTTTTCATAATGCAGTTTGAATGTTTGAAAGATGGAGCAAAATTCACATGCACTTGATACCATTTGCTTATGAAAATACTGTGAGAGTTCTATCATTCACTGCTGCTTTCTTTAAACCAGCTAAATTTATTGTCTGGATAGAATGCATCCTCCTTTTCGAATTCCGTCAGCCTCCGGTTGCTGCATGTTAACGCTTCGAGTAAATAGAAATTTGCAAAATACTTCGCGCAGTCCACGGGAACTTTGTCCGTAATAGTTGCTGCTGTTGGGTGAATAATCTCCATAGAAGGTGAACTAGCATGACAACTTTATCGACAAGCAGTGCCGGTACGGTAGTCGATGGTGAACATTCAGAAACAGCATACTGGTTGGGTTAGTTCCGATTTTCCCAGGACCCATTTTGATCGAAAAGAACATCTACCGATCTTCACGTGCTTTTTGCTGTTATGCTGAGATACAAAGCAGACGATAAAAGTATTTTCACTGTGTATTAACTAACCAGTCAGTGGCTCTGAGTCGCATTTTATCATCCAAATTATGGGTCAGTTTGCGTATACACGGAATAAAAACACCGACCACCGGTGAGAGATGGAATCCTCGTCATGGAGTTGTTTTCTGATAAAAACGTATAATGATGTGTTCATACGTCAAACACCAACTAGGCTACTCCGGTTTTGAGCGTACTGAATCTTTCTCGAGTTTCCAGTCCCATATGCCAGTTGAGTTTAATCCCCGTGGTGGCCGAGTGGTTTAGAACGTTGGATTTGCGCTCCGGAGGTCGGAGGTTCAAATCCCTGGCACCGCCGGTCTCAATAGTGGTATATAGTAACCCTCATCGTCATCCGACTCGTTACCTCCCGTGACCTATTGGGGCCGTATGTGGTTAACCACTTCAGGTCTCAGTTTATGGTAGTCGGTTGTACTTATTAGTGCACTGGACTTTCGCGGCTGTGCCGTAAACCCTTCCTTTGTGCTCATGCGAAAGCATGCAGTAAGAACAGAAATGGGGACTCGATGAATAGACACTGTGGTCGACGATTTGTGATGGGAACGAATCAGCTGTGGAGTGTGGCTCTATGGTTTTTTCCGTGGCGCGTAAGTAACACGTTGAATTTCATGAAGAACTGTACTGTGATGATTTGTGGTTAAACGAATGTGGGTTCTGTTGTATGAATACAATTCTTTGATCACTGTTTCCACAACCAAGGCTATAGTTTGACTGATCGTTTCAGTCGCGTGAATCTCACGTGATGTGTTTCCTGTACTCATGGGAATAACTGACTTGAATGTGAAGCATATTAACTAACCACTATATTGGTTCGAATGTCTGATATACTGTCTGAGTGCATTAAAACTGACTTCTTTACTGAGAGGGAAAATTAAGTCCAGATATTTCAACCAAAATTTATACGTACGGACATAAAGAAGCTTGTCTCAGTCGCTGCATCTCGACTATCCGGTTTACGCCGATAGGATAGAAGCTTTCTAGGGATTATTACATTCCGAATTCCAGTTGATGTCAGTAGCACGTTCAGTTCAGTTCAGTTTGGTTTACTCAACCATTAACCTCGCATTTATCTGCTATTGTTTCGGTTACTACCTTCCAGCATCGTCGAGTAAAGGGCAAAAAGAATAGGAGCATAGTGTTAATGATCCAAAAAAGTCAAGGTATCAAGCGGAAATCAAGAGGACAAAGAAAGAGTCCGAATGCAACTACGCCACTGACAGTGACACCTAACTATTTCACTTAATGTCTCCAACTATTTGGTAAGCGGATCACGTGGACCCCAACCTGGAAGTCTAACACGTCCTACTCGGCCAAGTCCTCTGGTCAAGGTTTTCAAACTTTTTTGCCATATCAAGAACTGACCACCTCGACTAACCTACCGATCACCATGGACCTCAAAGAACAGCGTACGCCGAGGAGGTCTATCGGTGGGCATGCGTAACACATTTCCCAACCACCTTAATCTGTTTAGACTCAGAGACCAACCTCTGGTTCCCAACACCCAACGCTTACCTCAACATTGCTGATACGGTGTTTCCACCATACTCGGGAAATGCTACGGAGACATCGGTGCTCGAACACCGACAGTCTTTGCCTATCTTCTGCCCTCAACGGCCATACTTCTGGACCGTATAAAAGAACGGACCTAACCACCTCATTGTACACTCGGATCTCACCAGACAATCTGATGTCACGCCGACGCCACAGATGAGGGAGGTTGGCAAAAGCTAAACGCGCCTTCTGAATACGCGATGACACTTCACCTAATATCTGTCCATCGGGTGAGATTTAACTCCTTAATTAACCGAACCTGTCTACTTCAGCTAGAGCTTACCCCTGCCAACACAAGGTTTGTTGAGCCAACCAAGTGCTGAAACAGCATTTTACATTCCAAAGATGCAAAAAGCATCCCAAACGTTGCTACACTGTTGTTAAGGCTATCTGAGAAAGCTTGCAACTTACCTGGATCTTCACTCAAGAGGACAATATCGTCCGTATATTCCAAGTCAGACATTTTACTGCCTGAACAAAGATTGACGCCGCTATTCTCACACGAGGATAGGGCTATCTAAAGAATCAAATTAATCACAAAAATGAAGAGAAAGGGTGTAAGAGGACAACCCCGATGAACACCACTTTCCGTGGTGAACTCGGGGGAAAGATCGCTGTAGGCACGAACTTGACTTCGGCTGTTCTCATACAAGCATTGGAAAAGAGAAATAAACTTTTCCGGCACATCCTTCAATGAGAGGCAGCGCCAGAGATCTGTGCGGTCGACTGAGTGGAACACCGCTTTCAGATCAAGAAAAGCAGATTGTGGGCCTAGGGAAGATGTGTCTATACTCTAAGGTTTGCCGAAGAGTAAAGATGTGGTCGATACAACCCCGACTGGGTCTGAAACCGGCTTGATTCTCACTTGTACACATTTCGCGGGCACTGAATAACAGGTAGAGAATAGGCTCAGTGAACAGTTTAGATGCTATGCTTATCAAGTTATTACCTCTGTGGTTTTCACAAGAGGACCTGTCACCTTTCTTGTAAATGGGCACAATCACCGATTTGCACCATTCCCTGGGAATCTGTTCGCTAACCCAAATAATACCGCTTGGCCTGTCAGGCACGATTGCATTTCCGGCTTAAGGAAGCCGTCCTGCATAGCTCTTTGGGTCATGAGGACACGCAAGCCACCACGCCACGTCAAGATGCAGTCTCGTCATGATGGCGTCAATCACGCGAATTCTACGTGGTTTGTTAATTCAGCTCCAACTGCGCCTTATTTACAAAACAAAACACTACAAAACGCGTGTTATTTGTTATCTTCTACGGATAGACTGGGCACAAGATTTCGGCTTCGTAAGTTGTATCTCACATCAGCCCTTCAGGATGAAATGAAACGGGTTAGCGGAGCGTCGAACAGGGCATTCTTTTATTGTGCGACTGAACAGTGCGATATTCAAAGTGCAAATGGACCAACACTGCAACATTCATCCGTTCATCCAGTCAAATTGTGTCCTTTTTTAGGATTCTTGTCCGCAAACCACCAGTCAAAGTGATCGGTTAGTATCGTGGACTTTCCATACATTCCCTGTCTTGTGTTGGAATCAAGCCAACGTATGATCTTTATGCCCAGAGTAGCTGGTTTACGTCGCATTACTGCCTTGGTTTCATGGGGGTTCTCACGACTCCTTGATAGTACGTTTAGGTTATTTCAAAAAATTTGTCAAATCTGTCTAACACCAATACACAGAATTTCGAGTCTATCGTAGGCAGTTATTTGTGCCTTCTCATCCTCATTGGCTGTAGCACTTTCACTTACTTTCATTGTTCTCGGTATTTTATTGCTATTTTTATTGCTTCAGTGAATATACAATAACGATGAAGTGCATATGGCATGACCATAAAATGGGGTGTTAACTTATCGAGAGGAATTCTCTAAATCTACAGCGGGCGTCATTTTCTCCCATCTACGATACATTTAGGATGATAAGTTGTTTAACCCAAATGTCAGGCGTAATTATTGTACTTTTATATTCATATGAATGTAGACTGAAATTTGCTGACGAGCTGCATGTGATCGTGTGGGTTTGCTACACATCAGACACACCATGTCAGGGCTCGTGCGTTCGAATTCTTCCGATCTATATGGTTCAACATTAATAATCATCATAAACGATTATATGAGCTGTCATTTTTTCCAAATGATCCGAAACAAAACCGATATGGGTAAACTGCCGTGAGTCATCTCCGATGCCACATGAGCTTCAGGTCGTACGGACTGCAACACGTCACTCACTTTCACCCATTGAACTAACTAACTCCAGAAGTGTATCGAAATAAAGATACCATTTTTTATCACCCTTACTCTTTTCTGACAGATAATGGGTCAAACTCCTGGTCATTTGAATCATACCCATGTTCCGGGAGTCCCGCATAATCATGAGGAGCCGTGTATGGCTACTCGATTCTGGCCGGTGTTTGTCTCATCCTCACTACTGTGCTTTTTCGGCGGCATCTTGGTGATTCTGCTCTACCGAGTTGTCGTCCAGTTGATCAGCAGGCTGTTCACATGTGGTCATCCGACTCGCCTAGCGGTCGATGCAGGTGGTACACCAGATCCATTGGCTTCACGTGACCGATCCGCTCGAACTAGTGGAGTTCCGACCAGTCGATGGACACGTTCACAATCTCTAAATTCGATCAATATGACCCCGAATCCAATGGATGAGATGGAGCTACGGGCACAAGGTTCTATCGTATCAACTAGTCATTCTGTTTTCGGCCCTAGCTTCCCGCCTACAGGTGTCGGATACCGCTTGAAATCTGGATGTCATGCTCTCGTTCAAGGTGTACACTTATATGCAGTCCAACTGGTCAGTTATCAATGGCTCGCTGGTCGTGCATTCATCGCACTCAGTATGATCATGAGCTTGTGTTCATTTGGAATCTACGTCTACGAAGCCACATTTTTCCCTTCTGATATAGAAAAATGTGGACATAAAGGACGTCGTATGCGTGCAATGGATTTTGCTATGAATATCTTCTTTTTCATCCATTTTGTGGTCCGTTTCATAGCGTGTCGAGATGCACTTCTCTTCTGGATCGATTGGTATTCTATTCTAGACTATTTCACTGTTCCACCCACATTGTTTGGTTTCTTCATCAAACGTAGTTGGCTTGGATTCCGTTTCTTACGCGTATTTCGGCTGACCAATTTAGGTGAAGTGCTGCACAATTTGAAGATTGTCCGTTCCGCATCCAGTCTACGCATGTGTCAATTGTGTACCTATTTCCTATCTATCTGGTTGTCCGGTGCTGGTATGATTCTTCTGTTGGAGAACACAGGCAATCTGATCGGATCCGACGCGTATCAAGTGAGCAATCCAATCGCATATCCTACCGCGCTCTATTTCACAATTGTCACCATGTCCACTGTCGGTTATGGAGATATCACGCCGGTCACATTTCTGGGCAAATGCTTCGTATGCCTCTTCATCCTGTTCGCTTTGGCCACATTCGCCAGTGCAATTCCGGAGATTGCAGACATGTTTTTCACTTCACGAAAATATTCCGGCTCGTATACGAAACCGGAAGGTAAATCGCACATTGTGGTTTGTGGGGATATCACTACCGATTCGGTTAAAACGTTCCTATCCGATTTTTTGCACGAGGATCGTCAAAGAACTGATGTCGAAGTAGTGTTTATCAACCCGTGTAAACCGGATTTACAATTGCAAAGCATTTTACGGTTGCATTTCTCCCGTGTAAAATACTTTCAGGTAAGTTGCTTTGATATACCCTTTCGTGAATAAGGTGGACTCTTCTCCACCACCGGTATGACGCAACGAGTTCACGATCATAAAGTTTCGCCATAATTTCAGTTGACATCATCAATAATGAGGCTTTCTAAAGTTAAGTTGCTAAGCTCAGTGATAACAGGTTTATGGTGACCATGAACTTGAGCCACATGCATAAAAAGTATTTGAAGTCACTGGAAATCATCAATATTCAGTTCTTAAATGAATATACTGTCTAACTGTTCTCAGATAAGGATGGGAAAATCATCATGAATAGACCAAATCTCATGACATTCATGTATGCTGTTTACTGTTTGTCACTGCCAGTCCGACCTCCACCCTGCTTGAAGCTGCGCATATTGCGTCGCTTCAACATTGCTGACTTTCTACAATTTTCAGAAGACATGGTCAGACGTAATGCGGTTGGGTTCATTCGAGACAAAACAAGATAAGGGAATTGCGGATGCATTGGAGCTTTCGCAGAACTGCCCTCCGAGATCTTTGACAGTTAGGTTTAGCTCCGGTTTAGCCTGGTACATATTTTTGGGGCCTTTACTTTCACTTGATTATGGCTAGCATCTGCGAGGTGATGAGCTGGCATCATGGATGTCCCGAATAGCACCTACCCATGAGGGGTTTGTAGAGAAACCGCTCATGAAGAATCTTGAGCACTAAGTGCGAAATGGCGCCCGTGGTGCTGCTCGGCTTTTCGCACGAGGTAGCAACTCTAGCCCGTGCACAGTCAAGTACTACCGATCACGCAACCATATGTTTGTGCTGGGACCTGGTGACCGAACAATCGGTTCATACGCCCTTCAAATGGCGGTAAGGCGGCCGAGGTTGCTCCACATATTCTAGTGGGTCATATCCTACTCAGAATAGCTGAGTAAAAGGCAAGATGGAATGACCGTATTTAGGGGCGGACAACATTCTAGCACGAGCCTTTCGTTGCTTGTGTAGGATTTTTTACCTAGTCCCTTGTCCGTGTGAAGTCAGCCTAGAGGCTTGACTTCAGTTTCGGCAAGCCTAAATCGCGATAGTTTCCCCAGCGTGTTGGTCTTTACTGCGCGAAATAAATGGGCTACGTACTTTAAAGGATAGTATTGATCGAACTGGCGTTTTGGTAAGGTTATGTTACATTAGGGGATGGAGCCTTGCTGAGTGATTCCGAGACTTTTGATGGTCAGAAAATAGGATGCTGAAGTAAACAAATTGACCTTTGAAATTGGTTCCAATTCGAGGCTGGACGGCGCCACTAGATGCATCAGTAGCTGATGAAACGATAGCACAGTTGCAGCTAGGATTGCGATCGATTTCAGGATGAACCAACAGGTGAACTAAGTTCATCTCGCAGTTTCAACACACAATTCACGAGTGATAAACACGAGATCACCTTACATGATAGAAATTACGAGTATATATATTGTTAGTAAGTAGCATGTAAATAAGTGGACAAAATTGGCCCAGGAACACGACCGGCTTTGCGGTTGTTGCTGCTCATGAGGTACGCGTATCCGGAACTCCTCTGCCCACTCATCTTCATACTTGTACACACAGTTGTTGTATCCTAGGATCTAGTATACATCGCATACCTGATGAGCAGCAACAATCGCGAAACCGGTCGTGCACTTTCAGGGGAAATGTTGTCCACCCACTGACATGCTACTTACTATCAACATGCATATATATATATATATATATATATATATATATATATATATATATATATATATATATATATATATATATATATATATATATATATATATATACATTCAAAGGATTCTCAATTCGGAGAAGAGCGTTGATTTCATTTAGCGAACTCGTCGGTTCTCGGAATTCAAGCAACAACTTGAATATGAATTCTTTTTCAAATACTGTACATTTCTTGACGTACGCAATCCGCAAAGTTCACCGAGTAACTGCATACCAGTAGCTACGGAAAACTGTCAGCAAACAAATTTATGATAAACTTCCCACTTACTGCTGATTCACATTCGATGTTTTGTGCAAAGTGCAGTTTGTGTCCCACGGTTCAAATCCACCCATTTGGCCCCCACCGTAAATCGATCTCTGATTCCGAATGATTTTTGTTTGATAGACTTCTTTTTATTTTTCCCATCAGTTTCTTGGGTGAGTCGCAACCACTTATTCCATTTCTATTATCATCTGTTGTTTGTGTGAACTTCTCGTTTTGTTTAAGCACATTTACTGTCTTATTTGGCTTCAAAGACAGATTTGGTTGTGATAGATTCCGCTGGTGCATTATCCACGAGCCCGTTGCTCGATTACATGACGCGCATTCTCACGTGGAATCGGAACCGGCGTGTGTTTTATCACGTGACTCGCCGAATAAAGTTCACGGGGTGAACTATTTTGTTAACCAGGACAAGGCCTGAGTCAGACTTGTTTCAGTAACTAATCTTACACCGAAACACCTACTTGAACATCCGGAAAAAGGAAGTCCTAAAACGGTCTTGGTAGGCGGATAAAACCCAGTCTGCTCATATAATCGTTATTTAGCGAAATGTTTAACAAATCACATGACAGCGTTTCAATTTTATCTTCTACTCTCCTTCCCTTCCGTCCGTGGTCCAACTTGGCAGGGCACAGTCATGGATCATGGAGACTTGCAACGCGTCCGGATGGTAGAAGCGGACGCGTGTCTTATTTTGGCTTCATCCACTGCCTCCGACTCTCACCAGAAAGATGCGGCCAATATCATGCGCGTTATCGCTGTGAAGAATTATGCGAGCCACGTGCGTGTCATTGTCCAATTGTTACACACGGAGAACAAAGTAAGTCAGCATAATTGGGTCAGGCACTTGCACAGATTATCAAACCTTGAGTTGTTAGTCACTTTCAGGGTTCCTAACTAGCAGGTTAAAAAAACTCAAACTTTGACAGGATGTTTTTTGGTTCAAGATTCAAGGGGCAGGTTTTTAATTCATATCACCCTAGGTATCATAAAATCCAGCAGCTGGGCACCCTTTTATCTATTCAACCGGGGTCTTTGGTAGACAGTCGGAAGAATTGTTCAACCTCAGATCCAGTGTCCAGGTCTACCAACGTACTGTTTATCGATCCGACGTACCCTTGGTTCACTCAGCGAGGGAATTGATAGTTAACCTACCATTCGATCGACACCGGGTGATAACATCATGGGTGTATTAATTCTGATTCCATACCGTAAACTGAACCGGCCGGGAGCGGGTGGTCAAACTGTACCAAAGAAAGCAAGACGGGCATGGAACACCTATATTTGAGCAGCCAGACTCGTCAAGTTGGTAAGACATATGTAACGGTTTATATAGTCCTTTATCCAGATCGCGCTGCAGCAACACCGATCTTCCGGCAGCCTGAGTATCTCGGCTGGCCAGGTGCTTGCGGCTGTTAGTTTGATTCTTTTGCTTACTATCTCCGCTCGGTTGGTCTGATTGCTGCGGTTGACGGCTTGATCGGTGGCCCCTCACATGGGCTTTCTTACTGGTTGCCTGAGATTTCGCTGAGTCCCATCCACTGGTCCAAATGTCTCCTTTTGTTTTCTGTTCTTTGGTCTGTGGCTCTTGATTGGTTGGCCCGATCGGTTTGATACTCTCACCGTTCTGTTGCTACAGTATTACGGCCTACGTCGTGAACTCCGTTCCGAACTATGGACTGTTTTCTTTTTTACTAGAAGCTACTAGCCGTTACTTGTTCCAGTTGCTGCTGTTTCAGTGCATCCATTCCAGAAAGAACCCTCAGGTGAGTGAGATACATCTGTGTGCTGATTCGGGCGATGATTTTGTTCGGGAGTTCAGGTAAATCTTTGATCTGTTGAGTTCATTTTGGGATCGGGAATTGATCTGTATTTTGGGACAGTCAGTGATGTTGAAAAGAAAAGCCAGAGTTGCAACATAGCACGATTTATGTCCGGGACGATTTCGCTGCATCTCAACATGGTGCATACTGCAGAATGATACTGTTTATATAAGTTCATGTAAAACCATTATGTTCGACAAATATAGGGAAAATTACAATAGTCAAGTTACGTCACCATGGTAAAGACACATTAACAGAGAGCTGTTTCTGTTGACACAATATAGGTTTCCATCGATGTATGGCAATAGCTTCAGCAAACCTCAAAAGCCTGATATTCTTTGCCACGTAAATGACCCAAACGCAGTGCTTCGGTCAGCTGGATGTTGCGTCATCAGAAGATGACGAGCGACGGCCGACGACAGGATCTTATGGTTTCGAACGTTGTCATTATGCCTTTGATCTGACCCTGATTGCATCACAAAACGTTGTACTCAATTTGGAATGTGTTCAATCACTCGGTTACGTTACTGCCGCTCTGTTCGACCCACGTAGGTTGCTCCGCAACTACACTGAAAAAGGTAAATCAGATTCGATTTGGTGTACAGAGATGGACGTTGTTTCACCGAGGGTGTGGGGATCTTAATCGTTCGATGAACAATTCTGAGGTCAGCTGCATAATATGTTCGGGCAAGCGCTGATCCAAGTCGTCGTTTGAGCAAGCAATTGACGTCATCACCTTTGAATGGAAGACAAAGGGTGACTAGTAATTTTTCTACTGAACAATTCGTTTGTCTGATGACTTTAGGCTTGCTGTGCCTTTCGATAAACGCATCGGGATAAGCGTTTTCAGTCAAGGCTTCTTTCAGCTGTCGTAGTTCGTTGTCAATCATGTCTTCTGTGCAGATACGTCGTGCTCTTTGAAATGGTGTTCGGACCAGGCCACGTTTATATCACACAGGCACAATAGCTGTCAAAGTGCAAGTACTGGCCTGTCCAAGTTTCTTTTCGGTAAACAGATCTGGCGATTGTTCCATCATTCCTTCTGTTCATATTAATGTCGAGAAAGTGCAATGTATCTTCTATTTCAGTCAGTGATGGCAAAAACAATATTGCTTGATGTCGATGCGAATTTCCGTGTGGTGTGTGTGCCTTTGCGCGCGTCACTGAATTCCATACACGAGAACCCTTTTTTATGCTCACCAGTGCTTTCTGTGAGATGTTTGAATTGAAATCACAGTTCCTTTTGCTTTCTTTAAAATCATTTCAGGATTTTTTTGACCATAATCACATTATGTCAGTTTTCATCTGGTCTATGGCCTGTTGTAGAGTGGAGGGAGGGCCAGGGCAGCTTAAGAGCACACACAAATTGTTTTTGGGCACACAGAGGGGGGTTGTCTAGGTGGATGCCGACAGCCTCAGCAGTGGTCAGGACGCTACATTTTGCTTGTCTTGACTGTCGACTCCGGATCTTTTACAGGGCACGAAAAGCCTCGGACACGTTTACTGTGTGATTGGATTGAAACAACTGCGCTAGTGAGCGATTTACATGTTCCAGTGTTCAACCATGCAGGGTGATGGTCGTGGATACGTTCGGACAAACGCTTGGTCTTGCGGTCGGCCTACTTTTTCCCACCAGTTAGAGCCGACTAAATTCAACCGAGTGTTTCGTAACGGAGCTCAATGTTCAATCACGTTCGACGTTAGCTTCGTTTGCACACATTATCGGATCGCAGCGATACCATCGGCACGTTATGCAACCAAATTACTTGAAAAAATGACTCGGAGTTGGATGTCTGTGCCCCACCCTGGAGTTGAATCTATCTGAGGGACATTCCGATATAGTGATTAGATCATTTTCGCCACTCGTCTTAAGGATGAAGTGACTTGTTCATGCTCGTCTGCGTGTGTGAGAGATTTTTCTCAGTCAGCCATCTGATCAGCGGGTCTAGATTTTCCGTGCCCATGGGTCGGTCGGTTTGGTGGTAGAAAGCACGTGGGTTTAAGGACACTGGTACCACTAGCCGTTTCCACCGTATGCTGCACTGTCTGTGATTAAATCAGTCACATATATGTGTCCTCGTTTCAGACAAGCAACACTCGTTCGGCGCGTGATTCACCGTGATTGCATGAGCTGGCTAGTCAGAACGGGTTCTTTACTAGCACCGTCTCAGCCAATGCGTTTTCAAGACCCTTGGTGCTCTTTCATTCGTTTTCTGTGTGCTCAAACAGGGAAACCGAAAATATCGTCATTTTTCGCCGTTTCTGCGGATGCATTCAGCGCTGTGCGCAACACTTTTCTTTGTTTGTCGTTGGCCTTATTGTCTAGTCGAAAACATGATGTCCCATACACTGATTCATGTCAATTTTTTGTTTCGTTCTCTAGTTCGTCACAGCTAGTAGCATCTGCCGATTATTTTATGATAAAATGTGTGCTTGACGTGGTGTGATGGCTTGCGCGCCTCTATGACCCAAAGAGCTATACAGGATGGCTTCCTTAAGCCGGAGATGCAATCATACCTGACAGGTCAATGGGTAGAGGTCAGACGAAGTCCAGTCTCCTGGTCCTCCAGGTTGGGGGTTGATTTGAGCTGGCAACTCAGTCGGAAAAACCAGTGGAAGAATAATTGATCCAAGCAAATGGGCTTCCACTAAGCCATCCCGCTGCCTTGCGGATAGGTTCTTGTCAGAACTAAAGGCTTTGGATGAGGACCCTAATCGTTCTCCTGCTTTGTGGCTGGACACCCTAGCAGTACCCGTCCAACATCTCCCATGAACTGCACGACTACAAAGAATTCCATACTGCATCGGTCGTCGCGCAGGCTAATCAGGACCGCGCTGCCCATTGCATCGAGCGGGGTGGGTAGTGATAAGTGTGCTACTGCTCAGAGTTCCCTCTCTGTTATTCAACCTTTGTCTTCTGTCCCTAACCATCCCTCTTTGCCCCATCTATCCACCCATAATGCTCCCATTGATAACACGGTCGATACTCGCAACGATTCACTGTCAAAAAGTGTCGGGAATAATCCTCTGTCTGGTAACTCACATTTTCTCAAGCCCCGTCAGCCTCTGAATCTCGGCTCCTTCAACGTGCGTACACTCATGCAGGCCGGTCAGCAGGCGTGCCTAGCCCTCACAATGAACTCTCTGAAGATTGATGTTTGCTGCTTAAGCGAAACGCGTATCCAGGATTCGAGCAACGTAATTCAGCTAACTGCTCCTGGTATCTCATCGAGGTATATTCTGCGCACCTCAGGAGACGAAGCAGCTAGAGCTGTGGGTCAACGTGGTGTAGGAATTGTCTTGACTGACAAGGCTGAGGCTGCCCTATTAGACTGGATCCCTGTTAACAGTCGTTTATGTGCTGTGAGACTCCAAGGGTCAGTCGGCGTTCGAAAGGATAGTTGTGTTAAACGCAATTTGTTCGTGATCTCGGCGTACGCCCCAACGGACTGCAGCTCAGACTTGCAGAAAGATGAGTTCTATGATGCCCTCGCCACTCTCGTTCGCAGCAGTAAAGGTTCCGACATTGTAGTGCTAGCTGGTGACTTCAATGCACAAGTTGGCAAACTCAGTGTGTCAGAAGCCTGTTTAGGTGGGCGTTGTGCTTTACCCGCTGAGCGCACAGATAACGGGGATAGGCTTCTCCAATTTTGTGCAGACAATCGATTGTTCTTGTCTAGCACAAATTTCCGACACAGCTCGCGTCGCACAGCGACATGGCGCTCTAACTCTACAGGTACTTTTAGTCAAATTGACCATATCGCCGTAAGCTACCGGTGGCGCAGTTCTGTTCAGAACTGTAGATCTTACTGGTCCACGTACGTAGAGTCGGACCATGCCTTAGTTTTAATGCGATTATCTCTCCAGCTCCATGGCCATCGTCGCAAACCGCAAACCCGATTAGCCGTGCAACGTATGTGTGATCCAGACGTTTGCACCCGTTATGAGCAGAAGTTAGCACATGAGCTAGGATCCACGGAGAACAGTAATGTAGACGAGCATTGGGCTCATATCAAACAGGCGATGCACGTTGCAGCAGGTTTTGCCTGTGGTCCTGGATCCGTTGTCCATCAAAGACACTGGATCTCGCAAGAGTCGCTGAGTATAATGGAGCAAAAGCGTCAGCTTTCGAACCGTAAGGAGATGAATAAGATGCGAAGAAAGCTGCAAAGACAAGTTACGCGAAGCCTTAAGAAGGATCGCGAAAATTGGTGGGTCAATGTAGCCGAAGAAATGGAAGTGGCAGCTGCTTCAGGTAACAGTCAAAGACT
This sequence comes from Fasciola hepatica, assembly GCA_948099385.1. Taxonomy (NCBI): domain Eukaryota; kingdom Metazoa; phylum Platyhelminthes; class Trematoda; order Plagiorchiida; family Fasciolidae; genus Fasciola; species Fasciola hepatica. Next base: position 1,649,097 of record CANUEZ040000180.1, on the reverse strand, counting down.
GTTCAAACTTATTCGTGACACCAGTGGACGGCGAACTCAGGTCAGTGAAGCGATTTGCAGTAGGAATGGAGAACCCATCCATAACAAACAGCAAAGGCTTGACCGATGGGCCGAGTACTTCAAGGAACAGTTTAGCTGGCCGCACGCTAGTGTAGTTACTCCCGTGTCAACAACTGTGACTTCTTGGGTGGTATCACTTGAGCCCCCATCAGAAGTAGAAGTAGAGTCATGTATTCGATTACTAAGGCGGGGGAAAGCGGCAGGTCCCGACGAACTTCCTCCAGTTCTTTTCAAACTGGGTGGTGAGGCGTTGATAAAATCACTTACCGCCTTGCTCCGTGACATTTGGAACGCGGAGCGTATTCCGTTAATATGGAGCGAGTCATTGATTGTTCCCATCTTCAAGAAGGGAATACGCAATGACTGCAGTAATCATCGTGGGATTAGCTTAATCCCGATAGTCACCAAAGTATTAGCTTCGATTTTGCTGCACCGTCTTACACCGGCTCGTGAGAGGAATGTCCGCGAACAGCAGGCTGGATTCCGCCCAGGTCGAGGATGCATCGACCAGATTTTTACTCTTCGCCGACTACTTGAAACGCGTCACACGCACCGCCGACCAACAATAATGATTTTCTTAGACCTGAAAGGCGCTTTCGATTCAGTTGATCGAACATCGCTTTTCAGTACTCTTCATCGAAAAGGTATGCCCCAGAAGTTCGTGAACCTAATGAGATCATTGTATTCTCATAATTCTGGCCGCGTAAGGGTTTACGGTGAACTATCCGGTCGGTTCGAAACGACCAGTGGTGTTCGGCAGGGATGCCCTTTGTCTCCATTCCTTTTTAACTTCGTCATGGACGAAATAATGGAGAGTGCGCTGCAAAATCTTCAGGATGTAGGCGTCGAACTAGGAGATAGTGAAAAGCTATGTGACCTGGATTACGCAGACGACGTTGTCTGCTTGTTCGAATCCACGGAACATGCTCAGCGTGCACTAGATAATCTCGCAAGAGCTGTAGCTCCATTCGGTATGCGTTTTGCACCTTCAAAGTGCAAGATGATGTTACAAGACTGGACGTCAACGATTCCGAGCTTGATGCTCGACGGGGAGGTGCTGGCAGTTGTCGATCACTTCACCTACCTCGGTAGCTGCGTGACGACGGATGGGAGCACAGTAGTAGAGGGGAGTACGCGGATATCCAAAGCTCGAGCGGCGTACGCTGGACTGAAGCACTTGTGGCGCCGATCCGATATTTCACTGAAGTTGAAAGGTCGTGTATACTGTGCCACTGTGCGTTCAGTTTTGTTGTATGGTTGCGAAACTTGGAGTCTGCGTGCAGAAGATATTCGTCGTCTTGAGGTTTTCGACCATCGATGTTTACGTAGTATCGCTAGGATTGGGTGGAATAGCCGAGTAAGCAACGATGAGGTAAGAAAGCGAGTATTGGGTACTAATTCAGAGAACGTTTTGTCACAGCGTATCCAACTTAGTAGACTTCGTTGGTTGGGACACGTGTTACGTATGGCAAACACACGTCTACCGTACCGTGTCCTATTCTCCGCCCCTCCTAGGGAGTGGAAGAGACCACGTGGAGGTCAACAGATGACGTGGCAGCGAGGAATGAGGAGATGTACAGCAGACTTAGGAAAAGTAGGTGCTTCACGTCTTCGTGGTTGGGGTCCAAAAGATCCGTCCACCAGTTGGCTGGAGACACTGAAGGATATGGCTGCGAACCGCGAACAGTGGAGATCGTGTTGTCACTTTCTATCGAATCAGAATGTTTGATCGGTGTACGTTTGTACAGTTAGACTGTGTATTCCGTGTGTTGGCTACTAGGGCATTCTTTTCTTTTCCCACCCATATAGGTCCACTCCCTGTCCATCTTGTATATTCATACTTTTTAATTCAACGTGCAACATGGTGAGAAAGGCAGTGGTCAGTGGGGCTTGCCCTACTGTTCAACGCTGTACGATGATGATGATGATGATTTTTGACAGTGAGCATCACTTGTGTGGCCACTCGGTTCGTAGTTCGTGACTGATTGTTATGAGTTGACAAAATCGTCGGTTTCTCTCTCCATCTGCCCCATGAGAGAAACGCTACAGTATCGATGCTTTTGTTGAGTGGGAATTGTCCTCTATCAGAAATCGTAAAATCAGTCATTTTTATGTTCTCTTGTATCTTTTCCCTGCTGCAGGCTCATCTGTTGAATAGTCCCTACTGGAATTGGGATCAAGGTGATGAGATAATCTGTTTCAGCGAACTTAAATTGGGTTTTCTCGCGCAAAGTTGTGTGGCGCCCGGATTTTCCACCCTAGTTACCAACCTCTTCTCAATGTGCTCACAACAGGGCATCCGTAAATTAGGCAAACGAGCTCATGTGGCTGGTCGAAAGCTATCCAGAAATGAACTCATGCCTTCCCCTCGGCGAGATCCGAGCAAAAGCTCGACAGACACAAGTCGGAAATCATTGAATCAAATTGCACGAGAGAAAGGTTGGCGAACCGGTCTGCGCTTTTTGCGCAACATATTCCAGAAACGTGAAGAACGCGATTTGTTGGAACGTGAAAGAAACATCCCGGCAGTTCGAGTAACAACCAGCTCAGTTGGGACAGTGGATGCACTTTGTCGAAGTGAACTACAATCCTCAGTGCCATCACTCAATCGTTTGAGCAGCCTATTGCAAGCTGACGAATGCTGGCTTGTAAACTATCTACGTGGAGTGAGTATGGAAATCTATTCGGCTCCGTTTTCTGACTCGTTCGAAGGTTTGAGTTTTGCCGATGCTGCTGTGATTTGCCGTCAACGCCTCGATCTCCTACTGATTGCAGTGGTGGCACGAAACTCGACGAGGGCCACTGCGGGGGCATTGGATACAACCAGTGAACAGGTTAGAGCAGACAATCCAACAGCATATCTAGAACCGGATCGCTTGGTTAAAACGGAAGACGAGACCGCCTTGAAAAGCGAGGAAGACGAGGGGCTTGACCGAAGCGAGACCGGATATTACTTGGCCATTAATCCAGCCAAAGAAGCTAATGTATGCATTGGTCCGAACACAGTGGGATTTTTCATCTGTGATTCCCAAAGCAATGCGAGTCGTGTCACATACTTTTGTGGTAACTGTCACGGAACGGAATCTCAAGACCCAACCACAGTGATTCCGTGTAGCTGTTCCACCAAGACGCGACGCGCGCGCAACCGACTGAAGAGAAACACGCGCCGCTTATTCGGGCGATCGCAAAACTCCACATTGTTAGTTCCTTCGCTTGACGGATGGGAAGCAACTGTACATCTCCCGACGCAGACCGAAGAAGTCGAAAATTGTGTGCAATCAGACGTCGCTGAGGAAACTGTGATTCAGCCCAAAACTATCAGCAGTCAAGAAGCAACTCCTCAGCGCTGGGATATTCAAGAACCTCAAATATCGGTTGAAGGAGTGACTCAAAATCAAACAGAATTGAATGAATCTACGTTAGATGTCACGGGTGAGTCAAAAAGTGTATTTGACTGTTGAGGCTTATTTAGACCTTTTTCGTTAAAAAGCAAGCAGTCAGAACATGAGAAATTTATTTTAACTAGAACAGCTTTCTTTCGGGAAGTGTGACTTACTTGAAACGACTGCTTCAGCCGTAACTGAACTAGAAGCCGCAGACTTCACCGCAATAAAAGGTGTGCCATGCACTTGAGCGACTGGTATTCCTCGTAGAGATACCTCAGACTTCATCATATTCCGTCACCAAAACCTGTGCAAAAGATTCACCGAGAGAATTTTGAATGGCTTACAGCATCCTCTTCACAAGGACCTCAACATGTATGCTTCCTATCCTGTACACGTAAAAATCCTTAATTGATTTATGTACGTAGAACTGCCTACCGGTCCCTAGTTCTCCCTCACCGTGCTCGCTTCTTATGTAACCGTGCAAATATCGATGCTGAACTTAGAAGGCATTTAGTGTCATAATTACCAAATCGCCCCACATCTTGTATGTTGTTGTTGTTGTTGTTGTAAAATCTGAGTTCATTTTGTGCAATTACTGTGAGTGTAGGTACGTACTGCTGGATATTCACCCAGTGGGGTGCATAAAGCAAATACTTGACTCGACTTGATACTACCGGAACGATTTTCCACCCTCTTGCTGAGTGAGGCTTCCTGTTTTATCCCCAAACGAACGCACGTAAGAGCAACAAAAGGAAAGACCGCACTGCCAGAGGAAAGCTGTACTTGGTAACCAATAGTTGTATTGAGTACGTATGCGGGTTATTCAATAAGAGACAAGTTCACCTGACATCGCATTATAAAACAGCCAATACGAATCATCATCAGTGTTCACGCGCGGTGTCTTGGTGGGTGATATTCTAGATAAGTGACAGCGGACGGCATATTGATCAAACGCGGATGTGCTACATCCAACACTTGTTTTCTTTACATTCAATTGAATGCAAGGGAACTGACATAGCCATAACCACACAGACCCACGACACTAACAGGAATAGGCAGTTGCCATGACCTTGAGACTTGGAGTGCGAAACCACATCAGGCCCCAGCAGCTCAAACCTGGGCAAAAGCATGATTTGACCAGTGACTGTGAGGTTCTGAGCTCATAGCAGGATCCGCAGTCTGTAGTTTATACCATCGGTCATTTTTCCAACCAAAGGAATAAAGATTTTTCCAAAGCTAGTTCTGAATTATTTTGTATGCACTAGAGTGAACCCGTTTGAAAAGCCTAATTAACCAATATACGTACATGGCTAACATCGACACGGCGAGTAAACATTTTATTCGAAGTGATTCCTTCCTCACATCTGCCGTGCATTCGCACACGGGGACACAGTCATACAGATGGAATCAACACAAGGCCAATATAGAATGACAGACATATAAATAAACGAGCTCCCTGGAAGATGGTAGGCTAGCCAGTGAACTGCCGACGGGCACATGCGATGTGCTGATTCACTTAATCACCGCGCGAAATTATTTCCTGCTTTCACTGTGCATTTTTAAACGGACGTGAGATTTAACTCTCATTTGTTACTCCCAGTGAATTCTTTCTATTATATACATGTGATTAGGCTTGTTTCTAGACAAATATCATTGTGGATGGTTTAGTTTGCCTTGGCTAACCCCGGTGACTTCTAATCATTCATGAGTCCAAGAAAAGAATTAACAGTAACAAAATAACACCATGATCTTCAGTCAGATTATCCTCACAGTAGTTTTGGCTCATCTGGAGGAACATCTTTAGTGATAGCATTCTCGATTCTACTGAAGTCTAACCCTCATTTGGTGTACAAAACTGATAACCTACCAAGCCTGGATGAAACAGTTTTGATGCTTCACGCGAAGGGAAAATCCTGGCATTTCCCAATGTCAGCCGTAGGATACCATCCCATTTCCGCCATTTTGGTCACGTTTGACCACCTGTGGTCAAACGATCATGGGCAAGCACTTTAAACTTTGCAGCTACGAGTTCAAATACCACCACCGGTGGTCACTTCCCCATATGGCAGTCATTAATTCGCCACAGTCTACTTCCAGAGATATCGTTCATTTGACGCGTAATGAATGAAGGACGGGTGTAAGCGAAAGTTCAACTCGACTGGAAACTATGTTAACCAAAGCCGGACCCCATTCCTTCTCCACACTTACGATTTCTCGTGAATGTGTATTGCGGCACTTTCTTCACTGGTTGAACCACACAGTAGACGTTGACCACGTAGACATTTTGATTGATGCGTTAATCTCTGGGCAGACTCTAATCCATGGAGCGATAATCGTTGAGGTTTGTCTTGTATTTCTGTTCTATCTATGAATAATTACGTAAAGAACCGTGCTCGAGCACAATTTTGCCTTTTTCCTCTTTGGGACTGTCGAACTCGTGACCTAGCCAACATCCCAGCGTTTGTTACGACGGGCGTTATTATTATTATTATTATTATTATTATTATTATTAATGGTAGTAGTAGTAGTAGAAGTAGTATCACGTGTGACTTGTTAGCGACCTAGACAGTTCGTCATTCTAATCCGATTCTCTCTGAAAGCGCATTGGGTCATCGTTCTTGCTGGGTTAGCCCTTCCGAATGCACTTATGTACAGGTATGAGACAGAATCTGGAGAATTGGATTTTCTCACTTCACAAGCTGCCCATTTACAATCGGATAATCGTATATATAATTGTTCCACATGCGTTGTTCACTTATTGTGAACGCGGTAACGGACAACGAGTAAGTGTCCATTCAGCAAATGCTTACATTTCAACTTGATGTCAGTAATGTTTAATTCTGACCCATCGTCTATTTACACAGTCACTAATATGCATTTTCTTCTGACCGTTCAGGAATGTACCATTACTGTGAAACCCGATCATTTGAAAGTAGTCTGTTGCTTGGATCAAAAAAATCGATGACAACTCAGCAACGTAATCGTATGCTCATCAATCACATTCTGCTCTGTCTGCTAACGAAAGATGGCCAACCGCTAATGGGATTGCACTCATTCGTGATGCCCTTACGAGCTAGTCATTTTCACACGGATGAACTGAAAACCATAGTAATTCTAGGTGATCGATCCTATCTTGCACGGGAGTGGCCAAGTATTGCAAATTTTCCCCATGTTTTCTGTCTTCCGGGAAGTCCTTTATCCCGTGCAGATCTGCGCACCGCAAGAATTCGTTTTGCTTCAGTCTGTGTGATTTTAGGATCTCGCGGCGAGGATGAAACAGGCGATCCATACATGTTGGATAAAGAAGCAATTTTGTGCTCTCTGAATATTCGTGGGATGCGATTCCCTCCGGTTACATCGAAGACGTTGCAATCCAAAGCACCTATTCGTCGTCTCGGCTCAGAAATTCCTATGATCACAGAACTGGTCACAGATGCGAATATTCACTATCTTGATCCGGAAGATGTTGACACTGGAGCCTGCGACATACCAGCCGCGCTGACCGCGGCATTTGCACGTGGCGTGGCATTCACCACTTCTGTGCTAGATGTGCTGGCCAGTACTGCCTATTTTGACTGTAATTCGATGACTCTGATTCGGCATTTGATCACTGGTGGCGTAACACCAGCATTGGAACAATGGTTGGCCGAAGGTGGAGGTCTGAACTGTTGTGACCGTTACGATGATGAACCCACCACTGGTCAGAATGAAGGTGAATTCAATCGATACAGAAGTCGCAGTAACTGTCATCTGCTGCGTTCCAGTCGGGACTCCAGCATACAAGAAACACGACAAAGACCACGAATAGGGCAATTATCCGTGCTAGATTCACGACTGCGGCCCTTGGTAAGCACGGACAATTATATATTTCCCACGTTCGGAGCCTTATTTTGTCATGCTATCCAAGAGCGTGGAATATTGTGCCTTGCCATCTATCGTAGTGCGCACAGTGACAGCGGAGATGAAGGTCAAAATATGATCAAATTGAATTCCCTAAACGAACAATTATTAACTGAACGCAACCGGTTAAAGCCAAATAAACCGTGGAAAGAACGACGCCTAAGTACTTGCGCACAGTCCTTTGACAGAATGATTCGCACTTATTCACTTCGTCTACAACGTGAGGTGAGTTTGTGCCAATCCAATGTGCCCACTTCTCGACCAACACGGCAGGGCACATTTGCACAAACTTTGGATGTGGTTAATCGATACGTGATCACGAACCCGCCAAATGATTTTCCGTTGAAACAATCAGATCTGGTGTTCTGTTTACGCCCATTCGAACAACGAAAAAACGCGGAAGTTTGAACATTGTACATGCTTGTTTGTGTGAGCGTGTGTGTGCGTGTGGCTGAGCATGATATTCCTTGTTAATCAAAGTGAACAGAATTTGTCACGAACATGTTTTATGCGCAGTCATCAAGACTTCTGATATAGTCTTACTTTTCTTTCATGTTCCTTCAGACAGATGGGAATGATCTACACATTGACCTCGCCCCCCCCCGTCAACGATCCTGTTCATCAATCACGTCCACTACACTTTACCGAGGAGTTTGCTTCCCCCTCCCTCGCCAAAAAAAATAGACAACCACATTGAGGCCAGAACGCGCTCACTTAAATTCTTTCAAGCTGGTATACATTTCAAGTATTTCTTTGATATTGTCGAAACTTTACCACCTTCCCTCTCAACTCTGATTCACCCTTCTGGATCTTCCCTGTCCATCGCATCCTTGTCAGAGCGAAACGTGCATTTTCTTCATCAGTGCCTTTGTTTCCGTCCAAGTCGCTCCTCACGTACCTGCATGTGAAAGTGAGCATCGATGTTTCGTGCTTTCCCTTGTTTTGAACCTCATTCGTGGAGCTCAATTCATATAACCAGAGAAAAACATGAGGTTAGAATGGCACATTGGGAAATATTTGCTTTGGAATCACAGGTGGGTGCTACAGCTCTAAAATCGCTGTTACTTCTGTTCAACACAACTCGCAGATACGCATAAAATTCCTGAGTAGTACGGCACCTATTTCTAGAAATATGAGAAAAATGTGTCGTGCAATTCACAACCAGCCGCTTTCCCATTTACAAACACATCTCTGGTCTATAAAGCATGATTTTCACAAATGATTAATATTTTTTTTAAACCAGTTGCATTCACTGGTCGCTGATCTTAGATTTATCTCTTTGGATTACAGGGACGAATTCTGCAAGCAAACGTTGTGGTAGAATCTCGGAATTGACCAAGGGCATATCTCATTAACGCAAATGGCAATAAGTGCGAATCAAACAATGAAAACTAAGTTTACGATGCTGATGAATCTGGTGCGCAATCTAGAATACTGTGCTCCGCAGCGTAACGGGAAATCCCAGTTAATCCTGCACACACTATTGCTAGTGTCCCGGAAAGGCAGACCGGATGTGGTCGAACAGCATAAGTCTAGGGGTACAAAGTCTGAGATGAGTGGTCCGGAAACCGTGGGACACTGAAGCCAACCCGGTATGCATCGTTCGTGCTGGAATAGCTCCCTCCTGGAACAAGGCTTATTCAAAATTGAGAAGACCAGCACATCGCCAGTGCGCATAACCTTAGTTTTATCCACAGCACATTAGTTGGAAAATAAAGCGGTGCTTGAAAATGTAGTGAGCAATGTTGAAGTGGGCAGATTCTATCGAAATGACGTGAGTACCAGGTTTCGACAACGTTTGAAAAATGTAATCATGTTCTCGTTGTTGATCACGAATCCAAAGCCCATTGCACGGCGTACAGAAGTTTTCAAACTTTCAGAACCTCATTGTCTATAAAAATTGCTCCACCGATTTGACTTTCTTGACAAACAAACCTTTGGGTTTGGGTGATTGAGTGTCACTGTGGTTCCTCAATAGTTAATTTCTCCTGTGGGATAGGGTGGTGAGCATGCACTATCTCTGCATCAGTGGTACTTTAAGGTGTGGTACTCTGAATTGGATTTGGACATGATAGCGTCCATGGTCGAATGCATCTTTTGAGTCCGTGATCTCAACCAGCAGAAAACACGGTGTAGATCTGGATTGGGAAACTATCTATTGGATCTCTTTAGAACCAGAGGAGGATTAGTCGGTATTCTCGAACACCTACAGAGCCAGGTCGTCCATTCCACTATTTACTATGCTCTATTTCAGTCAGCGATCACACAATTCAGGGCCGCACGTATGCAACGGTAATAAAGTACGATAATGAATAACCAGGTTATGAACAATCAACACGCCCACTGCAATTCGAATGAAGTTTGGGGTTTTGTAGTCTTTGAGTGGCTGGATGACCAGGCTTTCAGAACGTCTTAACACAGGCTCAGCAGATACTTGCGAATAAGAATCAACATATGTGATACTTGGAACAATACAATTAAACTTACCTCGCATGACAAAGTAAGATAGAAATGATGATGTCTTTAGTGGCCTTCAACCCAAGTGAAGAAGGTTCAGTTTCAGTGCCCAGTTTGATCACTGAGAGAATCACTAGATGAGCTCAAAATAAGTAATATATGCCCAGTTATTCCCCTAACAAGGATATCAGCCTTACGTTATTGAAAATTGGGGTAGCACGACGTACACAGAAATGATAACTAAAGATTCCACACTACCAGTGTCCACGATGGAATCTCGTTGAGTTGTACTAATAATCAGAAATGGACGAGTTGTGTCGATGATCTGTATCCACTGCTGAGAAAACAATGCTAGAAAAATACTTGGAAGAATCAGATCTGTATTTGGAAAGATTTGCGGATGATTGTCTGCACGCAGTTGAGATATTTCCTACTTCGCCTCATCTCTAGCATTTAGCATTACGAAAGAGATCGGTTAAGTGCGAATGGAGTTTGCTACAAGTACTGCATTTTTCGAATTGTTCCCCGAAGTTATGACCACGAACATGTGTCAATTATTCGTGATTCGTGAAAGGGTCAGATAAATGACCTCCGGCAGATGACGGGCTACCATCTTCACCTAACATATATGGAAACCTTCTTGTTACACAACTGAAAGCGTCGTTACAGTCCCGACTACAAACACTAACGACTTTACATTTCACATATAGTGAAAAAGAAAATAGCGTTAGACAATGACATTCAATGAGACGCCTAAGTGATTTTAATCAAACTGATCGGAGTAATTGTTCTTATCTCGAGGGAGGCTATACACAATAAGAGTCTATTGGCACAGAAGTGATGATTATTAGATTGCTCGATGTATTCCGGAGCTTTTAGCTGCGTCCTTACCACTGCGCACTTCAGTCAAGGTGATCATTTTTAGTCCTTCAAATGTCTTCCGGAGATTTAGCATAGCTTCGCGCCATGGATGCCACTCGGCTTAATTCAGGTTATGTTCGCGGAACAAATGTTGATCATATAAACGTATTAACTTTGAGGATAAGAGGAAATTCAGTTTGCACCCTTGGCGGCAACTCCTCTGGACCAGTGACTTCATTTTCTTTGGCGTCCCATACACTTAAAGGGAACATATCACCTATGAACTTTTCCTTTAAGGTTAGTGCACAGCCTAGAGTCGTTATTCTACATTTAGTATTGACTGAGCCCGCTAGTCTACTCTATCACCCAGATTTTACGTACACTTTTCTAGCTGACTTTGCTATACACTGTGCGGTACTTGCTTTATTTTGCCTACTAACAGGCTGTTAAGTAGTAAGTTACGAAATCCGACCTCTCCATGGTGTTCTCAGAATCTTTTTCGCACTTTACGGTTGCACGACAGAGTGGTGGCCGGTATTAATTGCTCGGACTTTATCCGTGTTCGACAGTCGATTTCCCCGAACGGTTTCTCGCATCTGGTGAGAATATCGAGTGAGTAATAACGAGGTGTGTTGTCGCGTGTTGGTAAGGACAGCCGTCCGGTGACCTAAGTGATAGTTCTACGTTGGCTACAGTGGCTTGGGCACGCTTTGCTTATGCCTATCCAGGGCAAGGCTTGAAAAGGTGAAGCAGCAGTCGGGCCATATATATATATATATATATATATATATATATATATATATATATATATATATATATATATATATATATATATATATATATATATGAATTTTCAGTACTTGCGTGATTCAAGGATGAATCCAAAAGAAAGTGGTGTAAGAGCTTTTTGGAAGTTGCTGAGCTATGCGTGTACGAAAAATGGTGCACTACATAGAAGTTGTCTAATGACGAAAGTGAGAAATGTGATAGTTGATTCCTTGGTGGCAGTCCAGGATTGTGCGGACAATGTAAGGAATGAGGCTGTGCTTATAAACAGACGTGCACGTGTGAGTGATTTAAATTTCGAGCGAGTGGTTGAGAAAGATTCGGTCTTAGAAAATGTGGAAAGAAGACAATGATTGCTCCCGGGTAGTGACCCTCTTATGAATTTGTCAAAAGCATCAAGATGTTTGTCAAGGATAGAGTCCATTAGGATATCTTAAATAATGCCACTTCATTGGGAGAGAAATTGCAGAGGACTGGTGATCAGATCAAAATATCTTCCTTTTAAATCATGAAAATATATATAAGAGAGCAGTAAAGTCAGAGATGGGGAATGGAAGAAGTTACGAACAGAGGTACAAGATTTCAAAATAATTTACGTCTTCGTTGTTTTCATTATGGACAAGAAATATTCCCGGCTTGGAGAAGACTCTTTCAACGTGACAGCAAAGTTTTGTATACATCTGATTCAACTTCAAGAAAAGACTAGTATCGGTTACCAAAAGAAGTAAACTGTGTACAACTAAAAAAATATTCACGAAGGTTGTTCATATTACGACCGTCATCCCCATTATCATGTAGAATGTTCAGGAGAGTACTACGATGAAAGGGACCAAATGCATTTACATGGTAAAGAAAAATTAGCCTGAAAATACAACCATCGAGATCAAGAGTAGAGGCAATCAAATTACCGATGTAGCCAACGGCACCAACGGTTGACGGAGAGTGTTTTTAGGTAAATTATGTCAGGTCATGAGAGTGAACTTGGAGAAATGTGAGGTTGAGCTGTATATTCTCAAATACTTTCAGCGAAGCAGATGTGCAGGTTATCGGACAATACTCTTTGGAACATTTCTTGAGTACAGGAGTAACGCGTGCAAATACCCAGCTATCGAGAATCACCCAATATACAGTATAGTGATTAAATAGACCAAGAAGAGGGAATGTGAGTTCTGAAGAGCAGGATTAAAATAACTCTGGTGATATCTGTTCCGGCCTCCAGACTCATGGCACTTGAATCTTTGTAGAACTCTTAGGACAGAGCCAGGGGTAACGGGGCTGGGTCCACTGGATTCTACAAATGTCGGGGAAGTGAGAATACACGGAGGTTAACGGTGAACTGGTGGTTTAAATCTTCAACTTTTAGCCCAAGCTTGAGCCTGGCATAGCACACCTGTTTCAGGACTTTCTACATCTCACTGCAGTTCTTGTTAGCTAGCATCGTGTCTACACGCAGATTATTCAGATGTAGTACTTCAGTGATGATGATTGTGGATGGTATTTGTACGGAGTGATGCCGGCTGGATTCGTGCACTATTTTCTTAGATCTACGGGGCCTTTGCAGGAGAGAGGAGGAGAATCTGCTGGGTTGAACATGATAGGTTTCCATGGATTAGCACACGTTTTACCAAAAGTTAAGGTAGCGAGTTCAGTTTTCACAATATGAGCACGTATCATGTAAAGGAAAAGCAGAAAAATCAGTGGAGCCAACAAATGCATTAGGTTTGCCGAGATTCTCTGGGATGCAGGCTCGTTTGCAGATAGTGCGCTTCGAGTTCAGGGAGTTGGTCAAAGATTTGCTTCTGAGATAAATTTTAGGGCGAAGAAGTAAAGTGTAGCGGTCGAAAGTGTTAATTGGGGCATGTTTGCTTACTTCGATGATCAACGAATACTGAATCCAAGAGTCCATCGAAGTGCATTGGAAAATATACTTCTACTTATTGACTGAGCTTTACAGTCCGAGAAATTTCTTTATGAGAAATGAAAAAAACGTGCGTGGCGCTGTCAGCCCCGAGTCACCGCTGTTGTTCAACACTAAAAACCAAAGTCATTTCTACTTACACGGACAAGGCTAGTGAAATGCGTTCCTCGAAACAGTCACTTGGACAAGGGTCCTCATTCCAGGTCAGTTCAACGAGTCAAGAAATGGAATGTATGTAAATCATTTTTTTCAAAACTTCCTGATTGAATTGCTAATTTTTAAATGCCGAGGCACAAATTTCAAAAAGTAAGCCACCTTCAGTCTGTATATACAAGCAGAAAGACTCCCAATAGAAAATTTCTGGAACGATTCCATTTAGCTTCAGATTTTCAGGCCTCACCCTGTCAGATGTCAGTTAAGGTTCTTGTCGCAGCATCCCTCGTAAATTTGTCGTTCATCATTTTTCCCAACAACCTTTTAATGAGGAAACTTGCAATATTGACTCATTCATTCTCATTAGGGCTTTTCAGAACATTATTTTACCTACTAGCTTGTGTTTCTTAGGCTTGGCGAACCATATTGATGAGAACGACACTGCAGCTTTTATAAATGCCCAAGGAGCAAAATCCGACCTGGTGGATAAATGGATCAATGAAAACCAAATCTATTGTTATCTTAGCACATCTCAAAAACACTGAAGGCCGGATGAATGCCGAAGCCCTTCAAGAACTCGTGAAAACATTGTAGACTGTTTATCAATGACATTTGTCAGGAGCGTACGAGCCAGAATTCAGGTTATATATATATATATATATATATATATATATATATATATATATATATATATATATATAGCGTGATGAACTCAAAAATAAACTAATAGATTCAGTCGTTTACAATTACCGTTTTGTGAATATGACACTACGGAAGCTTCAGTATATGGATTGGCTCGATTATCTGATCAGGATGGAAGATAGTCCACAAATGAAACGTTAACTGGAGGACTACACTAGTTTCTGTTGATTGTGTTGTTGGCGATTGGGGTAAAAAGCATTTTTGACCAGGAAATCTTGTTTCAAACCAGTCAGTTAGCTGATCTCTGGCTGAGGATGGGATACTGCTTGTCGGCGGAGTGCGCGGCAAGTTTTATCGCTAACACGACTGAATTCATCAGTTTATTATTAAATACATCAAGACACATTTACAGTTGCCGATGGATGAGAACAAAACAACTGTGGCTTTGGAGAGGCTTTATTGTCTGATTTGCTCCTTGCATGGTAATACTCAAAGTGGTTCGCATCAGAGGTCGTACGCAATGCGATTTAACACGCCTTCAAGTCATTTTACATGCACAAATTGGATAGCTTTTTTATTCTGTTGCTAGTGTGACAAATCCAACCTTTTATTTGTCCTTTATATATATTTAGACGGACTCGGTGTTCATAAAGTTAACCTGTTCCCGCATGCAATAGGGCAGTCGGAAGGCAATCTGGACCACTAGCTTCATAACCTTTAGACTAGAACAATTCCTTGTAGACTTCTGTGCAATCAAGCACATACTGATAAATATCCGTCGATCATCTTGGTTTCGAGGTAACTTTTGCTGGCGAGAATTGTGCCGGTATGGAAAAAATAAGGTCCAGGCAATTATACTAGACACTCGTAGTCCAGATGGATTTTTCGATAATTTGCCTACTGAGAAGCATAAAATTGGTCTGGTGCAGACTGCACTTTAATTGGACATAGTCAAGTTCAGGGTGTTTTTAAAGCCCAGAAGAATCTTTGGAAGCAGTGATTTGGGCCTCACTGAGTTTCACAAAATATGTTCAACCAATCAAGATCTTCTCGGATAAATAATTTCATTTATCTGGCATGGAATCTATTGTTTTATGGAACATCGTTTCCGCGTGCGTGTCAGTCAGTACTCGCTGGTGCGGATCTGTTCTTAAAAAACGGTCATTTTACTCCCATATCATTCGGAGTGCCATCCGGTGGAGGTGGAACGAATCCTGGTGCCTATTAGAGCTTGCAGTATCCGGAAAAAATGGAAGCCGTTTACTTTCAAGGTGATGCAAACGAAATGAGAATGGAAAAGCACCACAGGCTAAAAATCACCGGATGTTGACTTTTGGATATGATACCTGAGTTTCAGCAAATACCACTGTTTGAATTGGGTGAGAGAGTTGGATTATTCCATGTGCACGTTATTAAAATTTAGGCCCCCTCTCACTGGCGATAGAAGTTGTGATCCTCTAACGGCAAAAACAACGTAGCCGTTTCACTAGAGAAGGAATTGAATAAATTCATCCAGCCTATTCCCAACTTATTTGTGTGTAAATTCTTGTGTTTTGGGAGTACCTGATTTTATAGGCTGACGTTGTATCTTTCGACGTCTTTTGTAACCATGTGATTTATCATGCAGCATGAACACTCAACCTTCGATTAAAAAGCCCCACACAGCCGTTTCGTCTTTGTTAGGAATCATTATTAGTGTACGCCCACGGATCCCGCAGAATGACTCGAATTCGAGGTGTAAGTCAAACTTCTAACCAGCAGGATATCCGGATTGGCTCTCAACGTCTTGGTGAAGTTAGACACCACGTGATATAACACCCTTTTTATCTGCTCAGAGGGTGTTGTCAGTGCACATTTGACGGTGATGGCCGGATCGCTGGCTGGATCGCATTTATGTTGGCTTTATCCGTTCTAGAACTACAGTAGTGCCACATCCGCGGGTAGAATAGTTTAAAGCTACACAAATGTCGTCAATTAGAAAAACGATTACAGGTCGGCATTCGTTTACGATTCGTGGAAACTTTCTGTAAGGAAAACCACTTTTCTGATATCACATTAATTATGTATGCACGCAATACCATTATTCTAAATAACTAATAACCCGACAATTTCACCTTAACAAAGTAACAAAGGCTACCCAATTCTAAGTGCCACAACAAAACAAGAGCTGACGGAGACAATAAATGACTTATCGGGAATATCGCGGTTGGACTTTCGTACCCTTATGGGGCGCAATATAAAAGTCAATAAATAAAACATAATTTCGTATTAGTGTGTCGTCCGAATTCGGACAATATTTCGATATATAATGAGAATCACTTTCAGAAAACTGTCCAGTTCAATTTTTTCGCGCTCGCAAAAAACGCAAATAAGGAGAGGGAAAAACCGACGACTTCACACTCATAACAAAATTAGTTTCGAAAGAGTTATTGCAGTCATAGCCAGCGATGGGTTTACATCCAAAACGTGGAACGAAGAAGACTACACCCAGAAAGCGAATGAAAGTTAACTTTCTTTCACAGAATGAAGAGAATCACTCCAGTCCGTGGTCTTTTCTTGGAAATCAGACAAACCGATCGCTAGCCAATTGGAAACCCAATGACAATGAATGATTCTCAGTTAGAATTTCATTCCAGTCATTGATGAAACGCTCTTTGCTTTGGTCCATTATACATAAAAATACGTTCCATGTTTAATGTATGAAGGTAGTGTTCCTGGATATTGCTATTATCATTCATTTTGTCCAATACCCATGAAAGGGTCTAATGTTTCCACCTACATAACACAAAACCAGAAAGCCATGATAAATTACCTGATAATCACGCGAATGATTTTGGTTACATTCTTTGTCTTCGAACAAAATCCGATGATGAATATTTGGTCCATCCAGTTTGAATAATTATGAACCACACTCATTGGATGCAGCGATTACAACTGATTCCTCTGAGCAGAACACGGGCTTGGAAACCAAGATAATCATGTGCATGAAAAAATCAAAATAACTGAAACTGACAGATTTTTGTAGATGAAGGTATCCGAATAAAACAATGCCGTAGGCCGAGATAACCAGACATATCCACCATTCTATATGATTACTGAGTGGGTGAATCTCTGGGACACCATCCAGATCTACCACCTACCACATTATCAAGTAAACTGATAAGGATTTTCTGAACCAAAATCCCAGTATTCGTCCAATCACTGCCAATTTTGGCAACCTGAATACACCATTTACGTGCGCAACCCATATTCAAAGCAACATAGTTTAATAACCAATACACTTTTCTGTGATTATCTGCGTGGGAAAATGATATTCTTCAGTTTTTCCGTTGACCACTGAAAGGGATGAGGATTGTTTAAAATAGGGCCTACCAAATTCCAAACTAATTGAGTATTTTGAATAACTACGTCATTTTGTCTAATGCCTTTTTGTCATTGATTTTCATCAAAGTGAACTGATCATATTTATAAGGATATGACGGTTTTCGAGGTCTCCAAACAATTGGGTATCTAGATGACTACTCATAGAATTGGAGCAGTATAAGTATACTATATGAAAAAAATCTAGCTGAGGTTCATCTGGAATTTTGATGCAATTGGGATATTTTGGTTTGAGAATTCCAACTGGGGAAAAGTAATTCTGTGGTGACAAAAAGGCGTTTCTTTGGCACCAGTTAACCAGGAGCAGCTAGTAGAAAAGTGCATGGAAGTAACGTGCATCAGACAAAACGTATCCCATCGAGGAAGAAACGGATTCCAGCTGAACTCCATGGAATAACAAGATAATCAAAACTGAGAGATATTCATCAATAATTCAACCAGAATAATTAGGCTGACACAATAAGAATAACAGGCAGATGAAAGAGCTGAACGCTCACAGAAGCTCTACATGGGTATCTGCTTAACGAAGTGCAGGTGAGTAAAGCAACAACAGGAATGGTCGTAAAAGTATTGCCTTTATAAATTGTTTGATCCATTTGATACGTTGGTGTTTATCTCCTCTTGAGAAGTGAACCAAAATCTTCCACCCTCACACTACTTCGCCACGATAAAGCATAACATTTCTTTCAAAAAATGCCGCAAATGTTTAATTCGGTGGGTACTTTTAAGAAATGCAAGACAATGGGAGCCTAATAGAGAAGCCAACAGAAACTCTTCAATTCTAGATGTTATCAGACCATTCCAAATATCTTCACTGGGTGTGAGGAAATAGAGTCCGTGGTATGCACATTTTCATGGTGAAAGGAGAATGGGTAATTCGGAAAGAAGTTAGTGTTTTCCTCGAACATTTTATGGATTAACATGAAACTCTCAGTTAGCAAAATGAAGCAGATAAACTTTCCTCTAAATGGATGAAATCTCAACTGGGTTTAGGACTCATCGTATATATGGCCCATCATGAAATAAGACGGGATATGGGTTTCTTGAATGAGAAATTATATTGGACACCGGTTTTTCTTCCGCAGTGCGTATGAAGGTTATCTAAAATTCAACGGTTAATGGAGCTAGGGTTCGGGTGGCCCGATCATGCTACTTATGCATTTATCCATGAATGTATGCATGTATGTATGCATTTATGTGTTTCGGCCTTGTAACGGTTAAATATAAACCACCGTACTGACCTTCTGGGGTAATCGTGGTAACCCGTTAGGGAAATAACTAAATTTTGGGCTCGTAGAGCATTTTGTGTACTTCTTGCACATTTACCGCCTGGGTACCTACAGTCTCCCTCGGAAGAGGGCTGCCGTTGTGCGTTACCGTGTGTGTGTTTAATACATATATATATATATATATATATATATATATATATATATATATATATATATATATGGCTGTTTGTCGTACGGAGTAAGATACATGTACATTATTGGTTGTTATCTGAACCGAATCAACTGTTTGGGCTTGTTCCCAATCTAATCACTCAGGAGAGCTGGTAAGAATAACAGATGAACCAGTAGGTATGCGGGCAAAAGTGGTTATGATCAACATTCGTCATAAATAAATCATCGTTTCTGTACTTACGAAACAATATGATTTGAAGGAAGAACAGTTTTCGCACAACACAGTTGGTGGGATAGTTTCACGAAGCTTCATACTTCCGAGCTCAAAGTTTTGAAGTTGTTGCATTGCATTGGCCCCGCAGTGCGACTGCGCGGTCAATGTTGGCCTGTTTCAACGCCTAGTAGTTGCTGCAGGATAAGATAACCTACCCAACTTGCATTGTCACTTCTGGTGAGAGGGGCCTGCTATCTATCTGCAAAAACACAAAATTCAACCGGATCATCCAACTAGCATTAGCGTTTAACTCCTGTATTGAAAAATTAGCTGTCATCGAAACTAGTTCTCATCCTCCTACGCAAGGCTCTCATACAGATGAAACAGCTTCCACGTTTGAGTTCATCATCAACGACATATCTAACTGCCAAAACCTTTCCCTAACCTGGCCCTGACAACTTATCATCTACGGTCTACTGATTTGGCAGCCAAAAGATTATTGGACCTCTTCTCAATCTCTTCTCCAACCTATCCTCATGTACTGGGCTACACCGTTACGGAACATTCTTAATTATCATTGGCTATTTTTATGGGTTCCTAGAAATTTAAGTAGTCATGTTGCTGGAGGTCATCCCGGAAAGCAACACCAATTCCGAAGATTTTTCCAATACTAGTAGTACTCCTGTTACTCAAAAACACTGATCCAAGATCGGAGCTAAGAAGCCACAAACGAAACAAAAACAGTGCACTATACTACTGGAAAACATTGTCGAGGATACTCGCTGAGATGATCATATTTAACTGGAATTAAAAGACATCTCAACAAGACATTTGGTCCTGGGTAACGATATCGTCAAACTCGCTCCATTATTGTCCTTAGAAGACCCCACGGCAAACAGCACGCAACTACAGCTCAAATCTGTGACAGACGTTCTTGAACCTGTTTCTACAGAGACCTTCAGACGCATCTTAAATAACAAAAATGATATGGCTTTTAATCTCCCTGACGAGGCCCTGGTATCACAATCGAAATCCACCCCGCTCAGGGCTGCTGGTATGAGGCACCATTCATGCGTGTGCACAAGGCTATGCAAGCTTTCACAACGCCATACATTTCCTATCCCCTTCCAATGCCATCCCCATTAAGTAACAGGGGGATTTATCAAAATGCAGTCTTTGATTCCCATCAACACTGCATATAAGTTAGTCAGGATTACGGCCAACAAGACCCTAAAAAGTACCAGCTAATGACCCGTCGAACTACCATATCATTAATCGCACTCTCATATTGTCAACTTTATTGGAAAGACATAAAAAAATGAGAACTTCTGCCTGCCTAATCATAAATGACATCACCCAACATAGCTGTCTGAAATCCCGTTTTTGTACCACCTGTCAACTTGATTTTCTTAAACTTTTTCCTGTGGCTGCCGATAAAGGAAAACCAATTGTAATCATATTTATGGATAACGACTATGATTTATTTTGGGAGAGCCTGAGACATGCTCGGTTGGATGATCAAATCGTACAAGTGGGCCTTTTAGGGAAATTAAGACCAGGCAATTAAATACACAACAAATAGCACGTGAAAGCTTGAATGAACCACCGCACTGCGAAATATTCGAGTTAGTTACTCCTCTTTCAGAGTAGATGATGGACGGAATGAATATCCGGAAGAGGTAGAACCCACGTGCACTGTCATGCATTTCGAGGCTAGCTTGGGCAAGGCTTGGCCATCAGGGTTCCCCATTCTTCTTTAAAAATCATGGTTTTCATGCTGTCTTCTAGCTTTCAGCCCGTTCAAATTGTGGGTCCCTGCTTTCTCCGAGAGAAAACCCGATTTGATGTTCTGAGATTGAAATCGTCCACCCCAAGTGCCAAGAAAATACTTTGCATTCAGAGAAAGGTGGGGCACTGAGGCTCCTATGCGCAAGAATCTGGACTCTCGTTGGTCGAGCCAGAGGTCTCGTGATCCGACCTGACCTGACCTGACCTGAGCTGGCCTTATCAATAAATGATAGCCCGTGTGGCACGAAAGCCGGCAAACTAATGGGTTGCCATACATTCCTGTGGACGAATACCTAGACCAGCCAAGAAACCCTTTATCGGCGTATTATAGTACAGATTGCCATTCCCAGACGGGCTACTGTCTTCATTTTATACCCAGCAAAAATGAACTTCAAGGTTTCTTGACGGGCCTGCGCTGCACCAGTGGCATGGCGCCGCGCGGAGATTAGGAAGTTTTTTGTTGTTCGCATCTATGGTGATGTGTATTTGTCACATACATCAAACTGAAGGCAATCCTTTGGAATAGGGGCCCGGTCCGGATAAGTCTAAAAGCCCTACACGCCGCAGTGACGAATAAATCAACTCAATTGGAATTTCTCTTGAGGCAAGACCAGCAATACTATCTTCCGATCACATATGCCGCCACAGAGACACGTTAGTATACTGATGAATGACAGCTAAGTGGTTAGCAATAAATGCACTACAGCGCGTACCGGTTTTCTCTATGTAGCACCTGACGATCACCAAGCCTACCCAAAAGTGCTCTCAGTCAAGACAAGCTAGTAGGCTTTGTTTTACCGTCTCACCCAATCGAACGCCTAAGACGGCTGTCACCAACTCCATCCTTGGGATAGCAACTGTTCTGATAGGTGTTGCTCGCGATTCACTACACGGAAGCACATAGCACTTTGGAGGATTTTTCCTGAACGGTAAACTCTAAATCAATCAACTGACCAACGAACTGTTGTTAAAGTAGCTTCCGAACTGACAATTAAGAATTAGTGAGCGTTCCATTATCAACACATCGAACTCCATTCCCATAAAATTATTTTGTCAAATCATGCCTAAATTGACTGCTATCCACTCTCACCACCGAGTAACTAATCATCTTCAACCTACAAGCACTAAACTACCCCGACTGCTGACTGTCTTGGTACCTTGCTCGGTTCCACCAATATACATATACATAGAGTGATGGTGGTACCAAATTTAGGGCAACTGAACAAGTCTAGCATCCTCGGAAACAAAGTTACTTATCATAGATGATAAACTAACCATCTTGCCATCTCTTGGATCTACCTTTGATGCTTCAAAAAAACCAGAACACTCGAAGTTTTAGATCGGTTGGTCTCTTCCTGGACTCAATTGCTTCCGAAGTCCACCGAGGAAGTGAAAATTTCAGAAATGATGTAGTCTTCAGAGTTCCGGATAGTCTGCTCCTTCCTCGATAAAACAATCGCTGCGTCTAGCTTGCGATATGTCACGCCACGAGTGCTACTGCAAAGGCTTAAGAAAAGTCACAGCGTCATATGTGTCCGCTTATGCCCCAGTTCCGTGAAGAAAAGATCGTTATGGAATTCATCAGAGAGAGAGAGAGCGAAAGACAGACTATAGCCAAATCCACTCCATTTAAAAGCATGAGAATTGCCGCCAAAATGATCCCATTGCAGAAGGATGTGTTGGGTCGGTAATTGGTAATCCCGCATCGTCACATCCTTCCGATCCAGTGCCGCTCAACCTCGCTCAACAGCCATCTCAGTTGACACATTCACATCACCTCCATCGACCAATGCACCAACGGTGAATGTAGACCTCGGCTTATCCCGCTAGCCAAAAACTTCTCAACACCCATCTAAACGGCTCCACATTGCAGTCTAATCTCCACCATTATCTGCCCATAACCGGGTCATACAATCATCCCTCACAGACAGCTACCGCTCATATATTGGTTTGTCTTCCAAATAAGCCGAAAACGAGACAGCTCCTAGCTCGCCAATTCGTACCAACCCATCAGCAACAACATCGTCCGCAATGACATTGTGTGCAACTTCGTCACCCGTGCCTAATGCTTCCCGCGATCAAGATCACCTTAGCATCGACACAACAACGCTCGTAGTTTAAGTCAAAAACCAACCTAGGATCTCTCGTGTGAGTGCTGAAAGATTCATCACTCAACCAGCCTTCTCGTCACCGGAATTCGTAACTCTCCTCATCGGTAGTCCTCCCGTGCACCTAGGTAGACCTCTGAGGATCCACGTAGCCAACCGCAACATGGTATGACCAACTACTCAGATGTCACCAGCACGCTGTCCACTGATGCACCACCATATCGCAAAAATGCCACTGTGCATACCACCGTCTCTAGCAGCACCCTCCCAACCTTTGCAATTTCTAGTAAACCACACATAACGTTCGAGGTACCCGCTTAGTGTCTCACCCGGTAGAAGTCAGTTACCACCCTTTATGCCTCTCATCCAACTGCAGCCCCTCTCTGTATCCCAGAAACCTACTTACCTCGACCCAACTACGGTAGTATACCATCAATCGCTCGTTCCTATCAGGCCCTCACTTCACCCAACAGACCGGGGGTACTTCCCACGACCATCTAACACAGACACAAAATATCCATTTTTTCCTTATCTGCCCTGGGCAAAACTTGGCCCTTTATCATAGCTTTATCCCAGTTGAATCGTCCCCACCTGGTCCCTAATGGTGTTGTACCCGTCGATCCACCAACTCGTATTTCATCCACAAACCAAGGCTCCTTCTCTATAACTGCAGGGGATATGTTTACCTTCCTCCCACTCTACACTGGATCTTCGCTTAAGACTACCCCTCACCCTTAACGAAGACCCCCTTGACTTCTTGGCTGGTCCCGCGGCGACCAACCTCCTCATATGCATCCAGCTGAATTCTGAAACCACTACCTCCGATCATACTACCTGTCCTATTAGCCCTCCCCCAGTCTTTGCTAGTCACCCTCATATTGACCACACGTCCCTCCATTGGTCCTCAACCTACATACACAGCAATCTACCCAGGACTCTCCCATTCACCTCGTCAGTACCAGGACTAGCAACACCACCAATCTCATCTTCTCGAACCTCGATGTTCGCACAACTAACTGTTGCGACAGGATAAGAAAGTACAACAGGCATGTCCGCTTTTATCATCAACACACGCCTACTACCAGGGCAAATTCACGTTTTGCGAACCCGGGTCCTCTCGTCCAACTACGACTTAATTCCCATCACAGAAACGTGGCTTATCGCAAACACTCTCAATTAAGACTTTGCCATATCTGATTACAAGGCTTTCAGTAATTCTAGAATACATCCTACAGGATACGTTTGCCTAATTTACTGCAAAGAATCCCTTTCTGTTTCCTTGATGCAACTCCCAGTCCTTGACGCCGTTGACGACTCAGTCTGGATAAAAATTGAACTGCAGTAACGTGAACTCCTGCTTGGTTGCACTTGTCGATTGCCCGAATCAACCAGGGACAATGTTGTTCTACCACTGACGCCTTCCATGTTGCCTCCGTCTGATCTATAGATCACAATTTGGTCGCAGATGATTTCAAAGCTCCGGGAGTGTGCTGGCTATCAACCAGCCAGCACAAAACATGTTAAAAACATGTTTTACCACTTCAAAAAGGGGTATTTTAGGTGTTCAGTGACCTCGATAATATCGCCTAAATACCACATAATAGTACCACTTAAATACCACATAAAATCACTTGTCGATGGAACTCGACAGGACCCTTTTTACTTAGACACCTCCACTCCGGCTTCCCCGTAGCCTTCACACTATTGGCGGTAAACTTAAACCAAAGAGCCCTCGAGCTGTCATATTAGTAATATTTAATTAACGGACCGATAATACCTACATGAATGACCTGATCGTAATTCTTACAGAGAATATCCCGAAAATATTGCACATCTATTCTTACTACTCGATTCGACAGTGTCGTGTAATAAAAAAAACAAATAATAATCGGAACAATATATTATGACTTTTATAAGCTCAAGCAGCACTCTCCAGCTCCTCCGATTCCAGGCACGGTGCAATCTGAAAATCTACGGAGTTTACTTGACAATCCCGGGTTGACCGAATGCATTTCCAAGACCTCGTGTTGTGCAGCCAAATGCAAACATGAAATCGAAACTCCGTATCCGAATGATTCGCGAAAACCGTGTAGGATTTAGCAACATCTGGAAAATAAAGTGGCAATAGGTATAAGCCTATGGGGAAGCGTTTTGCTAACGTGATGAATATCACAGACTCACTGGTACTTGAAAGGAAGTACCTTGCATCATTCCAAATAAAAGTTTGTCATCTAGCGCAACTTTATTGTTCTTTCCTAAGAGGCTGAACTCTTTCACGAGGTTGACGTGCATCACTTTCAGTAGCAGGGCCCGGAAGGTCACACCAAATGTTCGCCCACCTAAGGAGGACCGTAGTGCAAACTGAAAAATGACTAAATTCAAATACATGAACCTACCAAGATTTCTCGGCTGTGTTCGTTGGTCAACTGCCGCTCAATCTTCATTAGATCATCAACACTTTCCAGTGGCAGAAGGAAATCATCCTTAGCCGTAAATCCAGCTGTGTCCATCGTCGAAATGTGGATCGCCTTTTGCTGATTTGCGACCAAAATTTCGCAACACATTGACCGTGCTTGAACAAGATATTCCACAGAGAACATTCACATAAAGACTGAAGGCTTGCCCTACACTCTTCCAATGTTGTGTTGCATCTCCTGAAGCCGTTGCTCCGTTGCGTCATTTGCAGCCCTAGGTGGACAATAAAAGTAGGAGCTAGTCGGTTTCACACGAACGCAGTCTTTCAAGTTGGATATTCTCCTCATACGTAATCTTCTTGGAATCATTGATGTTGATGAAATTTCTTCTCTGAGCACAATGCAGATGAAAATAAACTCAAATACCTTAGTTCCAGTGTGCTTGGCCGAGTCGCATAAGACCGAAATATTGGTGGAACGTTTACCTCTTCAGAGTGTTCTCGGCCGTCCTTCATTTCAGGTGAGCTGTCCGATTCATTGGAGCTAAATTTAATGGTCAAGAATCGATGTGATTGTTTGCTGCAAAATTTACCAATCAGAACATGTTCTGGTTACATAAGGCGCCGCGGGTGCACATGTCCTTGTAGCGCTGTATATACTAAACCGGGGCGATAGCTCAATATTTGATAAATGTCTCATATAGCCAAATTATTTTTCATCTCATCATTTTCACAACCGGTTGGCTTTTTTGGGCTACTGATTCTGTTTTCTTCCCAAGTTTATTTTTCTACCGTCAACTCGATCCAAACACTCCATGAATCAAAATTACAAAAGGGAAATATTAAGTAAGTTCTCCTGTCAATTGAGATGGGAATAGTGCTTTAATATGTGAATGGCTGTTTTCCATTTAAACGTGGTGTAGTTGATAGAGCTTTTATTCCAAGAAACAGCGATTTCGTTGCCGGATAAGATATTAGAACAAAATCATTGTTGTCTCCGATGTGTTCCATTGTTGCTCTTGCATATAATCCAAATAAAGACAATGCGCTTTTATTGACCGTTGACTGAGTTTAAGATCACTGGTATAGTTGCTGGGGTTAGGTGGAATTGTCTTCTCCAGTTATTTTGTGGTACTACGGAATCGGCCAGTGATAGTTGGTTTTCAGGGATTCTTTCTAGCACCTAATACTCCATCTTTGGGAGGAAGATAAGGAATTACTGAAAACAGTAGTCCTCTCTCCAGTGTGTTGCATGCAAGGACAAGCGGATTTCACCTTGTTTTTCGCCAAGAATAATCGATTTTGAGTCACTGTAAGAGAACCTAGAAAAGACTACACCCTCTCATTCTGCCTTTCTTCAAATACGAGATTCCTGTTCTCGTCCAAACCAGTGATAACCCGAACAGTTAATTCACTCCACCTGAGCATAATGAGATACTCGCTCAAATCATATCGTCAGAGGTGAACGCTTCAACATTTCAGCAGCAGCTCTGCTTAGGCCGTGTGATCATTAGTCCACCCAACGGATGGTAGTTTACGGTACTTTAGTTTTGTCGTAAGACGCTTAAAATACGTACAATTTTCTGTTATCTTATTCGTAACGTCTATGCTTTCTGTGGGAAGGTGGATACATAAGAATTTAGCCAGACTCTAGGAAAATATTTAAAACTGCACCGTTAATTTTGCCTTCTATAAAGAGACTGCTTGAAAATATTGAGGGTATTCACAATAGTTGAGTATTTTCTGGTGGTTTGTGTATCCGAGCTCGATTAATTACTTAATTTACCGATCAATAACCTTACCATTTAAAACAAAAATGCTTCCTCTTCGGTGGAGCAAATACTGTATGCAGCAAATGCAATGAAGTCGCTACCCTCAAAATCAACGTTGAAACCGAATGGAGTGTCTAGTCCTGTTTGCATGGAATGCAAACACGCAAACACACACAGATGATAGCCTTTTCAAATCTATCTCCTGCTTTCGCTCAGAGTGTTTTCGCAGATCGCGACAGGACCACTCATGCTTCTCTTTCTTATCCGCTTATGCAACATATTTTGTTTCTAGGCTCCACTCGACGAGACCTGCTTGAACTATAAAAGTATGATTGATTTGCAGTATCGTAAACAGAGTTCGGTAGTAGAACAAAACGTTCATTGGGGAGGGTGATGAAATAAATAGATCGATCCGCATTGGATAACCAGCAAAACTTTGAGGTGCTCGTTTAGTTACTATGACTAGTTATGTGGTACAAAAAGTTGCTTCTGCTAGATGCTTACCTTAAATTGAAATTCTCAGAGGGCAGTAGTGCTTTTTTACACAAGCAAAGCAAAACCACTCATTTACAGCTTTAATAAAGGCACTTACTTTCTGTAAATATTTTTTGTCGTGACCACTGGGTACCCGTTTCTCTATTAAGTTGGACGCTGTGACTCATTTCACTGCTTCTTACACGGATATATATCTAGGTGCACAAGCTAATTTTTCTTGTAGTAAGAACTTTAGAGACTTTGGAGAACTGAAGTGATTTTAGGAATCGGATTTTCAGCTTCTGAATGATATTATTTTTGATAGACCTCATATCAAATTTAGATGGCCTTGGGTTGTTACACAGTTAAGATTTCCCAATGTTCAATGGTGATCACAGATTGCTTCTTTTTCTGATGACCGATAAGTCAGTTTTCTATTTGAATGTGTCGGGAAGCAGAAATCACGGATTGTCGTCCTTTATGAATTGGTGGCATGTTCAGAAATAGTCAACAACGTATACCACCGCATACAGTTATTCGTTTCCGACAACCTAGTGTTCCGTGTTTTGTTTTCCCAGATGCACAACAAAACTCTCTTTCTTCCAAAATACCCATTGCTACCATCATCTAGGGTCGGAACGAGTGCAATTTATTTTGACACCCACTTGTTTTGCACTAAGGGGCAACTCTAGATCGTACCCGCATTGTATAAATATAGAAATTGATGTGGGCAAGGGTTTTTTTTATCAACACGGAAGTTTTGTACAATAGCTGGGATAACATAACCATCTAAACACAAACTTGGAATATCGGGTCCGACCCTCTCCGCTTACCGGTAACCTCTTCGTTTGAAAGAACTTGATCAGCAGTGTCCTCACTCTGAAAAAGTACCCATTGTTATTTATTATTTATTGATTTGCTGTTTGATAATAGGTGTCCTACAACAGAAACGGGAATGTGGCGTATTTACCCATTTTCTACCAGAGTAATCCATTTCCATATTAGAAATAGAGCCTACATGTGGAAAGATTTAGGTTCCAACTATAAGTTACAGTTTTATTTACTTTACCCAATACATTTCAGCATCACCGGTATTGGATTTACGACTTTCTTATTTCGTTGGTGCCAGTTATTTAAATAAGAAATCTTTCCAAAATAGGGGATTTCTTATAAGCTAGAATTATGCGGACTGATATTTTATAAGTACCACCGACAAATCAGAATAAAATGTGACATTTATGCATGTATCTGTGCGTGTATTTGGTATTTCACATCAGTGCGGCACATCATAAACAGATAATTCTGTTGAATTGATAAACTGACTGAAAGAACCGCGGTGATCACAGAGATTTACAATAACAACTGTTTGTCTTGTGATGATCGACTTGTGTGAACAATTCAGATGCAAAATGCACGACATCATGACATGAAGCTGCGCGAAGATCAGGAACCGAAAAGACAGATCTGTGCTTGCCACATACCATCTACTGAACATTTTGACTATAAGAATCTTCTGTAATTTGAGAAAATTATTTGCACATAAATATATTTGGGGGAAAGGAACAAAAATAACTAGCAGCACCTATTTGGGCGATCGTGCGATCATTGGCAACAAATAATTACCAATATTCGATGTAATTTCCATACAGAGAGAGGGGATCCGATAAAGTGCACGTTTGATTCTAGCTAATTCATCATCTGTATTATAGAGTTATATTCATTTGATTTGAATGTATATTGGATAGCAATGACTACTATAACAGCTATACTGATTACAAGTCCACAAATAACAGGATAGGAACTATTGGTGTTCGTCGTCGAGGAAAGATCATTGAACGGAGAACATGTTCGAAGTTGTGACTGAAACGTCACAGTCGCTTTCGAAAAGGATTAGTGAGTCTTTTGTCAAATAGCTGCCGGGGTAACTAGAGCAGTTTGATGAACAGCTTGTGTGAGACAGGCGATGAACTCAACAGCCTGATTTCTGGTGCTCCGATGTTGACGAATGATGTTGACAAGCAGCCTACTATGTATTCACGGGTATTTTCTAAGGCTTCGGCATTTATCTAGTCTTTCGTATATTCAAGATATGTGTGTTATAGTTCCAGCCATGCATCAGGTCGGATTTTCATCTTTAAGCCTCCATAATAGCTTCCGTATCATCTTACGAATATGGTTTGTCAAGTATTAGAAAGTAAAATAATGAAGAGATGTACAGGAAAACAACGGGACAGATTGTCTCTGAGACTCATTTCAACAATCACTCGGTCCATGAAGCGGGTGAGTAGGCTTTGATGGCTATACCAGTGACCGCGTTTTTCAGGTTCCTAACTAGCAGTTTACTGTGGCCGTCTTCTGCCAAATGAGATTTTCATTGGCGGCCACTGATGGACAGTGTTTAGGATGCTCTCCATTTACTGTTCAAATTTTAAGAATGTTTGTAATCGTCTGTCTGGTACTATTTAGCTCTTCAACCACTATCGCCGGCAAACATATCTTTCGCGTACGAGCTATGAGGAACCGAAACTGAAAACCAGACTGCTCTTGCTACCAAGGGGTACCATTTGTCCGATTTATCTGGTAATATGTACAAACAACAGGCCCACTATGGGCCCTCCTCTTGACGTTTACATGTCATTTCATCCATTTCCAATTCTGATGAGCAGATAAGCATAGTATAAATATGATTTGAATTCCGTACTAATGCTTCAGTGCGCAAAAGCTCCTCGGCCAGAGAGAAATTGCCGTCCACCTATAAGTAGTATATGAGTAGGCCAACTCTAGTGTCCAGGAGTACCTAATTTTTCAATTCCAGAAAGAATAGATGTCCCGGAGGAAAGTCTTACAGTATATCGCCAATAATTGAATAAAGCTTTCTGGAATCAAAAGTATACACGATTTTGATGTCGTCCGCGAAGAAGTGGAGGCTTCCATGCCGAACTACATTAAAAACATCATTCATAGATACGAGGTAGAGTAGTGGGCCCAAAACGCTGCCTTGTATGACACCACTGGTAATAGGTTTGGGTTTGGAGACGGATCCATTTACCTGGACCAACCGATGACGGCCGGAGAAATAAGAAACCCACCAACCGACTAAATGGTCCGGAATGCCATAACATTCGGCCTGTTATAGGAGCCTAGTGTGGGAGACTCTGTCGAAAGCCTTATTCATATCTAGCAGGATATTAATCATGGACATGCCTTTGTCAGCAGCTTCCGTGACTGAGTTTAGGAAGTCAACTTTACAAGAAGAGCACGAACGGTTTTTTCAGGAAACCGAGTTGACTCACATTGATCAAGTTATTTGTTAAAGGTAGGCCATTATCTTTTTTAATGAACTTCTTCTTGATTCGGGAAATAATCGGCGTATGATTAATAGGACGATAATTTTAGAGAACATGAAAGCAGCTTCTTTATGCAAGGGAACAATTGTAGAATTTTTCCAATGGGTGGGGAACGAGCTATATTTCACAGATAAGTTGAATAAATTAGATAAAATGATAGGAATGTCCGGACCTCCCACAGCAAATGCAGCCTGTAGAATGCAGTCCGGGCCTGAGCGTTAAGATTGTTTCATAGAGACTAGAAGTGGAGAAATATCATCGGGGAGAAATGATTTTGTGGATAGAGTCTCACTGGGTAAGCGTGCAGAGTGTACATTGGACACGTAGTGACACTGCGTACATATTTCTGGCAATCTTCTTTATTGCCACCCCATGCCTAAACTTCACTCTATCACTCCGGACCAAACCGTTCCTGGTTGGGCTGCTAAACACATACTTTCTCGTGAGTTCTCCCGAATCGTTTCTCGTTTTGTACTGTTTGCTCTGCAGGTTCGCATGAACACCTCTGCGGCTCGACCTCAGTATTCTGACTACTAGCGAAGCATCATTCGATTCGTGACAGTAGTTGTTTTTACCGCGTCCGTATGCCATTTTGTCTCGTTAGCTCTGTGCGCTATAGGAGTTAGAGCGGAAGCGAAAAATGTGTTGAAAGCTTGAGCTATTTCTTTCGGTTTATCCAGATGGGAATTTTTGACATTGATGGAAGGTATAATCTTGAGGGGTTGAAAGTTTCTTGGTTTTATCGACCTTCTCAGGATTTCTGTCTTATTGGAGTGGCATGGAGTTCGGAAGGGCTGGCGTAGCTGGAGTGATAGTGTCTAAACTCTGGTTGAGAATAGAGTGCCGCTGATCTGTTACCACCTGAGGATAGGATAAAAAAGGATATATCCCAGTTTTGAGATCTGATTACATTTGGAAGGCTGTTCCAGAGAGCTAATTGATATGGTCTAGCTCACGATTTCGAGGAATTGTTGATTCGTGGTACAGAGAACGCGCACGAGACTGGCCTGTGATCACATCTGGGGAAGCTATCCCATATTGAAGTGGTGGCCTTATTATGCCCTTGAGAAAAAAGATCTAGTGTTATTTCCTCTAGTAGGTGACTGAAGGTGCTGGGTCTAACCATCAAGGTGTGTACGGATAACAGAATCCTGATAGTGTCGTGGGCCAGAGTGTGCATACTCTGGTTGAATACCTAACGGATTTGATTTCGGAATTAAAGCCCGTTATAAGTAATGAAATTTCTATTCCTGGAAGGCCTTCTAAAACTGACGTAAATCTGCAAGCCGTATTGTGTGACGTCCCTGCCAGAGCTTTTATAAAGCAGATTAAGGGACACACTGGGTACCAGGGATGTGACAGATGTGTTTGCAAGGGGTTTTGTGTCTCGGGTCGCATGAGGTTTCCCAATTTGTGCAGTTCTCTTCGCACGGACTCTTTGTTTCGCATGCGACTGCATCCGGGTCACCACTAATTGACGCGCTCACCTTCCGAAGAATTGCCTGTTGATATGATAGCTGCTTTCCCTTGTGAATCTATGAATCTGGTATTCTTAGGTGTTGTTCGCAAGATCATGTTGCTGTTGAAGAATGATATAAACTATAAGTTACGACTTTTTGATGCAGATCGCCTATCGGATATAATCATAAAATGTGGTAAATGGACTTCATGTGACTTTGCCCGAAAATGTAGGTCGTTGTGTCATCTGGAAAGTTGGAAAGCTAATGAACTTCATATGGGACCAGTTTGCATGCCTAGTGTTTTATGTAAATTACCATACCTGAACTTTTAACCTTGTCCATTGTTTTGTACTTATCTTCTATTGATTATTTCTCTGCATAGTTTCCATTAGCAGATAACCTGATAACGAAATTTATTTATTAACTTAAGTACCTTTATTCACAATTGCAATTATCTTACAATGTCCTCACTTTGGCCCACTTGGCGTTAGATATCAAACGGCTGGAGAAAGTAAACCTATTTTCCGCCTTCGTTTATGAGTCATTTATGTCATAATTGAGGCGAATCATCAGGGGGCATAATAGACCCCATATACAGGTTCTCAGAGGAATTTCTGAGGCTTAGAACATAAGCCAGCGAGTGCTGCCGCCAGATGAGTCCAACGAAGTAGGTTGTTTTCTATTCCGCATACCCCGAGGACTCGAGCACGTCAAATGGCGAAGTATTGTTCTCAATACAGAGGGTGCAGACTGACTTGTGAACATACAAATGAGTCCTGATTTACCAGCAGTTCAAAGAACCAGCAAATGTTTTCACCCATGAAATACCATCCTTTCATCTTTTCATTTTCCATGTAAGTGTACTTTAGCCGGAGAAACTGTGTGCAAATCTTACAGATTGGCTGTGTAAATATTTTATATACCAGTTGACAACGCTGGAATTGTGGTTCCTGTTTTGCATACACTACGGAGCTAAAATTATTTTTAGTGTTCATCTTCTCACTCAGTGCTGACAGCGGTAAATCTCCGGTCATCGCCTTATGCAACGGAAAAACGTACAGAAACTCCAAATCTATTTCTGCACTCTTGGATGGTCCTAATTGTGAAAATCATAAGCCTGGGAGTTACGAAAACAGTCCCGCTAAATTGATTGGTAAATCGTAAGAACTTGCGCTGGCCTCAGGCTGCAGAGAACAAAGTGGCCAGTCGTTGCCAAAACAATGAAGACTCCAGCGAAAACTTCATCTTGCTCGAAGTCAATATCCTTTACATTTGCAGAAAGTCTTACAAATTAACGCATTTCACTTTACAGAAGATATTGTAACAGTCAGCCAAAGGCAAAAAGACAACATTTAGCAATGTAAGGATTTATCTAAAATATGTAACACACTGTCATTAATGTAAAAATACAAATATAAACACTTTACGAATCAGTCCTCTTGGATTGTTGCACTGTATTCCAGATTGGCGGCTTCTTCACCTTCTTCCAGTTTTCCCTTTGCTTGTACAAGTTTGATACGGCCAACTGAAACGGAAAAGAAAATCCATTACTTCAATTCGCCATACTCGTACGACCTTCCCGAAGTTTCTATTACACAGCTCTCCCCTCCAGAAGGCTCCGTCCCCGGGGCCACAGCTCTTCCCCCTTCTATCGGTACCTCTAGCTCTAACTGTACTGGTGGCACTGCGCCTTGGTCTTCGGTCGGCGAAATCCCACTGGTTGGGTTGATTCCCTGAGCTACGTGCTCGAAGGGCTTCAGCTTATTGAAGAGAACAACGAATGATGGGTTACCACTATTCGGCGATGCTTTCCGGATTACACAGGTTGCATCTGACACAACCCTTTCAACACGAAAGGGTCCCTTCCAACCCCCGGAAAATTTAGCTGGTGTCCCCCCGGTGGGTACTGACGGAGCCTTCTGGAGGGGGGATCTGTGTAATAGAAACTTCGGGAAAGTCGTACGATTGGCCGTATCAACCTTTTACAAGCAAAGGGAAAACTGGAAGAAGGTGAAGAAACAACCAATCTGGAAGACAGTGCAACAGTCCAAGAGGACTGATTCGTAATGTGTTTATATTTGTATTTTTACATTAGTGACAGTGTGTCACATATTTTAGATAAATCCCTACATTGCTGAATTTCTTCTATTTACCTTTGGCTGACTGTTATAAAATTGATGCCGCGACCCGGGATTCTTAAAGCGGCCACAACGTTCGCACGTCCTACATAAATCCAATATATCTCTTCGTTGGTGAGGCCACCAAAACCGAGTTCTTGTAGCATGCTCTAGTTTGTTGACACCCGCATGGCCCAGCTCAGTGTGCAATGTCGTAAGGACCTTTTGTACCACGGACCGAGGGACGGCGACTTTTGTTGGATAATTGGGACCAAACTGGAAAACTAAAACGTTATCCACAATGCTCAAATGATCCCAGAGGCTCCAGAAATGCTTGATCCACAAACCACTCCCCGCCATCTCTCGCTGACTAGGCTTCTCAATTCCTGCCTTCAGCTTTGCGTAGGTGAAGCTTGTGTCGCTATCGCTGGACTGGATCGAGCCCCACTGTTCCGCCGTATCCTCCTGTAGACTAATCTGTGCCACATAACCGACAGGGCAGGAGGGCAATTTCCGCGGTTTCAAACTGGCCTCCTCGATAATGCGTCCGCATTCGAATGTCGACTACCCGCACGGTGTTCAATCACGAAATCAAACTCCTGCAACTGCTCCTGCCACCGGGCTGCCTGCCCCTGGGGGTCTTTAAAGTTTTGTAACCACAGAAGAGCCTGGTGGTCTGTACGAATTCTAAATCGTCGACCGATTAGGTACTGTCTAAACGTTTTGCGAATGTGATCAGGGCTAGCTTTTCTTTTCGTGTCGTGCAGTAGTTTTTCTCCCGTTTACATAACGTTTTACTGCGGTAGGCAATGACGTGCTCTACTCCATCTCGCCCGATTTGTGATAACACACCTCTAATGGCCCTGTCACTCGTGTCTGTACCTAGAATAAACTCACTAGCTCCTTCCGCCAGATCGGGCAGTGCTAGCACGGGTGCCGCGAAAAGAGCCGAAAGTAAGTCTTTGAAGGACTGCTCACATTGCTCGTCCCAACTGAAGCCGTCGCCTTTGCGCAGAAGAACATTCAATGGTGCCGCCCGTTCTGCAAAACCTTTGATGAAGCGACGGTAATACGAAGCCAATCCTAGGAAACTCCTCAATTCCGTAACGTTGTTAGGAGTTGACCAATTTAAGACTTGTTCGACTTTTCCTGGGTCAGTTCTTATTCCCTGGTCCGAAACAATGTGGCCCAAAAAATTCACTTCCTTGGACAGAAATTTGCTCTTGGATGGCTTTAGCTTAAGTCCCGCATCTCTAATTCTTCCCAGAACTAGCTCCAAGTTTTCTAATTGCTCCTCTTTCGTTCTCCCATGAATCAGTACATCATCGATGTATACAATGCATCTCAAAGGAATCAGTCCCTCCAAAATGCGATTCATCAAACGCTGGAACGTAGCAGGTGCGTTGGTTAGCCCAAAAGGCATAGTCTGAAACTCATAAAGCCCGGATGGAATCTCGAACGCTGACTTCTCCCGATCTTCAACTGCAAGTTCAACCTGCCAATACCCGGACGCCAAGTCTAGGGTGCTGAAGTACTGGCTACCTCCTAGGGCGTCGAACAAGTCCTCCATGACAGGCAGTGGGAATGAATCCCTTTTGGTGATGGCATTAAGTTTCCTGTAGTCTACGCACAAACGAAGTTTTCCATCCTTCTTCTTAACTAACGCCACTGGAGACGACCAAGTGGAGTGTGATGGTTGAATAACGTCGTTTTTCAGCATTTCCTCGATTATGTGCTGCACCTCCGCTTGATAGTGAATTGGTATCCGTCTGGGGGCTATTTTCATGGGTTTTGCTTCCCCCGTGTCAATTCAGTTTTTAACTAAATCCGTCCGGCCCAATCTCTCGTCCCCCCATAAGAACGTGTCGGAAAATTTCTCAAGGTTTAACAACGGTTTATTACTTTTGGTTGTGTCACTATCATCTAGGAGTGCGTCGAACCGTGTTACGTGGTCTTTCGTTGCCGGTCTTGTTGCACAACTGTGTATGCTGATCCCTTTCCGGCCAAAGGCTTCACTGTTTCCGTTCCTCAGGTATAACCTCTTCTGTGGAATGTCGATTACGCACCCGAAATTCACTAGGACATCTTTTCCGATGATCACATCGTACGGAATCCACTGTACTACTATTAGAGGTTGTTTCTTAACAACGCCGCCCAGTTCCAACTTCGGAGTGATGATCCCCCTGACGTTTAACTTCTCCCTGTTTACAGCCGTTAAGACTATACTACACGGGGCTGACTCAAAGCTTCCGACTATTGCCACCAGTTTTGCACTGAATAAACTACACGTGGCTCCTGTGTCAACCAGCCCACACAAAACGGTTCCATTAACTTTCACTCGAACAGATAGTGATTCAGCACAAGCTGAACATATCAAAAAGGCAGGAACGATGGACCTACCTTGTTTCTGAGTTTGTGGCCTCGTTCCGAACAAGGGCAGACCGCTTTCGACTGGCTGTGAGTACGAGGTGCCGGGAGGGCTGTTGTGGGGACCAGCATACCACCGGTTGGCGCTGAAGCCTTGAATCTTGTTATAAGACGGCCGACGTGCTCCAGCGTGCCTTCCTCGATACCAGCTTCGTCTTCAATTAGTGGGATTACGGCCCGGATGTTGAGTCCTCGGTTGCCATTCACGTAAAGCGCAGCACTCATTTCCAGCTGGCACCCCCGCGACTGACCGTTCCTCGCGTTCCTCTACTTCCCCTGCAGACAATGCCTGCGCCAAATTCTCAAACTTCCCTCGAAACAGTGCCCGCTTCACAGCTGGGTTCGAGACGCCGTCAAATAACTGCTCTAACACCCGGCTTTCCCGCTCCTCCTTGGCCTCATCGGGATAAGCCCGCTGACTCATCAATTGCAGCACGCGACAGAAGGATCGTACGTCTTCATCCGGTCGCTGCCTTCTCTCGTTAAACTCCTGCCGATATAGTGAAGGGTGCCCGGGGGAGTCCAAAAGTCTCCCAATCTGCTTGAAGACAGAATCCAAGTCACCACTGTTAGAAACGTCCGCTTCATTGACGACATTATAGGCCTCTCCATCCAGCAGCCCCATGATATTATCTTCTTGTCGCACTTCAGCGAACCATCGAAGGTATCGCCGCATCTGGCTCTCCAACCGATTATAGTTTCCATTAAGGCGAAATTTCTCGGGCCCTCCCGGGGTAGGAACCTGCTGAGTTCTGATTATTTTGCACTCAGTCAACACGCGTGAAAGTTCACGGACAGATGGACTCCCAAGCTGGTCCTTGGGTGGCGAGCGAGCTATCCCCTCTTCCCGATTATCAGATTTGGCTAGCTTTTTCGGCATCCTTGATCTCGGGTCGCTGCACCGATCTTGTAGCAGTCAGCCAAAGGCAAAAAGACGAAATTCAGCAATGTAAGGATTTATCTAAAATATGTGGCACAGAATCAGTCCTCTTGGATTGTTGCATTGTATTCCAGATTGGCGGCTTCTTCACCTTCTTCCAGTTTTCCCTTTGCTTGTACAAGTTTGATACGACCAACTGAAATGGAAGGAAAAATCCATTACTTCAATTCGCCATACTCGTGCGACCTTCCCGAAGTTTCTATTACAATATACATGAAGCGAGAAGGTTGAGAAATGGGGTCTGCTAGTAGAGCTGATGAAACCCACGGGTTTCACGAAGGATTTAGGATTATCTTAAGTTAAGTCAGGACCTTCTCCCATGTAGAGTCTATAGCCCCTGGTCCTCAGTTCTAGACACGTTAACGAATATACTCGGCAGCTCGCAAAAGAGCAGAACTCAAAACGCTGGTGCCGGGGCAACGTGTGTATTGGAGGAACGCAACGGGGTGAAGACTACGCACACAGGCGGAGAAAATGGAGCCATCAAATTCGGTAGTTGTTCAGATAAACAAATTAGTCAGTCTTTGTAATCGTGTGTCGTATAGGTAGCACTACAAAGACATGTGCACCCGCGGCGCCTTACGTAACCAGAACATGTTTTGATTGGTAAATTTTGCAGCAAACAATCACATCGATTCTTGACCATTAAATTAAGCTCCAATGAATCGGACAGCTCACCTGAAATGAAGGACGGCCGAAAACACTCTGAAGAGGTAAACGTTCCACCAATATTTCGGTCTTATGCGACTCGACCAAGCACACTGGAACTAAGGTATTTGAGCTTATTTTCATCTGCATTGTGCTCAGAGAAGAAATTTCATCAACATCAATGATTCCAAGAAGATTACGTATGAGGAGAATATCCAACTTGAAGGACTGTGTTCGTGTGAAACCGACTAGCTCCTACTTTTATTGTCCACCTAGGGCTGCAAATGACGCAACGGAGCAACGGCTTCAGGAGATGCAACACAACATTGGAAGAGTGTAGGGCAAGCCTTCAGTCTTTATGTGAATGTTCTCTGTGGAATATCTTGTTCAAGCACGGTCAACGTGTTGCGAAATTTTGGTCGCAAATCAGCAAAAGGCGATCCACATTTCGACGATGGACACAGCTGGATTTACGGCTAAGGATGATTTCCTTCTGCCACTGGAAAGTGTTGATGATCTAATGAAGATTGAGCGGCAGTTGACCAACGAACAGAGCCGAAAAATCTTGGTAGGTTCATGTATTTGAAGTTATTCTTTTTTTCAGTTTGCACTACGGTCCTCCTTAGGTGGGCGAACATTTGGTGTGACCTTCCGGGCCCTGCTACTGAAAGTGATGCACGTCAACCTCGTGAAAGAGTTCAGCCTCTTAGGAAAGAACAATAAAGTTGCGCTAGATGACAAACTTTTATTTGGAATGATGCAAGGTACTTCCTTTCAAGTACCAGTGAGTCTGTGATATTCATCACGTTAGCAAAACGCTTCCCCATAGGCTTATACCTATTGCCACTTTATTTTCCAGATGTTGCTAAATCCTACACGGTTTTCGCGAATCATTCGGATACGGAGTTTCGATTTCATGTTCGCATTTGGCTGCACAACACGAGGTATTGGAAATGCATTCGGTCAACCCGGGATTGTCAAGTAAACTCCGTAGATTTTCAGATTGCACCGTGCCTGGAATCGGAGGAGCTGGAGAGTGCTGCTTGAGCTTATAAAAGTCATAATATATTGTTCCGATTATTATTTGTTTTTTTTTATTACACGACACTGTCGAATCGAGTAGTAAGAATAGATGTGCAATATTTTCGGGATATTCTCTGTAAGAATTACGATCAGGTCATTCATGTAGGTATTATCGGTCCGTTAATTAAATATTACTAATATGACAGCTCGAGGGCTCTTTGGTTTAAGTTTACCGCCAATAGTGTGAAGGCTACGGGGAAGCCGCAGTGGAGGTGTCTAAGTAAAAAGGGTCCTATCGAGTTCCATCGACAAGTGATTTTATGTGGTATTTAAGTGGTACTATTATGTGGTATTTAGGCGATATTATCGGGGTCACTGAACACCTAAAATACCCCTTTTTGAAGTGGTAAACATGTTTTTAACATGTTTTGTGCTGGCTGGGTGATGGCAAGCACACTCCCGGAGCTTTGGAATCATCTGCGACCAACTTTTGATCTATAGGTCAGACGGAGGCAACATGGAAGGCGTCAATGGTAGGACAACATTGTCCCTGGTTGATTCGGGCAATCGACAAGTGCAACCAAGCAGGAGTCCACGGTACTGCAGTTCAATTTTTATCCAGACTGAGTCGTCAACGGCGTCAAGGACTGGGAGTTGCATCAAGGAAACAGAAAGGGATTCTTTGCAGTAAATTAGGCAACCGTATCCTGTAGGATGTATTCTAGAATTACTGAAAGCCTTGTAACCAGATATAGCAAAGTCTTAATTGAGAGTGTTTGCGGTAAGCCACGTTTCTGTGATGAGAATTGAGTCGTAGTTGGACAAGAGGACCCGGGTACGCCAAACGTGAATTTGCCCTGGTAGTAGGCGTGTGTTGATGATAAAAGCGGACATGCCTATGGTACTTTCTTATCCTGTTGCAACAGTTAGTTGTGCGAACATCGAGGTTGGAGAAGATGAGGTTGGTGGTGTTGCTAGTCCTGGTACTGACGAGGTGAATGGGAGAGTCCTGGGTAGATTGCTGTGTATGTAGGTTGAGGACCAATGGATGGACGTGTGGTCAATATGAGGGTGACTAGCAAAGACTGGGGGAGGGCTAGTAGGACAGGTAGTATGATCGGAGGTAGTGGTTTCAGAATTCAGCTGGATGCATATGAGGAGGTTGGTCGCCGCGGGACCAGCCAAGAAGTCAAGGGGGTCTTCGTTAAGGGTGAGGGGTAGTCTTAAGCGAAGATCCAGTGTAGAGTGGGAGGAAGGTAAACATATCCCCTGCAGTTATAGAGAAGGAGCCTTGGTTTGTGGATGAAATACGAGTTGGTGGATCGATGGTTACAACACCATTAGGGACCAGGTGGGGACGATTCAACTGGGATAAAGCTATGATAAAGGGCCAAGTTTTGCCCAGGGCAGATAAGAAAAAAATGGGTATTTTGTGTCTGTGTTAGATGGTCGTGGGAAGTACCCCCGGTCTGTTGGGTGAAGTGAGGGCCTGATAGGAACGAGCGATTGATGGTATACTACCGTAGTTGGGTCGAGGTAAGTAGGTTGCTGGGATACAGAGAAGGGCTGCAGTTGGATGAGAGGCGTAAAGGGTGGTAACTGACTTCTACCGGGTGAGACACTAAGCGGGTACCTCGAACGTTATGTGTGGTGTACTAGAAATTGCAAAGGTTGGGAGGGTGCTGCTAGAGACGGTGGTATGCACAGTGGCATTTTTGCAATATGGTGGTGCATCAGTGGACAGCGTGCTGGTGACATCTGTGTAGTTGGTCATACCATGTTGCGGTTGGCTACGTGGATCCTCAGAGGTCTACCTAGGTGCACGGTAGGACTACCGATGAGGAGAGTGACGAATTCCGGTGACGAGAAGGCTAGTTGAGTGATGAATCTTTTAGCACTCACACGAGAGATCCTAGGTTGGTTTTTGACTTAAACTACGAGCGTTGTTGTGTCGATGCTGAGGTGATCTTGATCGCGGGAAGCATTAGGCACGGGTGACGAAGTTGCACACAATGTCATTGCGGACGATGTTGTTGCTGATGGGTTGGTACGAATTGGCGAGCTAGGAGCTGTCTCGTTTTCGGCTTATTTGGAAGACAAACCAATATATGAGCGGTAGCTGTCTGTGAGGGATGATTGTATGACCCGGTTATGGGCAGATAATGGTGGAGATTGAATTGTAATGTGGAGCCGTTTAGATGGGTGTTGAGAAGTTGTTGGCTAGCGGGATAAGCCGAGGTCTGTATTCACCGTTGGTGCACTGGTCGATGGAGGTGATGTAAATGTGTCAACTGAGATGGCTGTTGAGCGAGGTTGAGCGGCACTGGATCGGAAGGATGTGACGATGCGGGATTACCAATTACCGACCCAACACATCCTTCTGCAATGGGATCATTTTTGCGGCAATTCTCATGCTTTTAAATGGAGTGGATTTGGTCATAGTCTGTCTTTCGCTCTCTCTCGCTCTCTCTTTCTCTCTGTTTGATGAATTCCATAACGATCTTTTCCTCACGGAACTGGGGCATAAGCGGATACATATGACGCTGTGACTTTTTTCTTAGTCCTTTGCAGTAGCACTCGTGGCGTGACATATCGCAAGCTAGACGCCGCAATTGTTCAATCGAGGAAGGGGCAGACTATCCGGAACTCTGAAGACTGCATCATTTCTGGAACTTTCAGTTCTTCGGTGGACTTCGGAAGCAATTGAGTCCAGGAAGAGACCAACCGATCTAAAACTTCGAGTGTTCTGGTTTTTTTGAAGGATCAAAGATAGATCCAAGAGATGACAAGATGGTCAGTTTATCATCTATGATAAGTAACTGTGTTTCCGAGGATGCTAGACTTGTTCAGTTGCCCTAAATTCGGTACCACCATCACTCTAAATATATGTATATTGGTGGAACCGAGCAAGTTACCAAGGCAGTCAGC
This sequence comes from Fasciola hepatica, assembly GCA_948099385.1. Classification (NCBI taxonomy): domain Eukaryota; kingdom Metazoa; phylum Platyhelminthes; class Trematoda; order Plagiorchiida; family Fasciolidae; genus Fasciola; species Fasciola hepatica. Next base: position 1,606,494 of record CANUEZ040000180.1, on the reverse strand, counting down.
AGTCGGGGTAGTTTAGTGCTTGTAGGTTGAAGATGATTAGTTACTCGGTGGTGAGAGTGGATAGCAGTCAATTTAGGCATGATTTGATAAAATAATTTTATGGGAATGGAGTTCGATGTGTTGATAATGGAACGCTCACTAATTCCTAATTGGTAGTTGGGAAGCTATTTTACCAACAGTTCGTTGGTCAGTTGATTGATTTGGAGTTTACTGTTCAGGAAAAATCCTTCCAAAGTATTCTGAGTTGGAGGGATAATCTCAGAAGCTGTTTTATTTCTATTACCATAGGTGGTTTAGTAGAAAGTAAACCGATAAGAGCATACAAAACGACGTGGTCTAGCGTAGCTCCAAGAGAAGAGTGCCGAGGAGCACACTTTGTAGGACCCAAAAAGGGATAGAATACACTGAGTTGCATACATTCTTTGATGCTTCAGGAATCAGATACGGTGCAGAGGCGTACGCGAGGTGAGTTCTTGTGGCTAGAACCCCGTGCTACGTGCTTCCGTGTAGTGAATCGCGAGCAACACCTATCAGAACAGTTGCTATCCCAAGGATGGAGTTGGTGACAGCCGTCTTAGGCGTTCGATTGGGTGAGACGGTAAAACAAAGCCTACTAGCTTGTCTTGACTGAGAGCACTTTTGGGTAGGCTTGGTGATCATCAGGTGCTACATAGAGAAAACCGGTACGCGCTGTAGTGCATTTATTGCTAACCACTTAGCTGTCATTCATCAGTATACTAACGTGTCTCTGTGGCGGCATATGTGATCGGAAGATAGTATTGCTGGTCTTGCCTCAAGAGAAATTCCAATTGAGTTGATTTATTCGTCACTGCGGCGTGTAGGGCTTTTAGACTTATCCGGACCGGGCCCCTATTCCAAAGGATTGCCTTCAGCTTGATGTATGTGACAAATACACATCACCATAGATGCGAACAACAAAAAACTTCCTAATCTCCGCGCGGCGCCGTGCCACTGGTGCAGCGCAGGCCCGTCAAGAAACCTTGAAGTTCATTTTTGCTGGGTATAAAATGAAGACAGTAGCCCGTCTGGGAATGGCAATCTGTACTAAAAGGCGCCAATATGGGGTTTCTTGGCTGGTCTAGGTATTCGTCCACAGGAATGTATGGCAACCCATTAGTTTGCCGGCTTTTGTGCCACACGGGCTATCATTTATTGATAAGGCCAGCTCAGGTCAGGTCAGGTCAGGTCGGATCACGAGACCTCTGGCTCGACCAATGAGAGTCCAGATTCTTGCGCATAGGAGCCTCAGTGCCCCACCTTTCTCTGAATGCAAAGTATTTTCTTGGCACTTGGGGTGGACGATTTCAATCTCAGAACATCAAATCGGGTTTTCTCTCGGAGAAAGCAGGGACCCACAATTTGAACAGGCTGAAATCTAGAAGACAGCATGAAAACCACGATTTTTAAAGAAGAATGGGGAACCCTGATGGCCAAGCCTTGCCCAAGCTAGCCTCGAAATGCATGACAGTGCACGTGGGTTCTACCTCTTCCGGATATTCATTCCGTCCATCATCTACTCTGGAAGAGGAGTAACTAACTCGAATATTTCGCAGTGCGGTGGTTCATTCAAGCTTTCACGTGCTGTTTGTTGTGTATTTAATTGCCTGGTCTTAATTTCCCTAAAAGGCCCACTTGTACGATTTGATCATCCAACCGAGCATGTCTCAGGCTCTCCCAAAATAAATCATAGTCGTTATCCATAAATATGATTACAATTGGTTTTCCTTTATCGGCAGCCACAGGAAAAAGTTTAAGAAAATCAAGTTGACAGGTGGTACAAAAACGGGATTTCAGACAGCTATGTTGGGTGATGTCATTTATGATTAGGCAGGCAGAAGTTCTCATTTTTTTATGTCTTTCCAATAAAGTTGACAATATGAGAGTGCGATTAATGATATGGTAGTTCGACGGGTCATTAGCTGGTACTTTTTAGGGTCTTGTTGGCCGTAATCCTGACTAACTTATATGCAGTGTTGATGGGAATCAAAGACTGCATTTTGATAAATCCCCCTGTTACTTAATGGGGATGGCATTGGAAGGGGATAGGAAATGTATGGCGTTGTGAAAGCTTGCATAGCCTTGTGCACACGCATGAATGGTGCCTCATACGAGCAGCCCTGAGCGGGGTGGATTTCGATTGTGATACCAGGGCCTCGTCAGGGAGATTAAAAGCCATATCATTTTTGTTATTTAAGATGCGTCTGAAGGTCTCTGTAGAAACAGGTTCAAGAAAGTTTGTCACAGATTTGAGCTGTAGTTGCGTGCTGTTTGCCGTGGGGTCTTCTAAGGACAATAATGGAGCGAGTTTGACGATATCGTTACCCAGGACCAAATGTCTTGTTGAGATGTCTTTTAATTCCAGTTAAATATGATCATCTCAGCGAGTATCCTCGACAATGTTTTCCAGTAGTATAGTGCACTGTTTTTGTTTCGTTTGTGGCTTCTTAGCTCCGATCTTGGATCAGTGTTTTTGAGTAACAGGAGTACTACTAGTATTGGAAAAAATCTTCGGAATTGGTGTTGCTTTCCGGGATGACCTCCAGCAACATGACTACTTAAATTTCTAGGAACCCATAAAAATAGCCAATGATAATTAAGAATGTTCCGAAACGGTGTAGCCCAGTACATGAGGATAGGTTGAAGAAGAGATTGAGAAGAGGTCCAATAATCTTTTGGCTGCCAAATCAGTAGACCGTAGATGATAATTTGTCAGGGCCAGGTTAGGGAAAGGTTTTGGCAGTTAGATATGTCGTTGATGATGAACTCAAACGTGGAAGCTGTTTCATCTGTATGAGAGCCTTGCGTAGGAGGATGAGAACTAGTTTCAATGACAGCTAATTTTTCAATACAGGAGTTAAACGCTAATGCTAGTTGGATGATCCGGTTGAAGTTTATGTTTTTGCAGATAGATAGCAGGCCCCTCTCACCAGAAGTGACAATGCAAGTTGGGTAGGTTATCTTATCCTGCAGCAACTACTAGGCCTTGAAACAGGCCAACATTGACCGCGCAGTCGCACTGCGGGGCCAATGCAATGCAACAACTTCAAAACTTTGAGCTCGGAAGTATGAAGCTTCGTGAAACTATCCCACCAACTGTGTTGTGCGAAAACTGTTCTTCCTTCAAATCATATTGTTTCGTAAGTACAGAAACGATGGTTTATTTATGACGAATGTTGATCATAACCACATTTGCCTGCATACCTACTGGTTCATCTGTTATGCTTACCAGCTCTCCTGAGTGATTAGATTGGGAACAAGCCCAAACAGTTGATTCGGTTCAGATAACAACCAATAATGTACATGTATCTTACTCCGTACGACAAACAGCCATATATATATATATATAAATATATATGTATATATATATATATATATATATATATATATATATATATATATATTAAACACACACACGGTAACGCACAACGGCAGCCCTCTTCCGAGGGAGACTGTAGGTACCCAGGCGGTAAATGTGCAAGAAGTACACAAAATGCTCTACGAGCCCAAAATTTAGTTATTTCCCTAACGGGTTACCACGATTACCCCAGAAGGTCAGTACGGTGGTTTATATTTAACCGTTACGAGGCAGAAACACATAAATACATACATACTTGCATACATTCATGGATAAATGCATATGTAGCATGATCGGGCCACCCGAACCCTAGCTCCAATAACCGTTGAATTTTAGACAACCTTCATACGCACTGCGGAAGAAACACCGGTGTCCAATATGATTTCTCATTCAAGAAACACATATCCCCTCTTATTTCATGATGGGCCATATATACGACGAGTCCTAAACCCAGTTGAGATTTCATCCATTTAGAGGAAAGTTTATCTGCTTCATTTTTCTAACTGAGAGTTTCATGTTAACCCATAAAATGTTCGAGGAAAACACTAACTTCTTTCCGAATTACCCATTCTCCTTTCACCATGAAAATGTGCATACCACGGACTCTATTTCCTCACACCCAGTGAAGATATTTGGAATGGTCTGATAACATCTAGAATTGAAGAGTTTCTGTTGGCTTCTCTATTAGGCTCTCATTGTCTTGCATTTCTTAAAAGTACCCACCGAATTAAACATTTGCGGCATTTTTTGAAAGAAATGTTATGCTTTATCGTGGCGAAGTAGTGTGAGGGTGGAAGATTTTGGTTCATTTCTCAAGAGGAGATAAACACCAACGTATCAAATGGATCAAACAATTTATAAAGGCAATACTTTTACGACCATTCCTGTTGTTGCTTTACTCACCTGCACTTCGTTAAGCAGATATATATATATATATATATATATATATATATATATATATATATATATATATATATATATATATATATATATATAAACCTGAATTCTGGCTCCTACGCTCCTGACAAATGTCATTGATAAACAGTCTATAATGTTTTCACGAGTTCTTGAAGGGCTTCGGCATTCATCCGGCCTTCAGTGTTTTTGAGATGTGCTAAGATAACAATAGATTTGGTTTTCATTGATCCATTTATCCACCAGGTCGGATTTTGCTCCTTGGGCATTTATAAAAGCTGCAGTGTCGTTCTCATCAATATGGTTCGCCTAGCCTAAGAAACACAAGCTAGTAGGTAGAATAATGTTCTGAAAAGCCCTAATGAGAATGAATGAGTCAATATTGCAAGTTTCCTCATTAAAAGGTTGTTGGGAAAAATGATGAACGACAAATTTACGAGGGATGTTGCGACAACAACCTTAACTGACATCTGACAGGTGAGGCCTGAAAATCTGAAGCCAAATGGAATCGTTCCAGAAATTTTCTATTGGGAGTCTTTCTGCTTGTATATACAGACTGAAGGTGACTTACTTTTTGAAATTTGTGCCTCGGCATTTAAAAATTAGCAATTCAATCAGGAAGTTTTGAAAAAAAATTATTTACATACATTCCATTTCTTGACTCGTTGAACTGACCTGGAATGAGGACCGTTGTCCAAGTGACTGTTTCGAGGAACGCATTTCACTAGCCTTGTCCGTGTAAGTAGAAATGACTTTGGTTTTTAGTGTTGAACAACAGCGGTGACTCGGGGCTGACAGCGCCACGCACGTTTTTTTCATTTCTCATAAAGAAATTTCTCGGACTGTAAAGCTCAGTCAATAAGTAGAAGTATATTTTCCAATGCACTTCGATGGATTCTTGGATTCAGTATTCGTTGATCATCGAAGTAAGCAAACATGCCCCAATTAACACTTTCGACCGCTACACTTTACTTCTTCGCCCTAAAATTTATCTCAGAAGCAAATCTTTGACCAACTCCTTGAACTCGAAGCGCACTATCTGCAAACGAGCCTGCATCCCAGAGAATCTCGGCAAACCTAGTGCATTTGTTGGCTCCACTGATTTTTCTGCTTTTCCTTTACATGATACGTGCTCATATTGTGAAAACTGAACACGCTACCTTAACTTTTGGTAAAACGTGTGCTAATCCATGGAAACCTATCATGTTCGACCCAGCAGATTCTCCTCCTCTCTCTTGCAAAGGCCCCGTAGATCTAAGAAAATAGTGCACGAATCCAGCTGGCATCACTCCGTACAAATACCATCCACAATCATCATCACTGAAGTACTACATCTGAATAATCTGCGTGTAGACACGATGCTAGCTAACAAGAACTGCAGTGAGATGTAGAAAGTCCTGAAACAGGTGTGCTATGCCAGGCTCAAGCTTGGGCTAAACGTTGAAGATTTAAACCACCAGTTCACCGTTAACCTCCGTGTATTCTCACTTCCCCGACATTTGTAGAATCCAGTGGACCCAGCCCTGTTACCCCTGGCTCTGTCCTTAGAGTTCTACAACGATTCAAGTGCCATGAGTCTGGAGGCCGGAACAGATATCACCAGAGTTATTTTAATCCTGCTCTTCAGAACTCACATTCCCTCTTCTTGGTCTATTTAATCACTATACTGTATATTGGGTGATTCTCGATAGCTGGGTATTTGCACGCATTACTCCTGTACTCAAGAAATGTTCCAAAGAGTATTGTCCGATAACCTGCACATATGCTTCGCTGAAAGTATTTGAGAATATACAGCTCAACCTCACATTTCTCCAAGTTCACTCTCATGACCTGACATAATTTACCTAAAGACACTCTCCGTCAACCGTTGGTGCCGTTGGCTACATCGTTAATTTGATTGCCTCTACTCTTGATCTCGATGGCTGTATTTTCAGGCTAATTTTTCTTTACCATGTAAATGCATTTGGTTCCTTTCATCGTAGTACTCTCCTGAACATTCTACATGATAATGGGGATGACGGTCGTAATATGAACAACCTTCGTGAATATTTTTTTAGTTGTACACAGTTTACTTCTTTTGGTAACCGATACTAGTCTTTTCTTGAAGTTGAATCAGATGTGTACAAAACTTTGCTGTCACGTTGAAAGAGTCTTCTCCAAGCCGGGAAGATTTCTTTTACATAATAGTGTGCATCGGATTGGTTCTTCGGTACGCTCTGTCCACTCCAATCTTGTGTTCGATTCAGGTGAAGTAGAGACGTTTTGGCGGTTCGCCAAACCATAGCGTTGTATACTATACGAACCGAACTTTTCGTTATCAGTGCCATCCCTCTCCATCACCTCGTCCCATCTCTGGCAAGGACAGACACTTCTGGTTCTTCCGGGTTCATGTTGACTTTTGCACTTACTTAGCATTGGCATTTCGTTTGTCCGCGTGTTTTTGCTTCTTTTGGTCACCTTATCTACCTCAAACTCGCACGACCGGTTTCCCGAAAGCTCTTTGGCTCTTGGTCCTTCCCACCGATGAAATCCTTCTGGAATGTTCATCCATATTCACCCCAATTTTTCGGGGCGGGCACGGTTTGTACCCCTTTCATGCGAAGTAGTAACATGGGTTTAGAGTGTGACCACATTTACCCGTATTCTCGAAGGATTATATCCTTGAGGTCTTCATCAACAGGCCCGGGGGTATTTCGTCTGTACAGGCAAGTTCGACTTCCACGGGATCATCTGCCATCTCAGGTTGTGGGCTCGCATCATCAGCATTGTCAGCGATCGATTTGTCCGTTTCATCAGACTGACCCAAGGAAAATAGTACATTTCCAGAACTTCCTTAGGGTCATCTGGGTTTTTACTCGCATCAAAGGTTGTGTGAACAGAACAAGTATGGCTTCTCCACCAAGACAATATGGCGTAGGTACCTGTAGATTTCCGACTTTTTCCATGATTTTCAACGTCCCTTGGTGCAACATTGCTTTGTTGTACCGACGTTTTAATGCACAACACACACACCCTTACGAACACCATATCCGCGAAATACAAAAAGGCTGTCAATAAACCTGGTTTAAACCAAACACCCCGGCGCGGGAAAACACATCTTTCAAACATGCGCGATAACTGACACTCACTTTGGTGAATTATACAGCCAATGGTAACTACAACATCATGAATATAGAAAAAAGTTGAAGTTTCGCTTTGAAAAACCTGAAAATCATTTTCAAAATCTGAAAAACTCCTCTACGTTTCGCGACCTAAGCGAGAAAATACCACAGAACCACCAACCAAAGCCGTGCCCGCGGCACCAACTGCGACCGGCGTCAACTTCTGTGGTAGCCTTGAGTACAACCGCTATTTATCTTTGTGGCACGCATTCAAACAAAAGTCGCACCATAACATTTCACGTTAATCTCATTTTCTACGGGCTCCGATTCATCTGTTTCAACCGTTCCACATATAACAGTCCCCCAACTTCAGTCGGGGTATATTTAAGCCCGTGTGTTTAGACACTATCCAATAAACCATTCATTCTGGCACGATCTCAGCTTCTGATTTGGAGTGTCTTGAAATTATATCGGCCAGAACCAACTGTGAAAAATAAAACATTTTAGAAGCTTCCACGGCGTCTCTTGGCACTTCTTTCAATACCATCCTGTCCTGTTCAACGAATGGCTGTCAGACCGAACTGGACTGAAGATATTGGCGGATATTGGCTCTTTGCTGCTCAGTTCCTGATCAAAAGAACAGCGAAAAACTGAGAGTTTGTGTCACACATTTCGTTTCATTTTAATTCCTAATGTACATACTCTTTTGCCTTTTTATAAATGCAAGCTCCTCCGCCCATCTCGGTTTGCTAGTGTCGTCTTAGATATTGCTGACATTATTTAAGTTTACCATTTAGACAGAGTAGTACGCTGCAATGGCAGCATAGAATCCCAAGTAGCACAACACACGGCAAATAAGCTTGATGCTCCTAATTTATCAGCAACTTATTGAAGAAAAGCTGCCAAGTTACAAGCCTGGTTTTATTTCCTCCCATAGTGATCTAGCATGTGAGAACTGCAAACTATGTAGCGGTGGCCATCTTCGTTCATACTTTTATCACTTTTATTGTTTGACTGAACGCTGACTGCCAAGCGCGGTTGCCATTTGACCGTTGCTCTCGCGCACGCTCTCACGCACGCTCCCAAATACACGCTAACCACTATCTCTCCCAATCTCCTTCTCGTTCTCACGGGTCGTGGAGAATACTCTTCTGGTTAACATATTCGTGCAGTGCCGCAAATTAGAGTAACGTGCAGGTGGTCCACGCAGTACAAAGGACCGAAGCACGCGTTGACTAAGGAAACCGCGATGTAAGGTCTAAGCAACCTCACAATGGGTGAGCCCGACGTGATCCCCAGGTCACGTAAGTTTCCTTGTTTTCTACCTTTCAAGGTCCCGTCTGCGTACGTTTTTGTGTGTTTTATTCTTCCCCTATCTGCTGATTTTTTTCGGTCGGTTTACCAAATATTTTTTTGTCCGTGGTTATTTTTGGTGTCTAGTTCGTCGTGATTTTTTTCGCGAAGGCTTTAGTGCCCCATTGGTCGTTGATTTCTCTTTCCGTCTGTATTCGTCAAATTAATCGCTATGTCTGCTGATCGGAAACCCTGCTCAGACCCCACCATTGGGGCGATCACGCTGCACACACCGGCATTCACGCCTGCCGATCCAGAACTCTGGTTCACTCTGGTCGAGCCAGAATTCGAAAACTGCCGTATAACCAGTGACGCCAACCTTTTCAGGTGGGTAACAGGCCGCCTCCCGCGGGAGGTCACAGTGCAAGTAAGGGACGCAATAATCTCTTCCCCAAGCTATGAGGCTTTAAAGGAGGTCGCCATTGCCCGCACGACCCCAACGCAGGGCCAACGTATGCAACAACTTCAAAACTTTGATCTTGGAGGCAGGAAGCCCTCCGAACTGCTGTGTGTGATGTAGCTCTTGAGAGGACCGACGGCAGGCGAGGACCCGCTCTTAAGGGAACTTTGGCTGCAGCTTTTACTGCATAACATTCCAGTTTTACTAAGTGCCACGCGCAAATGTTCGCCGGAGGAAACTGCAGCGATAACTGATGACATTATGTCACGATACAACCCCATGGTAGCTGCAGTAACCAGGTCCTCCGTCACAACGGTGCCTGCCTTGCCGACATCTAACGACCTCGCGTCAGTTTTGCCTAGAATTGAGTCGGGTCTGCCATGCCTAGCATTAAGAAGAAGTGGGTCACAGGAGCGGTACCGCGCATGCTCACCTGGGCTCCATAATCCGTCATTGCGACGACGTTTCGGCTCTTCAAAAGAAGGGTATTGTAAATACCACAGTCGCTTTGGTGGGGGAACCAAACCATGCGAACCAGGGTGTACGTTTCCCGGTGCTCATTAGGGAAACTAAACCCCCGGCCCGTGGTGGCGACCCACGAAGCCGAGTATCAGACCAACAGTCGTCTTTTGAACTTAAGGGACATCGTTTCAAAATAACCTATTTCTTGTAGATACCGGTGCCGAAGTGTGTTTCTCCCCCCACTGAAAGACGACAATAGCACACCGCAGGCCCAAACACTACGCGCTGCCAGTGGCACGGCCATCCCAACGTTTGGCCAGCGGTCGCTCACCTTAAACTTAGGTTTGAAGCGTAATTTTCGTTGGGTATTCATCATCGTCGACGTCCCGTACCCAATTCTAGACATTGATTTCCTGCAACATATTGACTTGTTAGTTGATGCACGGCGCCGCAGAGTGGTGGGTCTTCAGACTACTCTCGCTGTTGCGGGTCATAATTCGCGAGTGAATCACGTCACGCCCTTTCACGTTCAACCACCGGCACACCAACCTTACGGCGAACTCATCGCTGCCTACCCGGCCATGTTTCGGCAGGCCGGACCTCTCCCAGCAGTAAACACCAACGTCACTCACTATATCGACGTTAAGGAACCCCCGGTGTTCAGTAGGCCGCGTCGGTTAGCACCAGACAAGCTTCGTGTTGCACAGGCTGAATTCGAACACATTCTAGAACTGGGTATAATACGCCCTTCTAGTAGCCCTTGAGTTTCCCCTCTTCATGAGGTCCCTAGGTCTAGCGGCTACTGGCGACCTTGTGGAGATTACAGAGCACTTAACAAAGTCACCGTCCCTGACCGATACCCGATTCTCCATAAACAGAACCTTACTTCGTCTTTATCAGGTTGCTCCGTTCTCAGCCGTATCGATTTAGTCCGTGCGTACAACCAGATCCCGGTAGCAGAGGCCGATATCCCCAAAACTGCCGTCACTACGCCTTTCGGGCTGTTCGAGTTTTTGCGAAAGCCGTTTGGACTTAGCAATGCAGCCCAGACCTTTCAACGGTTCATGCACGAGGCAACTCCTGGTTCGAAAAATGTCTACGTATACCTGGATGATATTTTGGTGGCTAGTTCTTCAGGGCAAGAGCACGCCGCACACTTACGAGCACTTTTCGAACGCCTTAGCCAGCACGGCGTTACGATCAGTATCGCAAAACGCGAATTAGGCCGGTCTGATATCACCTTCATAGGACATTCCATTTCATCCTCGGGTATCCGCACTCTGCCAGATAAAGTTTCCGCTATTCGCGACTACACCGAACCCAAATCTGTTCGCCAGTTGCGTCAACTTGCCGACCTGATGAATTTCTACCGCCGATTTATTCCTCATTGTGCGGAAATGATGCAACCCCTCACTGACCTGTTGCGCGGAGGCAGGCGGAAGTTCGTGTTTCCCGACACGGCACAAGTCACATTTGCCTTGGTCAAAGATGCTGTCACCAAAACAGCACTCCTTACCCACCACGACCCTTTGGCTCCCATTTTGGTAGTGACGGATGCCTCGGACACAGCGGTTGGAGAAGTACTGCAACAGTTCGTAGATGACTCTTGACAACCTTTAGCATTCTTCTCCAAGTGCCTACAAACCGCCGAACCTAACTACAGCACATTTGGTAAAGAGTTATTAGCCATCTACTTGGGAATCCATCATTTTCGATATGCACTCGAAGGCCATTCGTTCACGGTGTTTGCAGACCACAAGCCTTTGGTTCACGCATTAAAGTCAGCTTCGGATCGATACTCACCACGCGAGATTCGCCACTTAGACTTTGTCTCACAGTTTACTGTGGACATACGACACCTCTCTGGAGTATTTAATCCCGTCGCCGACGCCTTATCACGCGTACATCAACTAAGTCTGTCACTGACGCATAACATCAACTTGGATGCAATGGCACAGGACCAAACTATGGACCTTGACATCGAACAACTTCGACCAAACGGTTCTTTGAGTCTAACCACAGTACCTATCCCAGCTTCCCAGAATACCATCGTGTGCGATGTGTCGCCCTAGGCCGGTGGTCCCTGCTGCCCACCGTTATCTTACTTTCCTGACACTCCAAAATCTGGCTTACCCGAGTGTGACGGCCTCGGTGAAACTGATAACTGAGCGTTTTGTTTGGCACAGAGTCAAGGGAGATGTCCGTCAATGGGCTCGTGCTTGCCTGCAGTGTCAACGTGTTAAGACCCATAGGCACACTAAGACGGTGTTAGCCAGGTTCCCAGAACCTGAAACACGTTTTCATCATGTGCACGTCGACCTCGTAGGACGACTTTCACCTTCGCTTGGGTACTATTACATGCTCGCATGCGTGGACCGTTTTACTCGCTGGCCGCAGGCCATTCCTATCCCTCGTCCCACGTCGGAAGAGGCCATGAAAGCTTTTCTGGCCGATTAGATTAGTCATTTCCGTTGCCCGGCAATAGTGACCACCGGTTGTGGTCCACACTTTGACGGCACTTTTGGCAGCCTACTCGCCACGCTCGGTTGCCAACACGTTAAGACGACAGCTTAACACCCCCAGGCTAATGATATGGTTGAGCTTTTCCACCGGCAATTAAAAGCCGCCCTTCGAGCAAACGGTAAGCCCCTTTGGAGTGAAACACTACCGTTAGCACTCTTAAGCCTGCGTAGTACCGTTAAGGAGGAATTACACACAACACCGGCCGTACTAGTATATGGCTGTACACTTCGTCTGCCTAAGAAGTTGGTAGCCCCCTCACCAACCGTGACTTTCGACTACGGTGACTACGCTCGGTGCCTTAAGCAGCACATGCGAGTGCTCAAGGCCAGTCCGCCGCGCGAACAACAGTCTACAAGTTATGTCCCAACTGCGTTAGAAACCGCTACTCATGTATTCTTTCACATCGATGGCGTTCGATCACCACTACAAGTGCCATACACTGGCCCGTTTCGGGTGGTAAAACGTAGGGCAAAAACATTTGCCATAGACATTAGCCAACGACACGACACCGTATCTATCGACCGTCTTAAGCCTCCCGTCATGGAGTGCGAGCCACCCGGCCAATTTACACCTACTGGAGCCGCTCAGTCACCCGCATTGAGCGAGTTACCACTCAAACCACCCCCAATTTCGCCCAGTGAGGACTCGGCAGCTAGTCCATCAGATAATCTAGCCGCACCCGCACCGCGAAGTAGCCGTCGCGGTCACCAACTACGAAATCCCGTCCGCTTCGCCGACTTCGTGACGATTTTTACAACCGACTGTTAGCAATATGTTGGGAAGTTCGCCATGGATTTACCAACCAACAGGCTCGAGAAATTACAATCGGTATTTATGATATCATTTCCTTCTGGTCTCCTAGCGACTACAACAACACCGAATATCGTCCGTGTGTTGTTATTACCGTCCAACATCCGCCGGCGTCCTCAAGCGCTATTTTGTTCCAGTTTACCTTGCCCTCTCTCAGAGGGATCTGCACAGTCACATTGGCTTCATCCGTAGCTTTGCTGACTCCTGTGCACGTTCAAAAAGCCAACCACTCACTGGACAACGGGACGATTGGTCAGCCTGGTACTGGAGACGACAACTGGACGCCCTTTTGGATGGACCTGATGGGGCATCTTCCGGCTCGCATGAGTATGAGACCCGTGGGCGCCAAAACGCAGTTGGACCTACGCAAATCGGACCTCGAGAATGCAGACACCGTTAAACTCATCAGCAGTCGTCTGACGTCACCAACAATATAACCGGCAAGCTATGAGGAGTGCCTGGACAACCAATAATTCCGGCCTACCATCACGATCAAAGCCCAACTCCGTCGAACTTCTAGGAGGAGGCCCATGTAGCAGTGGCCATCTTCGTTCATACTTTTATCACTTTTATTGTTTGACTGAACGCTGACTGCCAAGCGCGGTTGCCATTTGACCGTTGCTCTCGCGCACGCTCTCACGCACGCTCCCAAATACACGCTAACCACTATCTCTCCCAATCTCCTTCTCGTTCTCACGGGTCGTGGAGAATACTCTTCTGGTTAACATATTCGTGCAGTGCCGCAAATTAGAGTAACGTGCAGGTGGTCCACGCAGTACAAAGGACCGAAGCACGCGTTGACTAAGGAAACCGCGATGTAAGGTCTAAGCAACCTCACAATGGGTGAGCCCGACGTGATCCCCAGGTCACGTAAGTTTCCTTGTTTTCTACCTTTCAAGGTCCCGTCTGCGTACGTTTTTGTGTGTTTTATTCTTCCCCTATCTGCTGATTTTTTTCGGTCGGTTTACCAAATATTTTTTTGTCCGTGGTTATTTTTGGTGTCTAGTTCGTCGTGATTTTTTTCGCGAAGGCTTTAGTGCCCCATTGGTCGTTGATTTCTCTTCCCGTCTGTATTCGTCAAATTAATCGCTATGTCTGCTGATCGGAAACCCTGCTCAGACCCCACCATTGGGGCGATCACGCTGCACACACCGGCATTCACGCCTGCCGATCCAGAACTCTGGTTCACTCTGGTCGAGCCAGAATTCGAAAACTGCCGTATAACCAGTGACGCCAACCTTTTCAGGTGGGTAACAGGCCGCCTCCCGCGGGAGGTCACAGTGCAAGTAAGGGACGCAATAATCTCTTCCCCAAGCTATGAGGCTTTAAAGGAGGTCGCCATTGCCCGCACGACCCCAACGCAGGGCCAACGTATGCAACAACTTCAAAACTTTGATCTTGGAGGCAGGAAGCCCTCCGAACTGCTGTGTGTGATGTAGCTCTTGAGAGGACCGACGGCAGGCGAGGACCCGCTCTTAAGGGAACTTTGGCTGCAGCTTTTACTGCATAACATTCCAGTTTTACTAAGTGCCACGCGCAAATGTTCGCCGGAGGAAACTGCAGCGATAACTGATGACATTATGTCACGATACAACCCCATGGTAGCTGCAGTAACCAGGTCCTCCGTCACAACGGTGCCTGCCTTGCCGACATCTAACGACCTCGCGTCAGTTTTGCCTAGAATTGAGTCGGGTCTGCCATGCCTAGCATTAAGAAGAAGTGGGTCACAGGAGCGGTACCGCGCATGCTCACCTGGGCTCCATAGTCCGTCATTGCGACGACGTTTCGGCTCTTCAAAAGAAGGGTATTGTAAATACCACAGTCGCTTTGGTGGGGGAACCAAACCATGCGAACCAGGGTGTACGTTTCCCGGTGCTCATTAGGGAAACTAAACCCCCGGCCCGTGGTGGCGACCCACGAAGCCGAGTATCAGACCAACAGTCGTCTTTTGAACTTAAGGGACATCGTTTCAAAATAACCTATTTCTTGTAGATACCGGTGCCGAAGTGTGTTTCTCCCCCCACTGAAAGACGACAATAGCACACCGCAGGCCCAAACACTACGCGCTGCCAGTGGCACGGCCATCCCAACGTTTGGCCAGCGGTCGCTCACCTTAAACTAAGGTTTGAAGCGTAATTTTCGTTGGGTATTCATCATCGTCGACGTCCCGTACCCAATTCTAGACATTGATTTCCTGCAACATATTGACTTGTTAGTTGATGCACGGCGCCGCAGAGTGGTGGGTCTTCAGACTACTCTCGCTGTTGCGGGTCATAATTCGCGAGTGAATCACGTCACGCCCTTTCACGTTCAACCACCGGCACACCAACCTTACGGCGAACTCATCGCTGCCTACCCGGCCATGTTTCGGCAGGCCGGACCTCTCCCAGCAGTAAACACCAACGTCACTCACTATATCGACGTTAAGGAACCCCCGGTGTTCAGTAGGCCGCGTCGGTTAGCACCAGACAAGCTTCGTGTTGCACAGGCTGAATTCGAACACATTCTAGAACTGGGTATAATACGCCCTTCTAGTAGCCCTTGAGTTTCCCCTCTTCATGAGGTCCCTAGGTCTAGCGGCTACTGGCGACCTTGTGGAGATTACAGAGCACTTAACAAAGTCACCGTCCCTGACCGATACCCGATTCTCCATAAACAGAACCTTACTTCGTCTTTATCAGGTTGCTCCGTTCTCAGCCGTATCGATTTAGTCCGTGCGTACAACCAGATCCCGGTAGCAGAGGCCGATATCCCCAAAACTGCCGTCACTACGCCTTTCGGGCTGTTCGAGTTTTTGCGAAAGCCGTTTGGACTTAGCAATGCAGCCCAGACCTTTCAACGGTTCATGCACGAGGCAACTCCTGGTTCGAAAAATGTCTACGTATACCTGGATGATATTTTGGTGGCTAGTTCTTCAGGGCAAGAGCACGCCGCACACTTACGAGCACTTTTCGAACGCCTTAGCCAGCACGGCGTTACGATCAGTATCGCAAAACGCGAATTAGGCCGGTCTGATATCACCTTCATAGGACATTCCATTTCATCCTCGGGTATCCGCACTCTGCCAGATAAAGTTTCCGCTATTCGCGACTACACCGAACCCAAATCTGTTCGCCAGTTGCGTCAACTTGCCGACCTGATGAATTTCTACCGCCGATTTATTCCTCATTGTGCGGAAATGATGCAACCCCTCACTGACCTGTTGCGCGGAGGCAGGCGGAAGTTCGTGTTTCCCGACACGGCACAAGTCACATTTGCCTTGGTCAAAGATGCTGTCACCAAAACAGCACTCCTTACCCACCACGACCCTTTGGCTCCCATTTTGGTAGTGACGGATGCCTCGGACACAGCGGTTGGAGAAGTACTGCAACAGTTCGTAGATGACTCTTGACAACCTTTAGCATTCTTCTCCAAGTGCCTACAAACCGCCGAACCTAACTACAGCACATTTGGTAAAGAGTTATTAGCCATCTACTTGGGAATCCATCATTTTCGATATGCACTCGAAGGCCATTCGTTCACGGTGTTTGCAGACCACAAGCCTTTGGTTCACGCATTAAAGTCAGCTTCGGATCGATACTCACCACGCGAGATTCGCCACTTAGACTTTGTCTCACAGTTTACTGTGGACATACGACACCTCTCTGGAGTATTTAATCCCGTCGCCGACGCCTTATCACGCGTACATCAACTAAGTCTGTCACTGACGCATAACATCAACTTGGATGCAATGGCACAGGACCAAACTATGGACCTTGACATCGAACAACTTCGACCAAACGGTTCTTTGAGTCTAACCACAGTACCTATCCCAGCTTCCCAGAATACCATCGTGTGCGATGTGTCGCCCTAGGCCGGTGGTCCCTGCTGCCCACCGTTATCTTACTTTCCTGACACTCCAAAATCTGGCTTACCCGAGTGTGACGGCCTCGGTGAAACTGATAACTGAGCGTTTTGTTTGGCACAGAGTCAAGGGAGATGTCCGTCAATGGGCTCGTGCTTGCCTGCAGTGTCAACGTGTTAAGACCCATAGGCACACTAAGACGGTGTTAGCCAGGTTCCCAGAACCTGAAACACGTTTTCATCATGTGCACGTCGACCTCGTAGGACGACTTTCACCTTCGCTTGGGTACTATTACATGCTCGCATGCGTGGACCGTTTTACTCGCTGGCCGCAGGCCATTCCTATCCCTCGTCCCACGTCGGAAGAGGCCATGAAAGCTTTTCTGGCCGATTAGATTAGTCATTTCCGTTGCCCGGCAATAGTGACCACCGGTTGTGGTCCACACTTTGACGGCACTTTTGGCAGCCTACTCGCCACGCTCGGTTGCCAACACGTTAAGACGACAGCTTAACACCCCCAGGCTAATGATATGGTTGAGCTTTTCCACCGGCAATTAAAAGCCGCCCTTCGAGCAAACGGTAAGCCCCTTTGGAGTGAAACACTACCGTTAGCACTCTTAAGCCTGCGTAGTACCGTTAAGGAGGAATTACACACAACACCGGCCGTACTAGTATATGGCTGTACACTTCGTCTGCCTAAGAAGTTGGTAGCCCCCTCACCAACCGTGACTTTCGACTACGGTGACTACGCTCGGTGCCTTAAGCAGCACATGCGAGTGCTCAAGGCCAGTCCGCCGCGCGAACAACAGTCTACAAGTTATGTCCCAACTGCGTTAGAAACCGCTACTCATGTATTCTTTCACATCGATGGCGTTCGATCACCACTACAAGTGCCATACACTGGCCCGTTTCGGGTGGTAAAACGTAGGGCAAAAACATTTGCCATAGACATTAGCCAACGACACGACACCGTATCTATCGACCGTCTTAAGCCTCCCGTCATGGAGTGCGAGCCACCCGGCCAATTTACACCTACTGGAGCCGCTCAGTCACCCGCATTGAGCGAGTTACCACTCAAACCACCCCCAATTTCGCCCAGTGAGGACTCGGCAGCTAGTCCATCAGATAATCTAGCCGCACCCGCACCGCGAAGTAGCCGTCGCGGTCACCAACTACGAAATCCCGTCCGCTTCGCCGACTTCGTGACGATTTTTACAACCGACTGTTAGCAATATGTTGGGAAGTTCGCCATGGATTTACCAACCAACAGGCTCGAGAAATTACAATCGGTATTTATGATATCATTTCCTTCTGGTCTCCTAGCGACTACAACAACACCGAATATCGTCCGTGTGTTGTTATTACCGTCCAACATCCGCCGGCGTCCTCAAGCGCTATTTTGTTCCAGTTTACCTTGCCCTCTCTCAGAGGGATCTGCACAGTCACATTGGCTTCATCCGTAGCTTTGCTGACTCCTGTGCACGTTCAAAAAGCCAACCACTCACTGGACAACGGGACGATTGGTCAGCCTGGTACTGGAGACGACAACTGGACGCCCTTTTGGATGGACCTGATGGGGCATCTTCCGGCTCGCATGAGTATGAGACCCGTGGGCGCCAAAACGCAGTTGGACCTACGCAAATCGGACCTCGAGAATGCAGACACCGTTAAACTCATCAGCAGTCGTCTGACGTCACCAACAATATAACCGGCAAGCTATGAGGAGTGCCTGGACAACCAATAATTCCGGCCTACCATCACGATCAAAGCCCAACTCCGTCGAACTTCTAGGAGGAGGCCCATGTAGCAGTGGCCATCTTCGTTCATACTTTTATCACTTTTATTGTTTGACTGAACGCTGACTGCCAAGCGCGGTTGCCATTTGACCGTTGCTCTTGCGCACGCTCTCACGCACGCTCCCAAATACACGCTAACCACTATCTCTCCCAATCTCCTTCTCGTTCTCACGGGTCGTGGAGAATACTCTTCTGGTTAACATATTCGTGCAGTGCCGCAAATTAGAGTAACGTGCAGTTGGTCCACGCAGTACAAAGGACCGAAGCACGCGTTGACTAAGGAAACCGCGATGTAAGGTCTTATCAACCGTACAACTCTAACATTCCATTGCATGTCGCTGCAAAAAATCATTTCCCAAACTTATCCGTATTATAATGTACGATTTATATCCATGTACAAGTCAGAAGTTCATCGTTACTAAATGGTAACCCTCATTCCACTTTCAAGTTCCTTGTATTTCAATTTTCAACAACTTCCGTTTTGGTCAGTCTGATTTGAACGGCCATTTTGTTGCGTGACTCGTCCGACGTTGCTCGCTGGTTGTTAGTGCCCTCGGGTCGTTCTCCGACTTTGGCCATATTTATTTAAACTCAGTTATTAAGCAATGTTCATGTGTGCATTCGTTTGTTATTTGTATAAACGATAATTCCGACGTCCTCCTTGGCTACTATAACTCATTGTTTACGTTTATTGGTCCCGAGCGTGTATTCCCGATTGATCGTATTGCTGCATTTATTAGGCTTCGCATAGCCTTAACGGTATTTAGGTACTTATTTTTCTGTAAGATGAGGCAGAAGATGGGGTCACGTCGCCTTGGTCCTCCGGCTTCATTAGGAACAAAAATATGGCAGTATAAAAGATCAGCTCGTAGTACTATGGTGGCTGAAATACGGTCCAACAGTAAGACGGAGTTGGTTGGGCCTGTCGAGGATAGGGAAGGTACGTTTTATCTGAAAAACCTCTTCAAGAATAGAAATGAGCCAAAGTCTGTTGACGGTTGAATTTGCTTAAGCCGTCCAATATGTTTCTTCCCTAAGCTTTGTGCATCTTAACGAGTATCAGCCACGTATAACATCCAGAGTATACGTGTGTCAAACTGTTTCCTTCCTAAGCCCGCTTTCAGAGCAACGAATCAGATGGCAGAAGAGGAATTAAAGCATCACCCACTGTTTTAAAGGGAAAATATTGGTGGTTTCAACCAGTATCAACCAACGAAAGCTCAGATATGCTTCCGGTAGCCGGGTGGCGACTTCGCATCAATGTAACGAAAAATTCATAGTCGTCTCAAAATTTTTATCTTTTAATACACGTAAGTCCCAAACACTCCTCACGTCCCGTGGCATATCACGTTGCAGTGCAACTAAAGAATTCTGGGAAACTTAAGATTCATGCTTCGAATCGTAAGACAACTGCCCCTGAACCTATCTGTTGATCCACGCACATTGTTAGGGACAACACTTCAGACGCCTAAAAGAGAGGTCGACAAGGGACATTTAGTATATCTCGGGCTTGTCGAAATTATATCCTTGAATCAGCAGCCACGGACGAGTGAGATTATTTTATGCTTTATAATTCTGAAAATGCCTGCATGCAAACGGCTGACCTTAATAATTGTGTACTGTTTAGGAGAAATCTAAGGCGTAGTTGACTGCACTGTCGTATGCTTCAAACTGGGTCGCCATAATGCATGTTGAAGAACCAAGCAGAGATATGCAAAAAATTGAAGGGTGCCGAATTTTTAATTATCGCGTAAATGGTTTTAAAGATGTACGAGTGTTCGAAGGGATATACCAAATGCAACCCCTCCCATCACGAACGGGTTGACAAATAGCGGCTGCAAATCATTCGTGTTCCAAGGTGCGCGTAAACCTCGGAGTGAGAAACCATTAGGTAAGACCGCTTACTCTTCGACTTTGTCTGTCTCTCCTCTAGAATACTGGTGGTAGTTGACACGATCTGCGATAATGAATGTCGGCCGGCCAACCTGGAGGCAGATATTTATCGCTAAGGCAGATAGTTTCTGTGGCTGACCCAGGGCGGCTCACAAAAATCACAAGGGACTTTCCTATCGGAAACTGAAAACACTACCAAGATACGGCTAAAATGAAAACCTCAAAATGGGTTTTAGGATTACTTTCCATGGAGTAATCAAAGGTCAGAATAGTGAACACTACAACATTCATACCATCGTTTAGCTCAGCCTCCAGGTCAGATCCGGTCAGGTTGCGCAGGAATGATAGTGGCCGCGATCAGATGAGCGTCCAGAATTATTACAGAGGTGTACACAGAGGTCAACACCTACCAGTGCGACTTTGTTAGTTGCCTTTAGATTTGTTATACGAAATGGTTCGTCCTTCCAGCTTCGCTGTAAAACAGAGAGTAGAAGCATCTTCATCACCACCCAGGCGAGAGACAACCACAAGATGTGCGTTCCAACACAGTCAGTGCCCAAGATGACTGGCTTGGACACAGGACAGCTTAAAAGCCTGGAATACTTTGCGATTCCTCCCTAATTTACGACTCTGTTCTTCCGAAAATAGCTCGTTCCTCCCCTTGTTTGACATTCTTTTAAAATGTCCTGCTCTTTGTGCTCCAGCTGTTTCTTCAGTTATTCTATTCCACACTTTCACTACTCTATTGCTGAACACGTTTGGCCGCACATTTAGCCTGCAGCACGGTTTCCACATTTTCATGCCTTTTCCTCTCGTTCTCTGATCAGTAGCTCAATCAAGTATATCCTCTTCCCTTTTGCCCGATGAGCCCTTCAAGAGTTTAAAAAGTTTGATTAAGGTTTCCCCTGAGTCCTGTCTTCCAATTTGGGAAGAATCCCATAACCTGAAGTCTTTGTTCCTACGATTCCACTCGTTTTCCTTCAACCATCCGAGTGGCTAAAAGCTGAACCTTCTCTGGCTGGGCCGCACTTTTTTCAAAAACGGAGCCCGATCCTGAACACGGTGTTCTCAAGGTGGTCTCAGTACTGCCCTGTACATGGGTACGAGCAATTCCATGGATCTGCAGAAGAATGCCCAGCTGGGCCAGAGAAGCCCACCTCTTGCCTTGTGAGCAGCTAGTTTTCGTCGTTCAGCATGCTAGAACCCTGCAGTCATTTTGGCACCCAAGTCCCTTGTTGATTGTGTCGTCTCAACTGAGAAACGTCCATTTTCTCCCATTACCACCACCCCCAATAAAGCTGTACTTGTCTGTGATTTTCGATTTTGTGTAAGAGCATATCGGTCTCCCGATCCTGCAAATTTTACATCGTCTGCAAAAGTGAACATTGTTAGTAATGAATCTTACGTTTGATGACCACTATGAAGAAGGAAGAGCAGTAGGCCTGAAACTGATCCTTGAGGGGCTCCGCTAGTTACCTCTCTGCCTCTGACCCGTGGGCCCCTATCCTAACATGATACCTGCTTTTGGCCAGGAAGGCAGGTACCCACTTGCTTATTTGGTTTAGCTCAGTTCACTTCAGTTTCCACAGAAGGAAAGTGGCCGGGACCAACCTAGTGTCCAGATAGTTGAGCTGTCGGCTAGCTCCCTTGGCTCCCAACACTGCTCGTTGAATGCTTTGTCTGGAAGGGGGAACATGCCAAGCGGCAACACCTTTACAGACGCAAGTTCACTGAAAAAATGCAAGGGGGCTCAACACCCCACCCATCGTTTACGTAGCTAGCCCTGAGAACACTATGTTTCGGCGTGAATCTAGGATCTTCTTGAAAGTCGGTGCTTTTCTGCATCCAATAGCATCCTCTGCAGTCTATTCTGCATAAGTACAACCCTATTTGCAAAGTGTTTAGCCCGTATGCCCAGCCTTGAGTATGTCCTCTGTAGCTTAAGACTGCGTCCCCGATGCCGCTTTCAGGGACGGAAACGAACAGCTCACCCATATCTTTATCCGACAGACCCTTTGTGATCTTGAACGCTTCTATTAAGTCACCTCGGCCTCTATGCCACTCTAAAGAGAAGAGATTAAGATCCTCCAGGAGCTGGAGACAAGGTATCCCCCTCTGACCGGTGATCATTCTAGTCACAAGTCACTGCGCTCCCTTCAAGCGCTCCTTATCCTTGCGATAATAGGGAGCCCAAGCATACACACGATACTCCAGAAGAGGTCGCGCCAAAACCTTGTAAAATGGGATGAACGCTCCTGGAGTTTTGCGTATGATAGTAATGCTTATCCTATTTAAGACCTCTCTGGCCATATTGGCAGCTCTCTGGCACTGCCTTGAACGCTTGAAGTCCTGTGTGACTGTCACAACTGGACCTTTTACCTCCGACACTTTCAAGCCGAATACCGCTCGTTTCGTCTGCTTTAGTGGTCGGGACTTGACTTTTGGCGAGGTTCAGCGGTAAATCCTATCTTTCCGCCCATCTGTGATAAATCGCTCCCCGCTCTCTGCACATCATCTGCAAAGATGAATTATGGGTTGCTCAACTCTTCCGCTAGGTCATTTATATACATAAGGGAGAGCAAAGGGCCCCAGTACTGAACCCAGTGGCACACCACTGGTGACCTTCCCCAGCCTCGATATACAGTGGCCTACGCTGACACAGGGGCTACGATTCCTTAGAAAGTCGGCTTTCCATTCACTAGCTTTCCCGATTATCCCAAAGGTTTGCAACTTACAGTCCAGCAGGCGATGACTTAGAGTCGAAAGCCTCGCTGAACTTAAGATACCAAACCTCCGCCGTCGTATCTTCGCCTATTCGTCTTGTAGTCCCCACTTGCAGTAAACTCCTGAAGCACTGGCGTACTCCCTGCAAATCAATTCTCGCAAATCGAGCAATGCATAGCCAATTCAAACGAATCCCAAAACCAGAGCAAGATGGATTCGTAGTTTCTACGGTACTAAATTGAAATTCACAAAAGGTAGAAATATATACAAACCTCAAGTATGCGGCCAAGTAGACTCCAAAGTAAAACCCAGAGGTTCAAAAACCCGTGGCTCAAAAACGACAGTCAGAAACTGTTCAAAGCCAAGTTCAAATGTCTCACATAGATAGACTGACGTGCAAAGGTGTGGTGAATGGACGTGCTTTTTAAAGTAGTGTCAACCACAGTCAAATTCACAAGGCACGTAAAACTTTTGGAAGGATTTTCAGTATTTGCTCTTTGCACTCCCTTCATGTGATCCCACCGCACTAAGCAAATGGTCCTGACGAAACACGGCCCTAAAGAACGTAAGTAATGTTTCTGCCCTGTCTTTATCATCGAGGGCAATACTCCCGTCGGACATCTCTAGGTACCTACGCTCCCAGGCGTCGTTTTCTTGAACTACACTTAGGCGAAGGATTTCTTTTGGTCTGCCTTCACATTGTTGGCTAGTTTCTTCTCGTACTCGCACTTTGCTCCTCGTTGCTGGGCCTCAGCCCTGTTTCTGGCCGTCTTGTAAGCGGTCCATGGGTGGTCCGATCTACAAAGTTTGTAGTGAGCCCGTAGTTTCCTACGAACTGTTATTTTTCTCGCAATCCTGGGATTCCACCACTGAGGCCGGCTCCAATTTCTCTGTTGTGGTAACGGAGCAAACTCATCCCTCAAGCTTGTTAGCCCGGCTCTTGCTGCCCTCCGTCCGTCCTCCGTAGATGGCTCCGGGACCTCCGGGTACCGACGCATGCTTTGTGCCCTTGCCCTCAGTTGGGCCTCATCCACCCTAGCTTAGCTCCGGACCAACCTAGATCCTGTTTGTCGTGCCTTACAGTGAACATCGCATGAAGGACTCCAGGATCGCTGTATCCCAGTGGCTCCTCTATCACCTAAGACGTGATATCAGATCGATATCTGGTTACAAGCAGGTCCAGTGTAGGTGAACGTTGTCTGTTGCGGAAGCGCTTTGCTTCTCTACACGTAGTGTGGGGGTGTGTTTTTGAAGCCACATCACCAGAGCCTTTCCGGTGGTTCCCCTTAGGGAACATTCACCGTCCCTATTTGTTTCTGAGAGTTTCATGCCTTCCAACACGATAAAGCTCTGTGACCCACTCAACACCATCTGTAGAAGCCGGAATAGTTCGGAGTCTTCTTCCCCATCTGCTTGCGGGGCTCTGTAGACACAGAATATCCCTACCGGCCATCGGCCTAGGTGGACACAGTGCGCAGGGTTTGTGTGTCGGATGTAACAAATGTAAACGAGAGCTCCCACTGATTACAATCAGCCCTCACGAGAAGCAGTACCTCTCCACCCAGCCCACCGTCTTTTCTGTCTTTTCTGTTGGCGGAGTAGCCACAAGGTCGCGTGGCTCTATAGTCTTTTTTCAGCCATGTCTCCGTGATAGTTATAATCGCTGATCCGTTTGCTGCAGTCGGCAGTTCCCCCCACACACCCCCTAAGCTACACGCCTTTGTGCACCATAAGGCGGCACCTTCTGTCAGTTCATCGGCTTTGCTCGTTCGCTTTTGGGCCGTTGAACCCTCGGGCCCAACCCCCGAGGAGAAATTCCACTTTTTGCATAAGCAGCCACTGGGCCCGTATTTTCCTGAACCTTCAAGGCCACACCGCGCATAGTAATTGTAATGCTACAGAAGGAAACTCCCAAGGCTTTCTTTGTCTCATTACTTGGCCTTCTGTTGCCCCTCGAGGGCCCCAGGGACCCACTTCTGCTCAACAGTGTGGGTGTTCATGCAACCCCTGTTGCCC
Source organism: Fasciola hepatica (assembly GCA_948099385.1). Taxonomy (NCBI): domain Eukaryota; kingdom Metazoa; phylum Platyhelminthes; class Trematoda; order Plagiorchiida; family Fasciolidae; genus Fasciola; species Fasciola hepatica. The sequence goes on along the minus strand of CANUEZ040000180.1, from coordinate 1,581,282 downwards.
AGGAATACAGTGAGGCTCAAGAGACAGGAGCTGCTCTTCAAAAACCCGTTCTGTGTATTACATAGCAGCTTGTGGTTCATCAGCAGTTTATAAACTATCCCTTACCAGCCGCTCTAAACATTTCCTTAGAGTGTGTTTCAGACTTGCGAGAAGGTAATTCTCCCCCTCTAACAACGACTCCCCCTCCTTGTGAAAAGCCACAAATTAGATGACTTCTGGTTCAGCGGCAACACACGTTGATTGAATATGGCAGAGTGTGGACGTCACACGTCCACTGATCATGACGGCAAATGGTCGTAAGACTGCCAGACCGTGCTATCAAGCCCCGTCGGCCTGTGTATCCAAAGTCTTTCCAATTATTCCCCCATCTCCCCTTCCATTTTCTGCAGATTGGAAACGGTGAGAGCAGCCACTTGTATTTTGGTCGGTATTTTTAGACCCTGTCATGTCTACTTACGCTTTCAAGGTATAAGCCTACGGCAACGGCTTTTCCTTGGTTGTAATCAGATTTTTCGTCTTCATCCCCTGAGACAAGTGGCCTGAATCCTCCTCTAAAGATAGCCTTTGAAAGCTCAGATCTATAGTAGCCTTTTGAGTATTGTTTAAATTCTTTGCTCGTCACCGGTTCAAAGGTTTCCCTTGCCCCTCTTCGGAGATTTACTGCTCCTTTTCTTTTTTTCTTTGTATAGTAGGTGGGCTCCTTCGCTACCGGTGACCTTGAAGATCTGCCGGCTTTCGCCCCTCCTCTTGCTTGCCCTTCTAACTGCCAAATCCATCAAGCCGGCTTGCCCTTATTTCGCACCCCCGAAGTAGGGCAATACTGTCTTGTAGCTTATTAAGGTCCTCCTTGATCTTCTGCCACATTTCCTCTGCTCCAGTTTCCTCCTTCTCTATCTCTCAGTATATCCCCGTAACCATAGATTCGAGTTCACCCATGCTTAGCATCCAAAAATTTCTACGTAAGTTTCCTACGGTTCCAGAAGCCATTGACAGAGAGAAAATGACCTTATGACATGATTATTTTTGCACGAAGGTGGCAGCAAACCATGCCTTGTCACAAGAATCGCAATCAGAGCAAAGGGTGGGCATTTCACACAAATCCCAAGATCAGAACACTATATACTATATATTGGTATATTTCTCGGCCATGGTCGAGACGCACTCGCTAACGCATGATCATGGTGTAACACGTTACTCAATAAGATGAAATATTCACAAATTCCCAGTATGAAAGTCGAGAGTATCAGAGATGAAAAAACAAGGACAGCAACAGTTTGAATGGATCATTCTGATAACGGTTTGCGCGGCAGTTTTGAACCAGTTTCGAATCCGGGCTAGGCAGTGGTGCGCGGTGGAGATATCGAGAGAATCGTTAACGCAGTGCTAAGGAGGCATTATGAACAAGAATGATGCAAGCCAAGGAAATCAGAGGCCAACTAAGGTTCTGCAGATGGAGTAAATTTTGAACAAGAAGAAAAGGGGGTAAAATCGACGCATACGAAGAGGATAGCGATCCATGAAGGCACTGCAGACCCTGAATGACGGATTTACCGGAGTTCGATAAACGGAATGAGTTACGAAGCAGGGGGACACGAGGCCAATTTCGTGAAAGTGAACACTGGAGGATGTAGGAGAAACAGCAGTCCATAAAATGGTGAGTTTAGACTCAGGGCCAGTAACATGTACTATTCAGAAGTAAGAAGGCGCAACTGGAGGGTCCTCGAGAAGTGGAGAGTCAATTTCAGCCGGCTACGGTTCGGAGGAAAGATAACCTATGGTAACGGATAATAAAGTGGGAAAATCTCCGCATGGACTTTAGAATTATTATGCTGTTTCACTGACAAATATATATGTATGTGTTGACACATTTGCCTTCAGTGTTATTCTGGTAACGTACGACATCGAATGCGTAAGTTTCGTCTGGAAGGGCAAAGTATGTGTCGGTCAATCAGCCGAGTGTGGCTGCATATTAGCGGCATGCGCGTGAACTGGAATTCGTGTTGGTTGCGTTTGAAACGCTGAACGATCTGATAAGCAATTAGGGGTATCTCCTGCTGTGTGGTTTGATTTCGGTCCCAGTTGCTATGGTAGGTTCCACTTGAGTCTCTGTCCGCACGAGTCAAGGTGGCATCCTTGGTTAGCCAATTTGGCGACTGAGATAGTGGGAGACAACGAACCTGAAATAAAGGGAGATTGCAGTCTTAACGTGGTTCCAGCTGTGGGGTATGATAATATATGAAGACAATAAACAATGGATTGGTTAGGTCTATGTGAGTGGGGAATGGGTAAAATAGGCTCGCAGTGGATATGAGCTATACTGCTGCAGGCCGACGAAGTTGCGTATACTGGCTTGGTAATTGTGTATGCATTTAAAAGGATTTGTGATTTGCGCGTGAGCACGGCATCGCTGGGATACCAATAAAAGACCTAGGGCTTCACGGCTAAGAACGGTTAGTAACGATAACCCTCAATACCGTTTGCTTACGCAGGACGCAGTTTGGCAACGGGGCGATAAGATAGGTGTGAAATAACAGACAGAGCGAGTAGGACTAACATACTGTTTGCGTGGCGCTGCACTGTTAGTGTCTCTTTTGGTATAGTGGTTATTCTATACTGAGTAGTTTCTGAGGAGTCAAGGTAGAAGGAACTATTGGGGTGACAGTGGTGATACGTCAGAGGTAATTGGTCACTTGCCTTGGAACATTGACGTGAGTTCATCTATACTCTTCCTCGATAGTGCTATCGTACTGAGATTAATCTCCAATGTGAGCAAGTAAATCTGATGTGGATATGATTGCGTGGTTATCGTGGTATCTTTTTCGTTGTTATCGTTCTGAAAAGCAGGACTACACCGATGTGAGGACTGGTTTGGGGAACCGTGAGAGGTGGGTCCAAATTTTCGCCAGGGAGCAAACTCTAACGGTCTACATTTGGTGCTCATGGTAGGCGGCACAAGGGCCAGCTTCAGGTAGGGAGGTAGCACGATACACAACTAATGGCATCCAGCGCGTGGCGCCCCAAGAATGATGCACACGTTTTTAGACGTTCTTATTATTTTTTAATGGTTTTATCACAATCAGGTATCTGGCTGTCAGAGAAGGCGGAGCTGCTTTTGGTGGGCGACCACAGCTCCCACGCCCCGGCCGAAACATGGACCGCATGTCCCAAGCCGCGTTGGGAATAGGTCAACCACACCAGCCATTCCGTAGCGACACTACAACCCGGAGACATGGGTCACATGTGACAAGGCTGGTGTGCCTGGAAGGCAAAACAGTGGGGTATTTTTTCTCTCACATTTTTGTGCCAGTCTCTTACTTTTTGGTATTCATGTCTTATTGGCGGTCAACTCTGTGCAGGGAGACCATCACGGCCAGGAATGTTTGCAGAAGTGCCGCGCTAACACTCGCCTTATCCGTGAAGTCAGGACCCTCATGCCGTTTACATGGGACTAAAAATGCAGGGAAGGTAGAGTCAAACACAGCCTGCGATTATTCGATGGGGTTTATGTTCAACAAAACGCTAGTCTGCACAAAGATGGGGTACAACTTGCAGCACTAACAACGTGATTCGTCGGGACGATCCACAGATGGTTTGTAGTTTTTCTGGCTGAGTATCAAATGTTATATAGGCCAATCACGGAGGATGCTAGAGTTCTGTGATAGGAACAGAATTTGAGCTGTGAATGCCTAATGGTGACTACTGGATGGAGGTTTAGGAGTGTGACAGGTTCTGCGTCTTGGGTTTGAGACAGAGGCAAGAACCTAATAATAATCAGCACTGGAAATGTTCAAAGACTATCTTTCATGCTTCCAGTGGCACTTCATATAATCAAATACGACTTCTGAGGCACTGGCCTCAGTCATGAGAGTTATTATGCTTAGGCATTGTAAACTGGTAGGTTTACTCTTAGGTGATGGCAACTACGGTGTATGGTGTGGCACGTCCTAGATTATCAAGGGTTTTCACTTTAGTATCCAGCGTTTTCCTCATAAGCTCTGTCAAAAGACATATAAGGATTCGTAAGAGCGATCAGTTTTTGGATGTCCAGAGCTACGTGTAGTCCGGGCTTAAATATAATTAGGGAATCTACGGAACGGACATCAGCTGGGAGTTTATTCCACAGAGTTGCATATTTCAGGAGGAAGAGGTTAATGATAAAATATTGAGATTGTTTTGCTGTCATAGATCGTGTGAATGAACCGCTGAGTTCCGTGATTGCTGCAGCGATGGGGCCAACCCTATGCGGGTCTAATTGAGCCTAGGTTGCCCAAAGCGGTTATTCGGTTTATAAGTACCCTATATCTACCTCAAAGACCTGAGCCCTTGAAATATAGGGATTGTACATCCTAGTCAGCTTCTCAACCGTTAGGGTTATGCTTATTTCCTGTTTGAAAGCCACCGATGTCGGTGATAATGCCCGAATTCGTTGTGGTAGCTTATTCCACAATGAAGCGTACTTGTTAATGAAGAAGTTTGACCAAAGAGCAAGTTTCGGCAAAGGGACAGAAACCAAGAACTCATTGTTACGTAAGGGATAAGTAGAAAGGGTTCTCACCTGTGGTGCTGAACTACATGATCTATTCTTCAAAATATTGTGGAAGAATAGAAGGTTATTTCTTATGCGGCGTAGCCATAAGGGATCGATTTTTAGCCGCTCACAACGTTCCATGTAATTAGAGGGCAAAGAAAAATCTATGAGCTGTTTCTTGAATGCCCGTTGTACGTTCTCAAACGCTATACGGTCCCTTTGTCGCATGTTAGAACAAATGATTGAGCCATATTCCAGAAGAGGTCTAACATGAGACTTAAAAATGTTTAGTTTACTTTCTGGCAAAATAAATGTTTGATGTATTAGCCCGATCATACGGCGTGCTTTAGCCACCTGGATGGCTGCGTGTTCCGAAAAGTCAAACGTACATGAGTAGTGTAGACCCAAGTCACGTAACTGAGAGTTATTGGGGAGGAATTTGCCGTTTATACTAAATCTTCCAGTGGGGACGTGACATTTATACTTAATAATATTACTTTTTTCGGCGGAAAAACTCATTTTCCAATCATCACTCCAGGAGCTTAGAGCGAGCAGTTTCCTTGTAATGACATCTAAGGTAGAGGCTAACGCCGCGGGCTCAAAAGTGTGCACGATTTTGATATCATCTGCGAACAGGAAGGGAACTCCCCGTTGGAAAGTGGTAAATATATCGTTAACGTACATTAGGAACATTAATGGACCCAGTACAATACCTTGTATCACCCCGCTGGTTACGGGACGGGGTTCGGACAAATTTCCGCCTATACTTACAACCTGGTCTCGGGCTGTTAAATAGAATGCAAACCAAGCGACCATCGGGTCCACGATTCCATATGTTTTGATCTTCTGTAGTAACCGGACGTGGGATACTCTGTCAAAAGCCTTGGTCACGTCAAAAAAGATCACGATTGCCGATTTACCAATACTGACAGCCTCTGTGACCTGATTGAGGAAATCGGTCATGCATGTCGCACATGATCTGTCTTTCAGAAAACCATGTTGACCAGCGTTGATTAGATTATTGTTAAGAAGGTGACTTGTCAGCCTTTCCTTGACCATTCTCTCCATGATTCTGGACACGACCGGTGTGTGGTTCACCGGCCGATAGTTAACTGGATCTAGACGTGATCCTCTTTTGTGCACCGGTATGATAGTTGAAGTTTTCCATTGAGAAGGGAAAACACTGCACCTGAGCGACAAATTGAATATCTTTGTCAGCAACATTGGAACATCTTCGCCACCTCGACTAAAAATGGCCGGTGGTAAAGCATCCGGACCTGGCCTGCAGGACGGTCTTGTTTTTGCAACATGGACTGAAACCTGACGCGTAGTTTCTACTGTACAAGTTGAAAACAACAAAATCCAAACGTAGACAAACCTCGAGTACGCCGCAGAATGGACTGAGTGGTTGAACCCAAAGGTTCTGTTCTCATGGTCGAAGCAGGGCAGTCATAAACGGTTCAAGACTAAACTCAGCTGTTGCGAACAAACAAACAAAAGAGCAAAGGTGCCTCTTGTAGACAACCTCAGTAAGTAATGCCAAAGAGGGTCACATACGCAGGACATGTATGCTGGAAGGGTTTCCAATATAGGCCCTTCACACCTTCGACCAAAATCCCTCCAAGAAAGTAGCTGTCCAGTTTTCTGGATTGGGTCACGATTCTCGCCCTATCTGCCATAGTTTACCTTCGGTGCCTGCGATGACTAGCCTTCTGCGTTGGCTGGGTGTACTGCAGGTTGCCACAGTAGCCACTGTTTCCACAACTTATGATGAATGAACTCCTAGTCGTGCCGCGCAGGTTGACATTGTCCTTTTCATTAAAAGACCGACGCGCGTACTTGAAGAGAAAGTCAGAGTGCAGACGTTCAAGGAAGGGATGTTTTGCTACTCCAGCTTAGGTTTATACCTCAAGCAGATAATAAATTATTCCAACAGCGGGTCAAGGTAATTTTATCCTCAAAAATACGCAAAGAAGTTGAGCGTAAATGCAACTTTCCAGTGACAACGAGGTATAGCTCAAAGTTGAAAAGTCGCAAAACAGGGAATTACATGAAATTAACACACGAAATTTCTCGATGGAAAAGGAAATCCGTTTCCGACAGTAGAGCACCTCAGAAAACCAGTGCCGGAAGTAGAGTATTTAAACTAATATGAAAGCAGAAACTGATCGGATACCAGCATGATGTAGAATGTTCCGGAGTTATTTTTGGTGAAAGAAATGTGACCAACGGTATTCTATAAACTGTGAACAAATGATTTTCTCTAAAGGCCGGAGAAACTCGAGTTACAGGCATTGCCTGTACTCTGTTGCCTTCCAATATTCAATGTCCTCAAGCGTTCGACACACGCGGGGAAATTCACACGTCATATGTTTCTCTATAGTCCTCAAGTGTTTGTTTACCTGTCGCACACCATTAAAATCCAAAATCGGTCTACGTCCAGAACGAGATTTACGCCAAAGACCGATTAATCGTCGCATTATTCCAAGACAGACACTGTGCATGTAGTCGTTTGGAAACAGGTCTATCATATCCACCGGTAGTACTTCGAACGGGGAACTTCCAGTATGATGACTACGTTGGCGACGATTTCGAAAGTCATTGTCATTGCGTAATCTTCCCGTGGTTGAAGGGAAAATGAGACGGCGATGGACACAATAGCCGCGTTGTGTGCATCTGTGGCAGCTGTATAACCCAGAATGATGCTTAACCTGCTTAAGCATTGCCTTGGCTGGATTGTCTGCCACAACACTCCGCAACACAATTCTGCAATGAACACCACTTCCAAGAATAATGATGCCATGGGATAATAATGACGCCAATTCCCGTATCAAGTCTTCCAAATATCGATGCACGTCGGCAGGTTTGGACATTCCATAATATAGACCAACGATAAAAACTCGCGACGTAGGGTCCAAGAGGTGACACAATATGGGCCACAACTGGTGCGATGAGCCACGAAACAAGCTCATACCATCGATGTGCAACTGGATATAAACGCAGCTGTCCGGTGCGAGAGGTCTACACTCAAGGGCTCGTTGCAAGGTTTCACTTAGCCCAAAATGTACGTATCTGCCGTCGCCAACATTTTTCTTTTCGATTCTCCTAGGCGTCCCCAACAACGACCTCGGATCCAATGGCAAGTCGAGCTTCAACTGTCTCAGAGCTCGTAATAAAATCCGCAAGTCGGCCATTGATGATTTCATTTGTATAGCAGCCTGCCTCACAACATCCTTGGCTGAAGGAACGGCTGGAAAAATTAGGTTTATTAATTCACATACCTTCTGTGAGGGCAGTTATCATTTTGGCCGGTGTTGTAAATTTCACTTCTCCATCTATAAATAATGATTCTGTTGCACACACTGCTGATCACCTTAAAGCTTACCTTTCGTGGAGGTAGTCGCAGCCAAAAACGTTGACTCCCACTCCTCTGGTATGTACGTGTTATCCCTCATCGTGTTCTCACAACTACCCACATTTAGAAATCCAGTGTGCATTACCTAACAGCGGTAGAGGTTGTAGCAGCTGTGACTTTTCGCTGCTCAAGTGCTGTCGATGAGGCATTCGATTCTTCAGGACTGTCGATGTCATCAATTAAATTATCGGACTCGTTGTTCGTTGAAACGGAACATATGCCTGCTATTTTGTAACGAACTTCATATCAGCTAACTTTTTACACCATCATCGCATACGAGGGACGAGTTGAAATCGTCCCCATCAACCCTGCGAACTGCGATCTGCTTCTTGCGCCTCCATATTGTAGTTCTGGAACAGCCACGCAATTTTGGGTGCATCTTTTTCATCTAAGGACGAAGAGACAAGTAAAAATAAATGGGCTTGACCGTCCGAAGAACGTTATAAACCGACCACACGCAGCGCAATGTCTAGCAGTGAAGTCTCGGAGGCGACATAAACCGGCCACCGCCAAAAACTGGCCGCCATGATGGGAATGCATTAAAACAAACAAGACATTAAAATTTATAATACGCTATAACATGGACAGTAAATGCCAAAAAATTTTCTTATTATGGTTTTTTAACATATAATATTAGGTTCAGAATTCTCAGGCATTCACGATTCTAGAGATTTCTGTATCTGAATCCAATGGGGACCAAGCTACTAAATATTCGGAAATGTGGCTTAACAGAGACTCTCGTTCGAAATCTTTTGCATTTGTGACGGATTCTCCGGTTTTTACATAGTTTAAAGTTATTTTTGGGGGCATTGCACTGCTTTCCTGCGACCGTCCCCTAGGGGACACTCAGGTGACGGTCGAGTGTCCCCTTGTGCTGCCTGGGTCTACAAAGTTATTTCAGATAAAAAAACGTCCGGCGCTGACATATCTTTCAGTAGTCCTCCAGTGGGCAGCGAAGTAATTAGTAACTGCTTGCACTGTTCATCGGTCCATCCGATCGCAAGCGCAATGCTGTTGCATCGAGTGTTCGGGCTCTGCAGATCACTGCTTTCCCTCCACGATTGAACGTCTTCGATCCACTTCCCATGCTGCATCGCCGCTCCGTTCCCATCATTTGTTACACCTGTCAAATTGGTCATTAGAAATGTGACACTCACCGTCTACCTACTATACCATCACCGTTATCAACACCTTTGATCTACCAGATGTGGCATCCGTGTTATATTGCCGAAACTGACCCCGTATCCAGCCTCTAAATCACACCACTATCTGTACCGTCTGATACATTCTATTTCTATATTCGTTGATCCACTGCCGCTTTCCGCGATATGCCTGGGCAGTTTTATTGATCTGTCATTTTTGCATGGTACACTCCACACAGCGTTCATCTATTGACGTACACTTATCCGTGGATTACTTTACCTTTCCTCTCGCAGAACTGAACACCTGTATAATGGATGTAACCACACGGTCAATATTGATTAGTCTTCCACTTCCGCTTTGACATTTCATACCAACCCTACATAAAATTAACAATTTGCCGCACGCTCACCTGTTTTCCTCCGGCCGTTCCCTGCCACCATCATTCTGGTAGTCTCCCTCCCAAGAAATACGCAATTGTTTGCCACATAAATGATTCCTCCAGTATACAGCCACCTTTTTATATACTACCATCTTTGCAGACTGAAATATTTCCATGTTAATACTTTTTGACATACCTGTGGCAAAGTGAATAATTCACCGAACGCTTCGACGAGATTTCTATCCATATGCCTCATATTCTGTAGCGCACCAAAAACATATCCTTTGAATATGTTTGAATTTCTACTAGTGGTAATTATTTCATATACCACTTATGCATGTACTCCAGACCAACTGATATCATTCGACCCTGAACTTCAAATTTGCCGGGCACAACTACGGTTTTAGTTCACTGCAACACTCTCTCTGATACTCTGCATGCACGTGTTGTACTCTTTTGTGAATTGTCATTCCGGCATCACTATAATCATCTGATCATGCATTCTAGCATGTTTAGGGCGCATCCGAAATATACAATTATTAATATTATAATAAGTCCCACCTGAACCGTGCAAATGAAATTTTTACGAATTCCACTTCTACCTTTGCGCAAATTGTACAGAAAGTTAAACCCCAATATACCGTTGCTAGCGTTCATGAAAATACGTCGACTGATAACGTGGAGGACAAAATGAAATAAACCGCTGAATTACCCAGCACAAAGCGGCCTGCAGGCTTTTTAATCCCTTTTTACGTGGTTTTTTTTCCATTCGTCAAAGTACTCAACACTATTTCCTTTTACGAGTAAGTGAACCCGTCTGATGCTTCGAAAGCGCCCTCAATTCGCCCTGACTTAGCCTGACTGGAAGATCCGTCGAACACGCTAGGCTCCAACCACTTGTGCCCAGCACCCTTTCGAAATTCCCGCTACGTGGAAACACAATAACAATACCGTCATTATGATTCCTTTTACGGAGAGTGGATTCAGCTCAGTAACTGTTGCTTTGGCGAAAAGCGGTTTGCTGCATTGGCTTTCTTGCAGCTCCGTCAAGGTACCGCAAGCTGCTTCGCTGTAGACTGGTTCCATACTGCATTGCATGACCTGCCGTTATAAAGGTTTCAATTGGGTTTCTCGGGAACGTTTTGCTTCTGAGATACATCAGACGCTTTTGGGTCAATTCTCGGCTTCTTAATGGGTGTTTTGCCAGCTATCACTTGGGAAGGGCGAATTCGAGCTGCCTGTCGCGATGTTGTCTTCGAATTCACCACTGAGAGCAACGGTTTATGCTGTTTTCAGAGAAGTCCTCCATTCTGAGATAGGCCGCTAAATCGAAAAAGGAGCCTGTTTAGCATAGACCTTCCTTTCAGTAACCGCTAAAGAATTAACTGGTGCTGACTGCTGAACTTCTTTCGTCAGCTTTACCAGAATTGTCCAGCCGAGGATCGTTCGCGCCTCTAATGGTTCCTTTAAATTGCCTATACTCCCACTGAACCTCGGGCACATTACGCCTAATTATTGTCAACTAAGAGGCTAGAAAATTCTTCGAATCCTACATCCTTGTGTTACCGATCCCCACGGAACAAAGCTCGACTAGTAGTGTGTGGACTCCTGACTTCCATACCACTACCGGCAATCCATCCCAAGTTAGTTCGAGCAGGCAAGGAAGAACATAGCACACAAGACCTTTAGGTCAGCCTTAAAACTGGTGCTGAACCGGAGGCGACCGTACCTTGCCACTTCGCTGCTCATATACAATTTGTGTGACCTTGAAGGTTAAAAGAACACAGCTCGCTCCAGCGAGGGCTTGTTGTACCGTTTTGCGTCAAGCATAACCTAGCCCCATCGAAATTCAAAATTATTATCGATCATTTCAGAAAAGATGCTAGGTGGGTGAAACCAACCGCAGGTTCGAATTCCTCGGCATCCCCTTGCGGGAAAAAGCATTTGCCTAATACCACCTCTCCATGAATTTGATTGTATTTTTCTTACCGGGAACAAAGTGCAACGGCCGCTCTGGGCATCTCTGTCGACCTGTCTAACTTATAGGGAAAAGCGTGGCTTAACTTCGGTTTTGGTGACTCTTGGCATCTGCAATGGGTTCTATGGTATGCCTAAAGGTAATTGATGTGTTTCTTCGTCTTAACCTCTATCCATCTTTCACCCGTTGCATAGTTAGACCTGGCAGGGCACCCACGTTCCGCCTACGGTGTTTACTTCACAGGTAATTGACCCATCCGCCGAGCCACCACCACTTCACACTAATTTTATTTTCCAGCCGGAAGTCGCGTGCATAAACCAAGCTTCCAGCGGGAGGTCCTTTTCCTTCTGTGGCTACGGGTTGAACTGCTGTTGGGAGTAGATCCTGGTACATTGTTGGCATCTTTCTATTAAGTAAAGCCTCAGAGGATGACTGACCTCCCAGACTAGCTGGATTAAGGGTGGTTCTATACATGAGGAGGAAGCTCCCAACGATTCCCGCATCTGCCCCTCCCAGTGCGATCTGCGGAGCGCCCGTTTGAAAGTGTCAACGAACCGCTCTGCTTGTCCGTTGGACCGTGGGTGGTGGGGCGGTGAAGAGACGAGTTGAGCTTCACCGTCTTTGCAGAATTTGTCCAACGGCACGGAAGCAAGTCGTGAGCTATCTTCTGTGATAAGCAGATCCGGGGGGTCATGGCTGGAGAAAATCACCCGAAGGATGTCGATGGTAGTTAGAGTTATATCAGGTGTCATTGGTTAGACCTCAGGCCGCTTGAAAAAGCGCATACAAGGACGGGATGTATTGCACCACCGATAGACCCCACAAAGTCTACATGGAAACTAGACCGATGGGGCTGTGTGGTGGGCCAGGATGCAGATGTTTGGCGCGGGGGCGACTTAAGGACTTGCCGACTTCTAGAACAATAGCGACGACTGCTTCGAAGTGGGCGCTCATACTGGGCTATTAAGCATAACGGCGGGTGACGGACTTCATCCGAGCGACGCCTGGGTGACCTGTGTAAGATTGACGTAAAACGACGCGTCAAGATGACTTTGCGATTACAGTACGCTCTGCTTACCTCAGGCAAGGTTTCTCCGGGGTAGAAGACAGGTTTTGGCGACGCAAGTGGTCCAGCTCACCTGTGAAGCAGATCGGTGGCCACGAGGAGTGGGCAGATTTGACGGCGTCGCCCGAGGTAGAGCTCCGGTCAGTAATGGAAAGGATGTCGGCGGAGGTCACAGGCGGGGCCGAAACACTGTCAGCTAAGTGGAGGGAGATACCATCTTCGAGGTTACTGTGCGTGATTGAAGCATCCTAGTCATCCGAAAGGCTCTCCGGATTGGGGCGGGATAGTTCGTCAACCTGGCCGGAAGCAGTGTTTGGTTGGTGTCGGAGGTGAAAATCATAACCTGGGAAGATGGTTGGCCAGCGTACTAGCCGATTTGTGTAACGGACCAGGACACCTTAGTGGGACGCAAAACTGGACACTGTGACTAGCTTTACATGATCAGGGTGAAATCCTTGCCGAAAAAGAGCTTGCCAAGTGATTGGAGGGCAAAAATAATGGCCAGTGCCTCGTTTTCTAACTTGCCCATAGCTCATTCTGGCCTGTATAAGCTTGCGGGATGCAAGAGCAGTAGGCTTTTCTGGCCTGTCCAGGAACATCTGTAAATGGCTGCGCCAATGCCGAAGCCGGAGACCTCGGCAGTTACCACGATGGGCGGCTTTGTGTCCTAGGGAGCTAGTCGCAGCTTGGAAGAAAGCATGGACTTCGGTTTATCAAAAGCTTGGCGGAGCTTCGGGGACAAATTCCACGGAGAGTCTATTTTGAAGGCCATAATTGACGCGCAAACATCGTGCGGTGTGGGTAGGAACTTGCTGTAGCAGCCGATTATCCCCCAAAATGAGCGAAGGTTAGGCATTTTCCATGGGGCTCTCATCTCCCTGATAGCGCTGATGTTCTGAAGGTCCGGATGAAAGCCATGCACATTGAGCACGGGACCCAGGTATTTGATAGTGTTCAGGAAAGATTGGCACTTAAGAGGTCTCAGCCGGAAACCTCTCTGTGCTGCGTGCGATGTAGCACTGCGACAAGGCGATCCCTTAGTTCGAGCACAGAACTGTCAGCCTTTATGATATCGTGCAGGTATGCGGCCTTGCCTGGTAAATCCGAGGTCAAGATGTCCATAGTTTGTTTAAATATGGCGAGAGCAGTCTTTACCCTGAGGAGCAAGCGGATGAAATCATAAAGTCTACCGTGCTCGTCGACAGCCAAAAGTTCTGAAGAATACTTGGCCACCCCGACCTGCATTTATGCCTCCGAAAGGTCCAGTATCGTAAAGCACGTTCGTCCATTAGGCACTGTAGACAGGTCTTCTGGAGTCGGCGGTGAGAGGACGTGTCGGTCCGGGGAGTCGCTTAGGCCAGTGAAACGGTTGGCACAGATACGGCTGGGCTTGTGGGCTACTTTACTACAGCTATGAGAGCGGCCCTCATAACGTGTGTCACGCAAAGTAGTATTTCTGGGTCTTCCAGGAGTTTCGGTTCGCCAACTACCAGTGGAAGAGCAGCCTATGGTACCGGGCACCTTGGTCGGAAAACCGAATTAGCTACAGGTCGAAGTTTTACTGTGCCTTGAGTAGGTGTTCAGAGGCTAAGGCCGTACCGGGAGACAGGATTGAACAGTTCAATGACGTCAGTGGCCAAATTGGTCGGAGTCCCAAGTGACTCGACGAAATTGCAAATAGTCTTCACGGAGAACTCGGCCGGTCCGAGTTCATCCATCCAGTCAGCGCCCACGGGGTTGAGACCACCGTGATTCTAGTAGCGCACGCCGCGGGTGGATGCTCTGCGGAACTGTACCGTGCAGTTTAGCTCTCCAGATAGACGGAGGATTCCACCGCATGCACTAGTCCTAGATAACGACGACACCTTCGATGCGGGGGCCAAGGGACCGCCAAGTTTCAAGCGAGATCAGTGTGATGGCGGAGGTGGTGTCCAGTTGGAGCCTGGTGTACTCTTGGTTGACATCCACAGTGACACACATTCAGCCCTCATCGACGATCAATTTGATGGTTGTCACGAGACATTTTGACCGGACGTCAAAAGGTTGGACTGACGGCGTCTTGGATTCTTCATCTTCACGGTTTGGGCAGTGGCGGTCCTTGTAACCGTAGCTTCAGCGGCTTTGACAACGGTTGCTCCGAAAATGACGACAACGGCAAAAAAGCCGTGACCCACAGCGTCGGAACCGTTACGCTGGCTTGAGAAAACGGTTGCCCGATGGAGCCGGCATTCGCGACCCAGGGAGATTGCTGTATCCGGAAAGCCTAGCAATAGAGTGAGAGGCCCGGCCGAGCTGTTTGATAAGAGCCAAACTGGAGCTGGGACTGTCTGAGCGGTTGCATTGGTTCACCAGTTCGGGCGGCTTGGTGGCCGAGTTCTGATCAATGAAGGCCTAAAGTAGCATGCAGAGGTCAGCTCTGGCCGGTTGTCGTAAGCCACTAATAAAGACCAGCTAGTGGGGTGGGTTTTCGCTGGGCGAGCCAATTCGAAGCCGATGGCCTTTGCAATTTACTTTGGGGGCGAACTGCACAAAACCATCTGTGTCTGGCTTACAGGGCTGAAGGCTTTGAAAACAAGCTCTTGGTGGGGGGCCGTTATATTTCTTGTTTAGGAAAGAAAGAAGGCAGACACGTGACGCGGGATGGAGAGTCCATAGCGGGCTGAAAGAGGAACAGAAGTACAAAAAGAGAACTCGAAAATGGATACGAGGGTGAACTACAGAGATAAAGTAAAATGGGACTTTAGGATACCGTACCAGCAAAAGATTAAAGGCCAGTACGAGCCAGGATGGCAGCGTTTCAAAGGCCTTGGTCACGTGGAAGATGGCCAAATAATCCGGTAGGGAAGAGTACTAGAGCGGAGTCGACTAAAATGGCAAAAAAAGGTATTCGGTCCTTGAATTGGATAATTTATGATAGGGCCAGTACGAAGTGCGGACATCTGGACAGGAACACGGTGAAAAGTCAGTTATGGACAAGTAGCAAGGGCGATTGTGGTGGCCGGTAGCGACGTAACAGTGATAGTAGAGCACGAAACACGCTTTTAGCAATACGCAGCCAAATTCTTGTGAATCTCGAAACCAAAACAAAAATGATCCGTAGCTTCTACGATACTGAATTATTGGATGGACAACATCATAAAATATATTCAACCTCAAGTGTGTGAATGCACCGACTCGGAAACGGGAACCAAGTTCACGGCGTGTGACGGACAAACACGGCAGTCAAGCAGATCCAAGATAGGATATGGCATGGCAACGCATTGGGTGCGAATAAACGAAGTTGGTTCATAGAAGCGTAAGCTGTACGAAACATGAAAGTGATATATGTAAGTGATCAACTCCAAGGAATCACGATGTTATGGTGCCTTTGAAGGATTTTCCACAGCTGGTCTTAAAAGCGCCCACCAAAATCCCTCCGATCCTATCACAGTCAAGAGTTTGGGTTAAAGGTATTGATCCTCCTTACCTACCTAGGCCTCGCTGTTGGTGCATGCCGCTTCTATGCTGACCTCCGGAATCTACTCGCATACGCTCGGTCGCAAGTGATCCGGTGGCTAAGCCGAGGAAATGTTTCTCCGCATTGTCCTGAAGAGCCTCATCTTGACCGAAGACGTGAAAGGAGAAGGTGTGCGGAGACTCGAAGTCCATGCACTATCTTTGCGAAAGCAGTCATAAATGTGTACGTACAAAGAAACCTCTATGTAGACCATATATGGAATCGTTTTCGTCAATAACAAAAAGAGAAATCGTAAGACATTATTGTGCTGCTGTGGAAGTGTGAGGCGAAACAGCGTTTCATGTTTGCGAGCTAGTGCGACTGGACTTGTGTGTGTGAAAACAACAGTTACGGTTCGTAGAACGGTCTCGTGGACGGCGCTGGATAGTTGAGCACTCAGAACATTTTAATGATCTGAAATTCGGTAATAAACGTCCTGATAATATGTTCGTTAACCAGTGGGGATGTGTTTGTGCACAAGTGTGAAGAATTGTCAACATACAAATGGGTGCCTTGATACAATTGCGAGCGATTGGTGCTTAGACTGAAATTTTCAGTTGAGCGCTATTGGGCCACCGAATCCGTGGCGTCAGTTGGTCCTTCTTCACCTTCCAAAGGACAGATACAGAGCACGTCGTAAATCATCTTTCAATTGGCGGCCTTAAACTTACCCATTCTTGTCAGCCCGTCAAAACTGCAAATGGCCTCCGCGGAAACATCCAAACGCCATGTTCTTAAGTGAGCTTAATCGTCGGAGATCATTACCGAGTCACTAACTTTGAATGGTCTCTCTTTGGTTAGCCTTTTTTGTCTGGTTTGCAGGATAGGTAGGTGTTCCTGCAGCCATCTCTTGCGAAACCCAGTAGCCTAGTAATTCGCCCGTTCCCGTCCGTGTAGGTAGCTTTCACTGAGGCTAGCCTGCCCTTGGATTCCAAAGCTTGAAGTTGAAATCACCAGATAGCTCGGGGTAGGCGCCAAATGGGTGGGGTAGCTGGACGATATTGGAACTGCTGGGCCACATTTCAAGAGTCTCTCGACTTCATTCATCAGGCTGCCTAGTTTTTCATCGTCTGGCGGTTACTGTTCAATTAGCCGCAGCAGTATCGTTCTGGTGGGCCCAGTCAAACGTTCCAACGCCCCGCCGTGGTGACTGCTCTGCAGCGGGTCAAGTGCCATCGGATTTCATTGCCACGGTTTGATTCTGCAGCTGATCTGGGTTTATACTTTCATGCCAACCCTACAGTTTTCGTCGGGAGCCCACAAAATTTGGCTCCTTGTGGGACCAACTATCCGGTGGTACGCCCTTTCTGCTGGTAAAGCGCTATAGGGCCCCGAGGGCAGAGACAGTGGACACCGAAAGAGAAACTTCCAAATATATTGTCCGGGACTTCACGCCTGCCATGGTGAGCCAGTATCTCTTTTGTATCTTCTTCCCTCACCTGACCCACGGGAGCCTGAAAGAACCAAGTCCTACGTTGCTAAAAGACAACCCCTCCAACGTCATGCTGTACCACCCCAGAGGAGCCACATATTGTTGGCCCTCGACGGCCTTGGCTCCTCTACAGTGCATAATGTCGGATCACCCGTTTCACGGTCACCCGCCAAATCGGTATCCAAAACCGCTTTCGAATGACCCTCCAGGTGGCTTTCCCGGCTTGCCCCTCCAAGACACGTATGTGCTGAATCACCGAGTCCATCGCGGACTGCCGGGCTGTTATCAAGTTGGGATGATTTAAGTCAAAAATCAGGCGACAAATTGTCAGCCTAACACCCGCCCTTAGTGGTCCATCCACAAGTTTCATGTTTACAGATTTAAAGCAGCTCTTTTGGAATGATGTCCTTTTGTAGCTTCATCATGCCCCTCAGGGATTCCCCTGAAGAAGGCCTAGAGTGGTATCATCCTAGGCAGATCATACTCTGTAAATGGGTTGCAGCCCATCTGGATTTTTTGGACCCACACATACACGGCTGAATGGATGGACATCATTCGTGATCGAAAAATGTCACTTAAATCTGGCCAACCATCCTGGCGATCAAAGCGTCTTCATCGAGGAGGAAAATCTAACAATCCTTGACAAGGTAGATATAGGTTCAGTGGCTGCCACTATCACTGAAGCCCCCCTGGTCTCCATTGTGAGGAGCCTTCGAGCAACACGCGGCCAACTTCGAGACTGTTACGGACATCGGAAAGCGATAATCCATGAAATTCTACGATACTAGATTATCAAATGAGCAACTACATGAAACATATACGAACCTCAATTATGCAACCGCAGGGACTAAGGAGACGAAAACCAAATTCCGGCTTGCGAGACAAAAACACTTGCATCACACAGGTCCAGAATAGAATGTGACAGAGTAGCGAGCTGGACGTCCAAGAAAACATACAGTGCGTAAAAACAAGCCAATAGTGTAATTGAGCGAGTGATTTCAAGAGAACAAGAAACTGCAATGTTTCCGGGAGGATTCTCCACAACCGGTCGTTACGACCGTTTCTGATCCAAGAAGTGGTTTCTTTTCGTAAAAATGCCAGCCCTATTCACTCTCGTACAGGAATTTTGTTACCCCCGTCCATGAGTCTTACTGCCGAAAATTGGTCACACCTTGGAAACACGAGCCGGGATCTTTGTTAACGCAGAAACTTCTGCTGACACTATCCACTACTGGCCGATGAACCGAAGCTCCATACATGTTCGTAGTTTCTCATGGGACGTTGTTCACTCAAAGGGGTGACGATATAGCTATGAAGGGATGAACCGTCACTCTGTAACCCATCACCGATTTGTTCAGTTTATTCTCAACCCACCATAAAATTCGCATCCCGTCTCTTTACTTTACTGGTGTCTTTAGCTGAAGAAATCTCTTCCTGATATCGACCGACAAAGCCACCCTGCCTGGCCTGAGCTGACATTGGACCTCAATCAGAGGTGCCGTGAAATCCGGCCTTTGTATTAAACGACCTGTTAGCGACTTCCATTGAAACTTGGCTGCCCAATCGAAAACCAACCACAGATTTTCAAGCTTCCTTGGACTAAGAACCGGGTGGTTTGGCAGGTGCATTATCCTTGGTCTTTGGTAGCTTCAGGCACCTTTTTCACGTAGCCAAGCACTTTATTTCGAATCACTACCTCCGAGTTCCTTTTCGGGAGATCCTCATCGCGACCCAAACGTTCTTTCAAGCGCAGCAATCTTTAGAGAGCGTAAGTTCTGTTTTCAACCAGAGAGCCGACATGTAAACTTCACGGAAGGACACCTCGAATAGGATTTTAGGCCTCTGGTCCCATGCCGCAACCGTCTGCAGCTCTGGATTGCCCTGTCACGATAATGATAGTCGCTCCACCCGAATGTCATGAAGCCGTTTCTGGCACGGACGCAGAGGCTGTTCCTCTATGTGCTTAGTCTCTGCTGATGCATAATTAAGGAAGCAAGGCCCCTCGACTGGGCCGTATAGTATCTATCTTAGTGTCGTCCGTACGGCGTGGGGTGCCTGGCAGTTGCCCACTCTCTGGTCTAGCGCCCAAAGTGTCTCTGGCACGACGGGGCTGATAAGAAGATCTACCCCTTCCTCCCCCCAGTCTACGACGGCTACGTCCTACAAACGGGGCTATCTAGATAGAACTGCATTCACAACCTTGGTGCTCGCATGGCGAGATCAGCTTATCTTAAAGCCCCTGCTGGCTCGATATTCTCATTGGTGTCTAGGGAGACGAGTTACAATCCCAAGCGATCTTGAGTCATTACTTGTGTTCCATCCACCGCACTCACAGCTAACGAATTTGTGCTTTTCTTGAGGTGGTGTTTATCGGCAGACTGCCCCCTTACCAAAGTGGTGTCAGAGCCACTGTCGACGAAAGCCAAGGCTTTGGCCACCTCATTCAGGGTCATCCTTCCTACAGCGACTACTCCCGGATGTACTGGTTTGTTGGATGGCCTTGATGTTCGACAGATCACACTGGGTTCTGTGTTTCCGTCTGGCGTAGCTTCCCTTATCTGATGCAGCAGTCGATGGTACCCGCCCGGACAACTTTCGCGGCCACATCTAGCCTTTGTTTGACTGGCAGCTGCCGGTGTGAGGGGTTAAGGCAGATGAACCGTGCTCCTACCCTACTTGCCGTTCTCAGCTCTCATTTATTGCGGCTTTGGTGAGTTTTAAACAGTCTGATAACCAGTGACTGTTGTTGCATGGCTTGAAGCTTGGGCAGGCTCCAGCCTCGGGTGCAAAGGCGTGCGTCTTTGTCCAGGGCTGTTGTTTCGGGTATTTCCGCACGACCTTTTGAGCTCGGCTGGTGCCAGGTCTGGTTGTCTTGTTACTGTCACGGATGAGTTGATCGAACCTTCTTTCGGGTATTCTTGTCGGCCTGCCTAACTATTCTTCCGGGCTCTCGAAGTTGGCCCCAAGGTCACACGGGCTTATGCCTTCCGCTTCTTCAACCCACCGACCCTGCAGCTCCGATGAGAGACAGCAAATTGTCCTTTTCAGTGCGTGCTTCGATTCAGCATCAACCATGTACTTTGATTGGTCAGGGGCTTTTGAAGGATTATGCCTCTTAATGACATGGTCGGCAATAGCATAGACGACGCCCTTTGCCCGCTTGGCTTCTGACATCAAGCTCTCTGTCAGACTGCGGGCAACCTGGAAAGGCTGGTCAAATAGGTCCTTCAAAATCTTCCTCCCCCTTGTGTAGCCTTGTCCCGGGTCGAGCATGGCACACCAATCTATAGCCTCTCTGGCTCGTCCTCGACAACAGTGAGTCAATTAATTATAATAATAATGTAAATAATAATGATAATAATAATAATAATGGTTTATTTCTTGATCGTGGTCAAGACACATGCACTAAGCATGATCAGGAAATGCTGCAATTCACAGCAATGTGAGGTGATTACAAATTTGAAGTTAAAGGTTCACACAAACGCAGTAATAGAACAACAAGCTTGGACTGTGTTTAGGTGAACTAAAGCGGAGTGGGTCGGCGCGGCTACTGTGAATCAGTTTCGAATTCGGGACTAAGTCGATATGGTAAGCCGGATGAACGTAGGAATTAAGGCAAAAGCGACACTGAAGAAGGGCAAAAGTGAAGTGTCTGCAAGGACCCACAAAGTAACTGGTGTCGGAATTCACAACATAAACAGGTAGTTGAGACAGGAATAATACACAACTTGCCTTATGGGAGCCGATAACTCTCTTCGACGGATCCAGTATTCCAGAACGGATGACGGTGATCTGCGGAATTTGGTGTGCAGTCGATGAAGATAGAGAGAGGGTGGTGGAGTGAAATATTCATAAAAAGCCGGGAAGTGTGGAAGGAGACGCGGTGTGGCACCAACTGGATATCTGAGGAATTTTTATCGAGAAACTAGTTGAGAGTGTTACCAAAAAACTTAAAAATAGAGTCATCATGGTGTTATCAAAGTGCAGTCGGAGATGCCTGCAGGATATAGAGAGGATTGATCCAACATTGGATAATTCATTGTGGAGGGACCCTGTGATACAAGTGCAAGTGAGCCGAATGGGATAATCAAATTGGCCTTTCTGTGTAGTTAATTCCGATATTATATGGAAAATCACGAGGAGGGAGAAACCTTCACTAGGGATGCAGTGTGCTTCTAAAGAGGTTGAATAGTGAATGGACACAGAAAGGGGAATTTCGACGAGAAGCAGCCGAGAAAACACTCTGTTCGAGACAAACTCTGCTGATGCAACCAAGCATATGTGCTCAGGTGGTGAATAGGAAGGAAGACAGCGGTGACTGTGAGAGGCCAGACCCGAAGGAACAGCGGAAGTTGAAGGAGTGTAAGGGTGAGGTTTTCTGCATGCATGATAAAAGAGTGAATAACCACGTGGCTGGTATTTTGTTTCATAAAGACGTTGGTCGCTGTTGGTGGTAGGTGGTGTATGTTGAGGGTAGCAGTCAAAGACGGCCGGGCTGAAAAAATAGGGAGGGTATGTGCGGAACACGAAGGCAAGGGCCAGATTCCGGTCATTGTTTCCGGTGCTGCAACGCAGAATGAATTGAACTGTTTGTGTGGAGTACGGGAAACAGACTTTGATGAGGTGTGGGGTGGTCGATGATGTCAGGAACCCATCCGGCGGTCCAGTGAGACTATCTTGATTGGTTGTCACCCTGATCATGGGGTTGTGATCACTGGTCAGTCATGTAAGGTGCTCGATATAAGGCTTCAGCAGGTGTGAGTATAGGTTTTCCCGTGGTCAATCTGGTGGATCAAATCGTTTAGTCCGTTAGGTAATCCAGAGGTAGCGTCGAGTTGTTTTATGGGCTGCCCAGGTAACCACCGCGTTCTGAAAGATATGAGGAATGCAGCAGTCTGGAGAACTTCCCAGCTGGGGGCTATAATTACCGGCCTAATAGAAATTAGACTGATAGCTTAACTTGACTGCTTGTGGGCCGATCTATGAGGGGTTAACGGGCGAAGACAGGGACAGTTTTGTGGGGCAGTTGGTTGATGGTGGAGATATTGAGCGCATGCTTAGCTAGGTGCACAATGGTTGGTCTGATAAGTGGTAGAAGGGTAAAGGGGCCCAGTTGGGGATGAAAAATAGAACAGTAGAAGAGGGTGGAGTCAGAAATAGGAGTGGGAGAAAAGGAAGACAGCAGTCTGGTTGTTGACCCGGCTGTCGGCGGGGGCGGAGGAATTATAAAAAGAAAAGTAAACGCTCAGAGCTCAGAGCTACCTTCTCGTGTGAGTGCGAAAGAGCTGGTTTTCCGCGGGGTCACGAGTAATCAGAAGCATACTCTTGCTGAGTGGAATAGGGCCCTGACATTCCATGAGCAAATACGCTGATCGCTGAGTGTTGGTTATTAAAGGATGGTTATCTGCGTGGTAAGAATCGAGTTAACGGCGGAGTGCAAGAAAAAGGACGATGAGACCACTGAGTTTCAGCCTGGGACAAGAGACTTAAGTGAAGGTGAGCACCTATCATTAAAGGAATAACAGTTTTTTGAGGGAGTTAGCGACAGTAAAAACTTTGGTTTTGTAAGTGAGCCAACACCGTAGCAGACAAACCATGGCTGACTTCGGACAACATTATTAGTGCTTGGGCCTGAGGGGAACACAGAGAGAGCGAAGTTGTAGAGGGTAAACCATAAAAGTGCAATGATTACGTTCCTCGCTCCGACGACTAGTATAGACGAGGCTTTGCCCATAGCTGTTAACCAAAGGTGTAGCAATGCCGGGCTGTCATCAGAGCAGAGGCCGCATGATGTAACTATCTGACCCTTTATCAACTACTGCATTAAACATTGGCAAGCTGGTCAAGGAGTTTGCAGGGAAAGCGAGGGGGTTAAAGCCGAGTAAGGTGTGATCGGCAAGCATACGTGGAGAGCTCCAACGTCTTGCTGTGACCCCGCATTGGCCTAGACAAAAGAAACTGCAGGTAAACTCAAAGGCCTGGGGTTTCCCACATGCAGGGTTGGGTCTAGGCTGTAATCAGAAATCCATCTGTATTGAAGGGGGCAGAAAGCATTAGCCAAGACCTCCCCAGCCAGAACTGTTATGTTTTCGTCTTTTAATAGAGGAGAGGAAGGACGAATTTACTCCGTAGGGTAAAATTCCCATTTCTCCCTGACCCGCCTTTCTACGCGCGGCCCATTGGGTCCGAGACTGATGGGGATGACTGTCCCCCGTATTATGAGACCGCCACTGACCAGATGCCATAACCTTCGAGGGCGTTGCTGCCACAAGCTATGAAGGAAAAAGACGGAGGATAGAACAATCACTCAGGTAGTTTTTGCTTTCCTGGGGCTATCACTTAACAGCTTGCTTTTGCCAATAACATGGTCGAGCGGGTTACAGTGTACATGCGGGCCATCTGGTGACCGCTCCGCCGATTTTGATATGCAGGATAACTTCACGGGCGCAACGAAATTAGTGGAAAGGTATCGCCACAGGCTTTTCAGAAGTTGACCTCTAGCAAGTGCCGTGGCAACGGGTGATTGGGGCAGATAAGCCAACGATTTTCGGCCGAAATTCGCACGCTGAAAGTGAGAACTGGGGAACTGTAATGACCATAGGATTCAGTATACCGAAAACTGGTATATAAGGGGGAGAATGGTTTCGGTATAAATTTGGCTGTAGGTCCGGATGAAATAACTTCTTGATCAGTCGCGTGTGAGTGTTGCAAAGAAAAATAAGGCCTTGTATGAGGAGCAGATAAATGGAGGAAAACTATCTCAAAACCCTGGGCCTCAGGCATAAAGGCGAGTCAAAGTCAGGTGAAGTCTAACGGGTAAATGTTGTCTTGACGGAGCTTTGAACTGGATTTATAGTTGCGGGTTAGGTATCCGTATGCAAATTGAAGTGTAATATGGCAAAGTCTGATGAGAGGAAGAAGAAAAGTGAGTAGATGAATGTCAGGAAGAAAGTTATCAATAGCCATGCCGCGGCTATGAAAAATGCGATGAGAGGATGGGAGGAACTGGAAATTATTTGTTGCCAGATTCAGCAAAACAGATGAAGGTGGAACATAATTACTGGACTGAAGATAAAGCCATTCTGTAGGAAATGGTAGAACAAAAGGAGATGAAAGTTACAGAATGGGGAGAGAGAAGAGAAAAAAGAAAGAAAAGGCCGCCACAACTGAGGCTTGAGTCCAGTTAGTGCGGCACTCCAGGGAAAGTTCAACAACTGTGCCTGTCGGGGGGAGGGAGAATTAAAAGCGCTAATGGCAAGATCGGGTGTGGAAGAGAAGAAAAGCGAATGCGTGAGTAATGCGAGTAGAGGAAACCGGTGCGGCTATCGCCCAAAAGGCAATGAGATGCTCAAACAGAGGGAGTTCGAAAACTATTAAGAACCTAATCCAACTTCAAAAGCCCTTTCTTCACTCACGTACAGATCTATAAGTTAAACCATAGTTTGCACAGAGGGGCATTTGCCTATGTAGGCCTTAAACGTCTTAGATGACCTTATAGGACGTATACTATATAAGATTTTGTTGTCATCCGCGAAGAGGTGGAGACTGCCATGGCGAACGACACCGAAAACATCATTTATGTGTGTGAGGAAGAGTAGTGGGCCTAAAACGCTGCCTTGTATGACACCAATGGTAATAGGTTTGGGCTTGGAGACGGATCCAATAATCTGAACCCGCTGACGACGGTCGGAGAAGTAAGAATCCAACCAACCGACTAACGGGTCAGCGAGGCCATAATATTTGGCCTGTGATAGGAGCCGAGTGTGTGAGACTCGGTCGAAAGCCTTCTTCGTATCAAGCAGGATTATAGTCATGGACATGTCTTTGTCAGCAGCCTCCGTGACTGAGTTCAAGAAGCTTACATGACAAGTAGAGCACGAGCGGTTTTTCAGGAAACCGTATTGACCCACATTGAGCAAGTTATTTGGTAGGAGGTGAGCCACTATCTTATTCTTATTGAGCTTCTCCATGATCCTGGAGATAATCGGTGTGTGGTTTATGGAGCGATAGTTCTCATGAACATAAACGGAGCCTTACCTGTGCAAGAGGATAATTTTAGAGGTTTTTCATTGGGTAGGGAAGGAGCTAAATTTCATAGGCGGGTTAAATAAGTTACATAGAAGGATAGGGATGTGTGGACACCCCAGAGTAAAAGCAGCCGGCGGAATGCCGTCCGGGCCTGGGCGGTAAGATAGTTTCATAGAGACTAGAAGTGGAGAAATATCATCGGGGTGAAATAAAACTGTAGATGGAGTCTCCCTGGGTAGGCGTGCAGGGTGTACTCCAGAAGTGGGAACTCTGGCCGTCAGGGCTGAAGTGAAAAATGTGGTAAAAGCTTCAACTATTTCTTCCGGTCTTTCCAGATGGAAGTTGTTAACAGTAATGAAAGTTAAAGTCTTGCGGGGTTGAAGGTTTCTTGTTCTCGTCAGCTTACTCAGGATTTATCTGTTACTGGGGTGGCATAAAGCTTTTGATTCTTGCTGAGTAAGCATGATTTCAGTTTGTTATTTGATAGTCATTGACAGTCGGTCCATTTGGATGTATACCGATAGCTCCCGGGTTTTGGGTGCGAGACTTCGAAGTTTGAAGAGTTTGCGTTCCATCTGCGAGAGTCTGTTTGTTCTAGAATTCGTCGGCGCTGGCGTAGCTGCGGTGATAGTGTTTAAAGACCGATTGAGAATAGAATATAGCTCATCCGTTACCACCTGAGAATCGGGCGAAAGAAACAGTGTATCCCAGTTTTAAGATCCGACTACGTTTGGAAGGCTGCTCCAGTGCGCTAAGTGATATGGTCTGGCAGACGGTACGGAGGAAGTAACGATTTTTGGTGCAGAGGAAGAGCAAGAGACGGCTCTGTGGTCACATCTGGGGAAGGTATCTCCTACAGAGGTGGTTATCTTATTAAGCCCTTGAGAAAACAGAAGATCCAGAGTGTTATTTCCTCTAGTAGGTTATTGAACGTGTTGAGTCAAACCACCGAGTTGTGTACAGGTAACGAAATCCTGATAACGTCGTGGGCCAAAGTGCGATGGCCAACACACTCCTGGAGCATTAAAATCACCTGCGATCAACTTGTGATCGACGGGCTAGGCGGAGGCAAACTGGAAGGTGTCAATAATAGGTACAATATTGTCTCCGATTGATTCGGGTGATCGATAAATGCATCCAAGCAAGAGTTCTTGTAAGTGCAGTCTAACTGTTACCCAGACTGAGTCATCAACCGCGTTGAGGACTGGCTTTTGCAATAAAGAAACAGAGAAAGATTCTATGCAGTACATTAGGCAACCCGTCCTGGACGGTGTATCTTAGAGTTGCTGAAAGCCTTGTAACCAGATATGGTGAAGCCTAAGTTGGGAGTGTTTGCGTTAAGCCACTTTTCCGCGATGAGGAAGAAGTCGTAGTTAGACACACGGACCCGGGAACGCAGAAGGTGAATTTTTGATGGTAGTGAGCGAATGTTGATGACAAAAACAGACATATGTGTTGTGCTTCCTTGTACTGTCGCAACAGGTAGCTGTGCGAGCTTTGGGGCTGGAGAAGATAGAGGTAGTGGCTTTGCTAGTCCCGGTACTGACGAGGTGGATGAGACAGTTCTGGGCAGATTATTGTGTGAGTAAGTCGGGGACCAATTGAGGGACATTTAGTCAGTGTCAGAATGACCAGTAAAGATTGGGGAAGAGCTGGCGGGACAGGTAGTACGATCGAAGTTAGTGATTTCTGAGTTCGAGGAGTGGCCGCCCGCCGCAGGATCAACCAAGAAGGCAAGGGGAGCTTCGTTGAGGATGAGTGGGGGAGTCTGAAGTGAACAATCAGTGTGAAGTGGATGGAAGTTAGAAATATCGTCTCCAATTAAAGAGGCGGGGCCTCGGTTTTTTTAATGAGGTACGAGTTGGTGGACTGGTGGTGATACCACCATTGAGGAACAGGTGGGAACGAATATACTGGGATAGAGCTATGGTATAAGGCTATGTTTTGCCCAGGGTACATAACGAAAAAATTGGTATTTTGCTTCGGTACTGAGTAGCCGTGGGATGTACCCCCGGTTGTTTGGGTGAAGTGGGATCCCGATTCGAACCGGTGGTTGATGGTACACGGCCGCGGTTGGACTGAGGTAGGCAAACTGCTGGGGTGCCGGGAGGGGCTTCAGTGGGATGAGAGGTTTAAAGGAAAGTCTGGTAACTGAATTCGACCGGGTGAAACATTGAGCGAGTAAAACGAACGCTGTGCGTGGTGTGCTGAAAAATGAGAGAGTTCGAATGGTTTTGCCAAAGATGGTGGTGGTATGCACAGGGGTACAGGGGCACAGTTCCAATATGGTGGAGCATCTCTAGACAGAATGAGGGTGACAGCAGCTTTTTTCCAGAGTCGGTTATCCTATTACCAACGGAGGTTTCAAATTGCTTGCAAACTGGCCAATGCCGTTTGGGTCATCCATCAAAGATCATCAGCTGTACCCTCGGTAAATCGATTGTTGGTTTCATGGGTGGTATATGCTTGACGTCCGGCGTAGGACTCACATTTTTAATTGGCCTGGTCTGGCGAAGGGGTCGGGGCCACTGGTTTTACGCTCGAGCTCACTCCGCTACATTTTTCCTCTGCTCTTCGGGCCTGTTGCCTATCGGATAATAACTGCTGTTGTGGTTTTAATATCCCCAACCTGAACAACCAAACATTCATGTAATGAACTACATCATCAGTGATACACGAACCGGCCTTGGCAGGGCTAGTGATCGAACAGTATCTTTGGCACCAAATCTACCCAGAACCTCTCCAGAGACTCGCATAATTACTCACTGCCCAGGTTCCGATTGCTTTGTTTCTTTTCTGAGCATGCCGCGTGTTTTTTCGTTCCAAAGTGGTAAATTTGAGTTTCAATACACGCTTTGAGCAATACGCAGCCAAATTCGTGCGAATCTCGAAACCAAAACAAAAATGATCCGTAGCTTCTACGATACTGAATTATTGGATGGACAACATCATAAAATATATTCAACCTCAAGTGTGTGAATGCACCGACTCGGAAACGGGAACCAAGTTCACGGCGTGTGACGGACAAACACGGCAGTCAAGCAGATCCAAGATAGGATATGGCATGGCAACGCATTGGGTGCGAATAAACGAAGTTGGTTCATAGAAGCGTAAGCTGTACGAAACATGAAAGTGATATATGTAAGTGATCAACTCCAAGGAATCACGATGTTATGGTGCCTTTGAAGGACTTTTCACGACTGGTCGTTAGAGAGCTTATGGAACACTTCGAGGGTAATCGTACGCCTCTTATTGAACCTTTCGCTGGAGGAAAATCCAGTGATTCCATCATGTTGCAACGACAAGTAGCAAGGCTGTATGAGACTGATCAAGAGCATAGAACGCAGAGGAGATCCTCGTGTAGACCAAAAGCAAAGTGGACCATTCGACTGAACAAAACGGCTTTTTATGTACAATTAGACAAAATTAGAAGTTTATCAGGGGAGTGGCCCATCTGGAGACTGAGAGAGACCGCTAGAATGCTGAAGAGAGGAATTGCCATGGGGAAAAGTAGAGCTTTTATCACAATATAATAAATGGACTGGTATACCAAGATAGGATTGATGAAAGTGGCGATGGATCGGCCTGAAATGCGAAGCTTCAGCGACCGCAGAGCCAGCGGCGCTCTAAGGTGGTAACCGAGTACATGCAGGGATAGTGGATATCTTATATGGCTATTTTGTAGTTGGGTGGTGCAAAGGCACTACAGAGATATGATGCATTACCAGAGAACCTGATAAAAAGAAAATGGCTATAGCGGCAGATACAGAATAAAATAAACAAATCAACGAAGAAAGTGATAAGGGCTGGAAGTCCCATGCGGACAGATGTGGGCGAGCAAGCGGCTGAAGCATCTAGAGATGGAGAGCAACTGTCGAGGTGATGAAGAAGGGGTGGCCAGTAGAAAACTGGTAGGTGACCAGACAATTGCTCACATCTTAGTGGGTGGGTAGTGATATTCCAACATGAGAACGGTGGCTTAGGATAGGGCAATCTGAGCTGCACAGTCGCGGATATTGCAGAGTAGACCGCCATGCTGAGATGGTAGCGAAGGATGTGGAATGTAGGTGTACACCTCTCGGTGACTTTTTAGATTGGTATCATGCAACAGCGACAGGGTTGAAGTTGTGGGGTGGATATACCAAAAGTATTCATCTATGGTGAAGATTTGAGGCCCTGCCATACCAGAATAAGGTGCTGGAAGAGCGCTGAAGAGGAGCGGTGGTCTGATGAGGATAGCGGATAATATACATTCACGTCGCTGGCTGCTGAAGGATTGCGGAAGTAAGCTTCGGCGAGGGAAGGTAATTGACTACCCTATTAGAAAACGGAAGACTACAATAACTGTGCACGTGAAAGAATATATCGAAGGCAGCGGCTGCCTTTGTCAAGAGGCGTGGATATGAATATGGAAGGAACGGTTGATCAGCCAGTTGCAAACTTTATGATCATGCTCTAATGCGTGCCTCTCGGCCGATGCCGAGAAAAATACAGTTATTACTGAAGGTAAGAAGGAATGTGGCGAAAATAATGGACTAACTGTATAGGCGATCAGCGTGCACCAGTGAACGATGGAGGTGGCTAGATGTAAGCTGTTTGTGCAGATAAGTTCATCGATGGGTTAGAAACGATTCACTGGACGTAAGAAACCCTATGATAGTGGCAGCACTGACAGCATGCTTAGGGAGAACCAATAAATAAATAATTGTAGGAGCCAAGTGAGCATGAAAACAGTGGGTTTTGCAGTCTGAAAACGGTGCTAGTAGATAGGGCTGACATGAGCTAGACATCCAGCCTGAAAAACACGTCTGTTCACAGGTGCAATCCTCCAGCCTAACTGCAACGGCACATCATCGCAGATGACCTGCAAGCCCGATGTGCACCGGCCAAGGCGGCGGATCTGACCGCGCCCTGCACCGTTTGGGAGCAAAGGTGGGCACTGTTTTATATTTTACATGTGGTTGATAAAGCAACAAATGGGATGTCGCCAGGGGACCAGTAGACCCGGGCCAGTAAACACCACAGTTGATTGGTGGACAGGTAACGAGTGAGTATCCAAATACGATAGCCCATATAGCTGCAGACGTAGTACCCAGAGCGAGCGGATGTGGTAGAATGGTGTATATGTGGAAACGAAGAACCGGAAAGGGAAAACGGGAGGGGAAAAGCTGTCTGGGTGGGTCCCAGCTGAGGATCTGCACTCAAAGGCCAGTAGGGAGAGGTTAAAGCGAAATCGGGCTAAGAGAATGAATGGAGGTTGCGGATGGTGGCGGCTTTTTTCTCTGCAAGGAGCAGAACCCGTATAAAGTGAAACGTACGATCATTACAGATCAAATAGGAATGCTAATTGTCATGCAAGTACCTCGGGTAACCCAAACCAGCAGAGAAGCTCAAAACGAAGAAGATACCAGGTATGGCCAACTCCGTGCCTCGGAAACACTAGTCCAAAGCTTGCCTGGCGGCAATTAGTGAATAACTGGACTGAAGCTGCATCACGGATGTTATTGTGAACTTAAGGGAGAGGTGGCTACGCAGGTTGTGTCAGTCGCCGTTAGTGATAGGCATCGCCGAAGAAAGAGGCAGATAAGTGGGAGAAAGCGTGCCTTTTTTATGCCCAGGGGCCATTGACAGTCCCAAACGGGTGCTACGAGACAGGCTAGAATCATATGCAGCTTAAAACCAATGATGAGACACGGCGAATGCTTGGAAATGTTGCACACTGGGCACTCCGGAGGAGAAAATACGTAGTAGAAAAGGCACTTTGTTTAAGATACGGTAGATGCCTGTTGCAAAAGAACGACGTGCACCAAACTGAGGCTATCTATGGGTAAAAACCAGAAAGCAAGTATAAAACAGAGAAATTACAGGTATAGCGAGCGGCTAAATATGTACACAGAGCAGATTTATGCGCGGTCCAAGAACATGCGCAGGAGGGGGATGAACCAGCAGGATTTTTACGGGGGTGTTCGATAAGGTCGGGGGCTACTGGAGCAGACGGTCCTATGAGATCGTAATGAGAGAAACGTGAAAGAAATTCTGCCATCTGATGAGATGAAGCAACCTTTGTTTATTTACGGTGGATGAAGAGGAGTAGAAGTGAAGGTGTTATGTCTGGTTGGGTATAGCGCTGTTTTGAATGACTAAATTGGGGGCTTCTTTCGGAGGCAGTATGGGCACTGGTGCGTTTGCTGGGTGGTGTGATGGCAATAGCAGTCGTGAGGTAGTCAGGAGCTTACGGTTTAATACAGACAAGGAGGTGGTACGATGTAAACCGGGGGTTGGTTCATTCAAACTTCGAAAGAATCCAGATATCAGAGCTAATTCACGCAGTGAAACTGGAAGGGAAGTTACACATGGCGGTGGATCCATTTGAATAGTAATGTGAAACTCGGCCGAGGGCGGTAGGTTCACAGTGGATCGCGACTAAACAGCTCACAAAGCCCACGATAAGTCTTGGCAGAGCCGTCCCAATCAGTCATTTTATTGAAGGTGCGGTGAGCTTTCTCCAGGGATATTTTGGAAGGCAAATGAAGATGAGGAGATCGTAGGATCATTTTCAGTCGTGGGTCGGACGTGGGAGACAGGTTCATAGTCAACTGCGCCGCAATTTTAAGCGGCGGAGCATGAGGCCATTGAGCCGTTCGGCTTTAGCGGCCTAGAAGTTGATCTGTTAGAAGAGTTAAATGAACCAGTGGAGAAATCCCGGGTCGGATGCCATGGGTTTGGTAGTTACAGGTTGCTTTTAGGTACGTGAGTAGTATGTCAACAAGGGGGCCAGATACTTCTTCCAACTTTATGTCCTCGAGATGAGCCCATCCCTTTGTGGTTAGTCCGGGAGGGTCGACTGGTCCCGCTGGTAAGCTATCTACCTCAAAGGCCTCCGGGGTATCTACCGTCCCCTCGACAATTAAGGGTGTTTCCTCTACGGTCAGCCTCATAGAACAGTTAGTGGGACCCCCTGCGACCGTGAAGACTGTAAGAGTTGGACTCGCCGACTGGTCTACATCGTTTTACGGGCTAGTGCATCATCTGCAAAGTATCCAGCGCCGTGTCCAAACTTGCTGTGGCTCGCCTCAATCCTTTATGTGTCCAGATAACGATGGTTACAGCGCCTAATATCACTGGTTTGCCAACGCCATGTTCTTTTAGGCAGACAGTCCCGGGTTCTTCCGGATGAGTAGGCACACTGTTTTCATGGTTATGCAATAACTGATGGTGACCATACCAGCATCCCTCGCCATCCACCCACCATCAGTCAAGCTCCTAACCACCTTGAACGGTCGTCCAAACAAGTCTCTGAATATTCTGCACCCCCTGATGACCCCATTGGTGGAACGAGTATGGTGCAGCCTTTTATGGCTTCTTCGGCCTTCCTACAGCGGTAATGCTCTAAATGCAAAACTCCTCGCCTAGGATGGGCAATTTTGCACGCAAGAAAGCTTTTGGACTGTTTCTTGACTGAAAGGCTTTGCTTGGGTCACCTGTCGAAAAGAGGCAGCTCGACCCTCTGGAGGTCAAATGCTGAAATACTAGTAGTTTTAGGCTGTCCCAAACGTTTGCTTTCTCTAATTACACCACTACTTGGATGCTGTTATAAAAGGCTCCAAGGACTTCCTGCTGGATCGTATGAAGGCCTCTGCTTCTTCTCCAGCCCGCCGTAACTGAGTCTCCAACTCCATAACCCCCGTAATATAAATACTTTAGTCTTCAAGCTTATGGAGATTAGGAAAGACGACTTGGCTCTTAGAGCACTATCAGATTCAGCATTAGCTGGAGGGTTTATAATACCCAAGCCGTCCCGATGGACTAACCGAGGTTATTCCCGCTGTTCTGTGGAGTCCTTTTTACCTGTCTGAACCTTTCCAGTAAGTTTTGTTGTCATGGCTCCACTAGAATGCTGTACGTCGCGAGCATCTCGAATGAAGCACCAAGCGGTAGATCCAAAATAATTCAAAACCAGAACAAGTTTCTTTCGTAGCTTCTACGGTACTGGGCTTGAAATCGCAGACGCGTAAATATATACGAACCCGAAGAACGCGGACTGATGGATTTAACAGTCAGACTTAAAGTTTCGACTTCCAGCGGTCGAAGCACGGCAGTCGGAAGCATTTCAGGGCCAAATTCAGACTGCTCGCATAAACAAACTAGCAAAGAAGTTGTGTATAGTTAAGCTTAGCAAGTAACGCCATGTGTGGTCACATTCACAAAGCGTGGATGTTGTTGGAGGGGTTGTCAATATTTTTTTTTACACTGCCGGATTGGTGTTAGTATATTTCTTGACCGTGGTCAATACACATGCACAAGGCAAGATCAGAGTATACAGCAGTACATGTCAATGTGAGGTATTCACAGATTCTAAATTTATAAATCACAGCAACCGAAATACACCAGTAAAGTCATGTAGTGTTTGAGTAAACAAAAGTGGTAATGGTTGAGGCGGGAATTTCGAATCGGTTTCGAAATCGCTGGAGGGCGGTGTGGATAGCTGGACAGTCGTGGAATTGCTGATATAAGCGAAAAATGGACGGTCACTAACAAGTAACCGGGCGGAAGAGATGCAAAAAACATTGTTAGAAGTAAAGCAAGCGTGGGGCTTTCAAAGTGCAGTCAGAGATACCAGCGGGATATTGGACACTGATCCAGCATTGGGTAACTAATTGTGGAAGAAGCATGTGAAATAAAGGCAAGTGATTCAAAGGTGATAATAAAACGGACCTTTTGTGCAGGTGATTACAGTGTCATATGGAAATTCAAATGAAGGCGAAAAGCTTCGCAGGGACTTCAGTGAACTTTTAAAGAGCATGAATGGTGTATGGACAAATAACGGACTAATAAAGAAAATAAAAGCCGTCAATGAAACGGATTAGTGGAGACAAACGTCAATGGTTCGGCTAGGCAGGAGTTGGAAGAGTGTAAAATGTTTTTTTTGTATTTGATAGAAAATTGGTAATCAAAGTATGGTTGGCTGCAGATGGCTGGTATTCTGTTCCGTAAAGACCTTGGTTGCAGGCAGAATGTTGTGGGAAGCAGGTAAAAAAGGGCTGGTTTAACGAAGTTGACAGCTGCGAAGGCTGGGTTCCGGCCATTGGTTTCGTACTGCAACGCGGGAAGAATTGAACTGTTGGGTTGGATTATTTGGGAATAGACGTTGAGCGGATGTGTTGATGGTTGGTGTCAGGAATCACCTCTGCGATCCGGTGAGACTTTCATGAGGTTTTGTTAATCCATGTACGGTGCCCCATGTAACGTCAGCAGGCGAGAGTATAGGTTAAAACCATTGATCAAATCGTCAGTCCTTACGGTAATCCGGAATAAACGTCGATTTGGCCGATGGATACCCAAGTAACCAATGCAATCTGGAAGAGATCAGGAGTGCGGCAGTCTGGAGAGTGTTCCAGCTGTGGGTTATGATTATCGTTTTTATGGAAGCAAGAAAATGAAAATTTTGTTATCCGAACAGTTAGTTATCGTTTGGCTAGTGGACCGGTCTATTAGGGATCCCTAGACGGAGACTGGTAGCTTTCTAGGGTAGTTGGGTGATAGTAGAGATTTGGGGCGATATCAGGTAGGCGGTGGATGAGGAGAGGGTGTCCGTTAGGGAACCAGGAATAAAACAATAGTAGATGGTATGGTCTGGAAGAAGAATGAGAAAATAGGAAGATAACAGTCTGGTCAGTTCACCAGCTGTGGTCGAGGACGGCAAACAGTAAAAAAGGAGAAAAACACTGAGTGTAAAAATGAGGATTTTTCATGTGGGGGCATACAGATTCCGGTTGGAATGGGGTCTTAACTTACCATGAGCATGTGCGTAGAGAAGTGAAGCCTAGTTACTAAGGAATGGTAATCCGTGTGGCAAGTACGAGAAAGGCACAAAAAAAGCAGGATGGGACGGCTGAGTTCTAGCCTGAGCCAGGAATTAACTGAGAGCGAGCACTCATCGCTAAAGGATGGAACGGTTTTATTTATATATACGCAAATTGTGTGTAGTAAAATGGCACAATCTAGTTAGGAAGGGGGACAAGTGAGTGGAGCATACCCAAGGTATATATTATATATATATATATATATATATATATATATATATATATATATATATATAGATGTATACGTGGGTGCGATCATCGGACGGGTCATGCGAAAGCGGTCGGACGCAAAAGACTATGGCAAGGAAAGTGAGATAGAGTGACGCAGCCGAGGATCAACGGTTAACGGAAAGAAGAACAAAAGTTAAGCACGGGCTCAAAGGTGCGGTGGATCCCAAAGGCACATTGAGGCCATGAAACGTGAGACTAAAGGGGAAACGCCTAAGTGTGGCTAGGACTTTCAATGGGAAAGTTAGTATTTTGATCTAACCAATAATTGGGTGGGCTAACGAAGGTTGCTGTTCAGAGCTGTACCTTGTGTTTCCTCTAATATGCTGAACCAGAGCCCTGCGATGCCTCTAGTCTACAAATCCTCCTCCGCTCCACTAAAGATTCAGCTACCTGTTATCCAATCCACTCCTGGCGGATAAGTCTCCTACTATTAGAAGTCCGCTGGCTGGTCCCTAGGACTGCTGTGGGGAGTCCATCAATGTGTTGCTCTCGTCCAAAATTGCTTTCGGGCTTTTAAGTGAATTTGAGTATGCATCACAGCATTTTCTTGGGCCCTCCTGGTGAAAATCGCAATTTCTGCGTCCTTACACAATGTCCGTCTCAACATTCTCACTTCCGGACGGCTTCTTACTATAGCCCTAGATGACTCCAAATTTAACCATACATACCATGTATTCCGTTACCACTTTGCTTCACTTAAGCTCTCCCCACCCCAGTTCTCTTTTTGCTGAAATGTACTGCTGCTTCTGAAATTCGTGCATTTTTCATCTCTGGGAGACATTGTAAACTGTGATTATACTCTCATGTGTGCCTGTCCAACACGGTAGAGGAATTTACACATATTATTATTATTATTACCTACGCAGAACGAGTTGCTTTCCTTGTTCGCAATCTTACGATGATAGAATCTATTTCAGTGCTTGCTGTACACAAAACCACCTCTGAGTTCATGTGCTCTGGCACTTCTTTGGCAAGAAAGACTACTCCACCGCCGGCCGTTCCATTTCCCGTCTTGTCGATAAACGAGATAGTGGTCTTGTTCGCCTTGTTGGATATGGGTGTTTTGGGACAGCCACGTCTCTGAGACTGCTATTATTCCAGCATTGGAGAGAGCGCCTCCGGTGGTCACTTCTGTCCACTTATTATTATTGCTGCCGTCATTGGTGTGCAGCACTACCGTGGCCCATTCCGTTGACATTGAATCTTTCCATTTTAGCTCGCCTCTCGCCTCCGGCATAGTACCGGAGTGGCTGATAATATTGTCGATTCTGATGTACTCAAAGTCATTGTTTTCTGGTTCGCATCTACGATTGTTTGTTCCATCGGATCGGATTCCTGTGTACGACTGATTAGTATTACAGAATTGATTCCTCCTGTTTTCAACCCTGGTGACCTTACGATAGGCGGCCTAGGACTACTTTTGTCTTCCAATGGGCGGACTTCCCAAGCCTCACCTTCCTTTACGTCTGCAGTTACAACCACGGCTCGACAGCGCTCGCAGGGTGGGCTGCCCTCGATATAGGCCTGGTTTTCACTTCCGAACCTGTTTCTGACAAACTACTGTGCTGATGCGATGGTTACATTTGCCTTCCTCTAGGTGTGCATTTCTTTTGCCCTTATGACCATTTTTGGAATATCAGGCACGACAATATCTCTTCCTGTTGTGTATTGAAATACCTCCCTGCCTTTCTTAGCAGCTGGCTGCTAATTTTCAGGTTCACAAGCTCGTCCATGATCGTTCTAGCTGATCCCGTTTGCACTTCCGGTCGCGGGCTCTTCTTTATGTTCACCCTGTACACCCTACTGATCCCTATCCTCTGGCTAGTGCCTATGAGCATTCGTAAGTCCCACACGCTCTCCTTATCCAAATCCCGCCTTGTTTCAGATTTCCTGATGGTCGGTTCCTCATGGTTCAGTATGAGAACTTTACGGTACCTCATTGTACTGGATTTCCCCCAGCACTCAGCTCCTGCAGCTCTCCTTTTATTCCATCTCCCAATCGCTCTACGGCTTTTCAAACTAGGCTTGCTGTGAACTCAGATGCTTTAATCCCCTGTGGTTCATTATTGGCCTTATTCCTCTTTTGGGGCTGCCCTTGCGGCACCATTCGACTTGCAGTGTTGGGAACACAGGACTCGCAGCTTTTAGCTTGCCTGGAAATTCCTCCCATGATCTGACTGTTCATTCTTACTATGCCCCGTAGGAAGGTTTGGAAAGTGCCCCGTTTTTCCGAGTTCTAAACCTAGCTTTGGTTCTAAGACTTCCTCGCCTACTTTCGGTTAGCTTCAGTACAGCAGCGGATTGGAAAACCTGTTTGACAGCGGCCCCACGAGGAGCCCACACAATTAAATTTACCATTTTGGTAATTCTTCGTACAATGCTCATCTAGGGTCCTTTTGCACCTTGCACGCACCCATTGTTGGCACTCGTCACATGCTATCCCGTTGCATACTCACTTTTAACAGGCGTCAAACAAGCAGGGCGAGAAGCTTTCAGCATGGTTTCACAAAAATAAAAGTGCTGCACTGAAATTGGCGCACCGAAGGCAAGCAAACGCTGGTTCCTCGATGATAGGAGCAACACAAAACTTCAGCCCTGAGGAATTGGGTGTCGGTAACTTGCTTCAGAACAACTGAACAACACAAAACAGTAAACTTTTCAGTCGCATCGATTGCGGCACTTTATCGCCAGAAGATGAGACATTCAAGCAGAATTCGAGCGCACCACGCTCATTTGCCGATCACCTGGAGGAGTACCCCGCGTGAGCCTAGGAACTACACCGGAGGCCTTTGTATTCCTCGGACCCCTATTATCTGGATTATCCACTCATTTGTCCGGCCGCACCCAAGCTGTTTCTTTAGACGAAAGGCAGGTGGGGCAGGACCTATGAACAGAGATTCTGTGACCTGAATCTCTTCTCGTTGGAAAGGAGGAGAAGTCGATGGGATCTTGTAGAAGCTTTCAAGGTAATGAAGGGCTTTTCTGGCCTTAGACCATATAGTCTATTCCAAGTGGCCGTAGATTCCAGAACAAGGGGACATAAAATGAAGCTAATAAAAGCTTAAGCTAGGTTGATTCAATCCATCGATGGTGCCCTAGATCGCAGGTGGTACGAGATATTTCCTCGTAGCGAGCCTTGAGTATATCAGCTAGATGGATAACGGGTAGCACTGTGGTCCTTCAAGAGTATGTTTTGATAGACTTTTTTGCTCTTTGCATACAGTCTCAGTGAAAGCTCACGATGCATAATACCTCTTGCAGTTGATTTGCAATGAGGTTTCCCGTTTCCCTCTCACTTTTAGCAGGGATTCGACGAAAAACACTGGGCAGTGGTGGGTGTATAACTGGTGTTCTTACCATCGAAGGAATTCTGGAGGCTCGATTGGCCGTGGCCATTACCTGTCCTGTGCAAACTGAACTCGACGGAACTGAACTGACCAAGTCTAGAAACCCGTGCTTGTAACCATGCGGGTCATAAAAGCAGTGCACTAGGGCTTCCCTCTTTCCTGACAAACGTAAATTCTCTTCATCTTGTGAGCACCAAGATCCTATCGTTATTTTAATGGTGACAATAAAAATGTGCATACATTTGAATATCATATCACCAGCGCTGTCGAGATTGAACTGAACGGTGAGTGCCGCGCGGTTTGAATCCACAGTGCTCTTGTCCCGGTAGTGGGGTAAGTTTTGACCTGGAGATTCTTGAATCGGCACGGAATCCTGGAATTCTGGGGCTCCAATTTTGAAGCTCACAAAATTGATCTGCCAAGCTTATTTTGAAATGCTAGTTACTTGCTGGGTTGTAAGTGACTTAACTTTTATATTTATAATGAGAAGAAAATGGGCGATTTTTCCTTTGTAAAAACATTTTGATCAACAAAATGGTCATCATTTTTGTATAGTGGACTATAAAATTGGACTGGGGTGTCTATTCGTATCTGGCAATGGCAAAAGTTGTGTGAAATATTTTGAAAACCTTGGAAAAGTGGTCTTCACTTATCATTGTCCAAAATCCCTATTTTGTGTGAAAAACGTGCCCCTAGTGGTGGTGCGCTTTCCGAAGGACCACTGGATGATGTGACCTGACCCAGTGAAGTTGGGCTAAAAGAATAACTTCCAGAATACAGAAACTGTTTTTTCTACTTGCGCGTACGCCGTAGGAGTTACGTAAGCGATGGGTGGAAGTAGAGCAGGTTTTGTTTCGCGTCCGCCGGTGACCGAAAGGTATTATATATATATATATATATATATATATATATATATATATGCATATAAGTTGCTCACAGTTACCCCGAGATCCCTTGAAAGCATCATCGGTGATTGCCAGTTTAGCATTTATAGGAGTTAGTTTTGACGTCTTCTGCTTATGAACGAACTCCGGCACAGAAGCTGTAAACCGTGTTCCCGATACTGGCAGTTCCCAACGGCCCAAATTTATGTCACCCATGAAAAATCCTGTTTCCTTCACTACTCGAAGCAAATGTAGGCACGGCAGAGCCCACTGACGACTGAATGAACAGTTACACCGTTGGTTCTCTGATCTCATGTTAACTCTTTAACTGCTACCCTTGGAAGTAAGTACTACATACGCCCACCACAATTTATTAGATGTGCGGCATCGGCTAACATCACGTCACCAAACCTGCCGACGAGCTCGTTACTTACAAGAGGAACAAACAGAACAAACCTAATCATCAGTCAAACAATAAACGTGGCAAAAAACGAATGAAGATTGCAACCGCTACAATAACCCTCGGTCTCTCGCTGGAAGTCGTGCTTATGGACAATGGCCCACTGCGACACCATGTAGGATGAGCCGACGGCAGCAATATTTGATGAAATAGTACTGTGGGCCAGGTGGTAAAATAATACCACGTTTACTTGCCATTTCCCTTGTTCGTGAATCGTATGCGTAAAAACTCGAACAAGTGGTTGATTGGAAGTCCCGAAAATCGGATCTAAATGCATCCAAATTCGGGTACGTTTTCTTAACCGATGCACAGAACTGGGCAGAATCAGCAGCGATGTTTCGCTCCATATCTAGAACCGGCCAGTGCGAGAAAGAATTAGCAAGTGAACATCAAGCCTAGGGTTACGGATTATATATGACCAATAACCCAATCAACAAGCTGCAACGGCTAAGCCAATAACGGGAGAGCTAATTACCGAGATTTGACCAAGAGAAACAAGTTTCAACAAAAACTACCAAGGAACTTTTTTAAAGTTCGTTTCTATAAAGCACACTTTTGCGGTGTTTTCGTTCAATTTCCTTGCAAAAGTTACTCCTTCAGCTGTTTGAGGTATGCATTACGCCAAGCCAGGTCGGAACTTTCCCCACTCTCCTCTTGTCCCTAAATTGAGTTTTTGAATAGTTTTGTGAATTAGCCTGGTTTAATTCACAGTACGGAGCGTACCAGAATTGCCTTTAAGGTACTTTTTATCAGGAGAATATTTTTATTCTCCTAGTAGTATTGCCGAGTAATGTTCGGTGTTTTTCGAAGCGATCTTTCCTCGCTTGGAGTTTTTCTCTTTGCTTTTTGTGTAAGCAGGCTTTACCTGCAAGTGTCAGAGTGCTTATTTTGTGTTTGGTTAAGAAGCGCTTGAGCTGTTTTTGCTCTCTTTCTGTGGATTTCGGTATGACACGAGTTTCTGACCCGTATCTCACACCTATGTGCGGAAAACTTGTGGTAAATGGTAAAGATTGTGAGGTATGCGAGGGGTGGGCTTACCCAAGGTGTTCAGGAATAACAAAGGAAATCTACGTCCCTTATAAATAGAACCTATGGGCTGAGTGGGTCTTTGCTGCTTACAAGGAGGCGGCCGGTCTGGCCTTTAAACTGCAAGACCAACGCCCACCAATTAGTATCCCAGTCATAAGCCCTAAACCACAGCAATAAGGTTGCAGTAAGTCGTTTGCAGAATCAGTAGCCACACCTGAGAGGACAGTCATCAGAGCTGGTGGACCGGTTCCGAGAGCTTACCAGGCGGTCGATGCCCCAACTCCTTTGAAGCAGACCGACGAGGGCCAGTAGACTGGAAGGAAGCTTAGAAGGACAAGGTAGGTCAAAAAGAAGGGTGATTGTAATATAGCGAAGGATTGGTTAGCTAAGGCAGACGACCCTGCTCTTCTGGTGTCGGAAATCAAGGTGAAGGATCTGCAGAGGCAGATCTTGTCGATGGACAGGGTCTCAAGCAACAGGCTCCTGATCCTAAACCAAGAAGAACTCTTTACAAGGGAATCGAAAGCCAGGAGGGACATAGATATGGTGAGGGTCTACAATATACAGCGAATCGCAGGTGTTCCATATCGTATTACTCTAAGAAAGATGCACAGATTGGGGACATGTAAGTCACTACTTGGGAATAAAGGCGAACATCGTGCGAGACCAATCCTAGTGGAGTTCGCTGATGAGGCCACCCAGGTTAAACTGCTGGCGAGGCAGCAGTAGTGGCTCGCACCACCAAAGATAGATAAGAAATTGTGTCAGACGAGCATAGAGTAAGGCCTGGTGGGCTAGCTCCGGGAGGTAACCTTGCTCGACCAGCCAGAGCGCTGGTGAGAAACCAAAAAGTTCAGCGGAATGCCGTACTCGGCTCTCAGGACCCGACTCCGACAGTAGTAAAGAAGCCACGTGCGGGGTCGCAAATAGTTGTAATTGAAGATGCGCCGGAAGACGAGAATTGGCAGTACTGTCCGAAGATGGATGACAGTGCGACCCCTACCAGTCTGGATGTTGTGGCCACTCCTTTAGAGATGGATTGGGAGTCGTCGGAAATTCTGGACCATCAGCCGGCTTCATGCACCCCAGTGGGGATATCAGAAGCAAAAACGTGTCATCATCTCAGGCGTTGCGCCTAAGAAACATACAGGAGTGAATAATAAGAGACACCTAGGCGACGGAGCAAACGCGGTGGTGTTATACACTAACGCGTGTAGTATTAGAAACAAATGGGCGGAACTCGCCAAAACCGCTGACGAGCAGAAAGCGTCAACAGCTGCCGTCACAGAAATGTAGCTTTCTGAAGAAGACCACGTGCCAGGCCTAATAAGTAACGGTTTTGCAGTCTATAGGCAAGATCGAGAACAGGATCGACTTGGTGGAGGAGTAGCCATCCCCATCAGGTCAGGTACAAACCACCTTGAGTCTCAGACCAAGATGTGCACTCGAAGTGTCCAGTTCTGCGCCGTTATGATCATCCTTCTAGGCAGAAGGGTTGACGCTGTCTGTGTCCACAGGGCACCAAATACAAACCGCGAAGAGGACGTTTGTTCACTGCGGACTTTGACTGAACTAGTCAAGCACGCACAAAAGACCCTAATAGTGAGTGACTTCAATTTCCCGCACATCGACGGGGCGGCTGAGGTCCGCGTGCATGGGTTGGAGGAGCAAACTTTCTTAGAATGGCTGCATGCCAGTGCTTTGCACCAACATATTAGGGAGAATACCAGATATAGGACTGGATGCGTTCCGTCCTTGCTGGACCTAGCAATAACGAACTTCCCCAATGATGTGTCTGGACTGCATTATTGTTCACCGCTGGCCAAGGGTGACCACGTGTGTGTCAAAAT
This sequence comes from Fasciola hepatica, assembly GCA_948099385.1. Lineage (NCBI taxonomy): Eukaryota > Metazoa > Platyhelminthes > Trematoda > Plagiorchiida > Fasciolidae > Fasciola > Fasciola hepatica. Next base: position 1,538,153 of record CANUEZ040000180.1, on the reverse strand, counting down.
CGTCCTGTGCGTGCTGTAACCCAAGGTGCCCTAAAGGAAGAGTTCGCACCCTTAAAACGAAGGAGTTGGGAGGGCAAACCCACGTGGTGGAAGGCTGCAATAGCCAAGGCCATCAGACGTGGAAACCGCTCTTGGAACCAGTACAAAGCTTCCGGCAGTCAGCTAGCCTGGAACCGCTGTACAAAGCTGAGAAACGAGGCTGTGGGCCTTCTGAGAACTTCCAAGCGGGAATTTGAGCCCAAATTGGCCGAGTCTGTAAGACAACAGCCGGAAAAATTCTACAACTATGTACAGTCTAAAGGCTCAGCAAGAAATGCCGTAGGTCCACTATCCACCAGAGACCATGGTACTGTCACTGATGACCAGGGCAAAGCAGACGCCCTGGGGGGTACTTTGGTAGTGTACATAGGATAGATAGTGGGGTACGAGTAGATATGGGTCTGGTGCTTTCTGCTGCCCAGTTCAACGAGCCAAATCTATCAGAGGAGAGCGTGCGTAAGTGCCTACGGGAACTAAACAGCCACAAGTCAGCGGGCCCAGATGGCATTCATCCAGCTATCATCAAGCCTTGGGAGGGTATCTTAACTCCATCGGTATGCAGGCTGCGCAGGTCCACGTTGGGCCAGGGTAAGCTGCCTCAGTACTGGAAAGTCGCGTCAGTCATGGAAATACATAAGAGTGGGCCTAAGTCGGCTGTGCAGAACTACAGGCCGGTAAGCCTAACTAGCATCCTATGTAAAGTCCTGGAGAAGATCATCCGTGTCCATATCTGCCAGCCCTTACTGGAGCACTCCATGTTAAGTCCGGCTCAGCATGGATTCCTGAAAAATAGATCTTGTCTGAACAATCTATTTTGCTTCCTGGATGAAGTTACTCGACGGCTGGACGAACGTAAGCAAGTTGAGGTACGCTACCTGGGCTTTAACAAGACGTTCGAGTCCGTTAATCATCGTCTTTTGCTATGCAAGATGGAGACGTTCGGCATAGGTGGGCCGGTATTTAGGTGGCTGGAGGACTTCCTCCCCCACAGGGCGTTTTACGTCAAAGTGGGGGACAGGTGCTCCAGTTTGGTGAACGTCACCGGTGGCGTACCTCATGGATCCGTCCTAGGCCCGGTCCTATTCTCGTTATTTAATAATGACCTGGCATCCGCCCTTCAATCGCCCAGCTTACTTTTGCGGATGATGTGAAGATTGTTGAATCTGAGGGTAGGGTTGACTTGGGCAGGGATATAGGTACCGTCCTGGACTGGGCATGCAAATGGGACTCATCTCTGGACGCCGAAAGAAGCCATTTGTTGCCAAAGGCAAAAGAGGGCCTCACTGTCTCTCATGATCAAGGGCTGTTCACCATAGAAGCAGTCAGTAGGGTTAAAGACCTTGGGGTCATTATGAGCGGTGAATTCAAATGGTCAGAGCAGTGAAACGCTCGTGAGGAGCCCTTCAGACTGCGATCACCTTTATCTTGCCAGCAGCCGGGAGTATTCGTACCTATTTACATGGCTATAGTACGACCTCACTTAGAAGGCAGCGTGCAGGCTTGGTCAGCCTTCTAAAAAAGGACGCCGCCTGCCTAGAGAAGGTCCAACGCCTCGTTACACGCATGGTTGAAGGGCAGATGGGGCAAGACCTATGAACAGAGATTCTGTGACCTGAATCTCTTCTCGTTGGAAAGGAGGAGAAGTCGATGGGATCTTGTAGAAGCTTTCAAGGTAATGAAGGGCTTTTCTGGCCTTAGACCAGATAGTCTATTCCAAGTGGCCGTAGATTCCAGAACAAGGGGACATGAAAAGAAGCTGATAAAAGCCCTAGCTAGATTGATGGCTAGGTAGCACTTGTTCAGCAACAAGGTAGTGAACAGCTGGAACGGTCTGCTTGGTGGAATGATAGATCTGCAGACAGTCCAATCCTTCAAAGGTACCCTAGATCGCAAGCGGTACGAGATAGTTCCTCGTAGTGAGCCCTGAGTAGGTCAACTAGATGGACGACGGGTAGCCTTGTGGTCCTTATGGAGCACGGCTTAATCGACTTTTTTGCTCATCGCATAATGTCTCAGCGAAAGCACACGTTGCATAATGTCTATATGGTACACTAAACTAATGTCAACAATATCTAGGACGACACTAGCAAACCGAGATGGGCGGAACAGCATGTTGTGATAAAAGGCCAAAAGGGCATGTACATTAGAAGCCGAAATGAGACAAAAGGTGTGACTCAAACTCACGGTTGTCCGCTGTTCTTGTGATCAGGAAATGAGCACCAAAGAGCCAATATCCGCCAATATCTTCAGTCCAGTTCGGTCTGACAGCCATTCGTTGAACAGGACAGGATGGTATTGAAAGAAGTGCCAAGAGACGCCGTGGAAGCTTCTAAAATGTTTTATTTTTCACAGTTAGTTCCGGCCGATATAATTTCAAGACACTCCAAATCAGAAGATGAGACGGTGCCAGAATGAATGGTTTATTGACAGCCTTTTTGTATTGCGCAGTGGTGATGTTCAGAAAGATGTGTGTGCTTTACATTAAAATGTCGGTACAACAAAGGAGTGTTGCACCAAGGGATGTTGAAAATCATGGAAATAGTCGGAAATGTACAGGAACCTGCTTGTCCCTCGCAGTTGATTTGCGATGAGGTTTCCCGTTTCCCTCTCATTTTTAGCAGGGATTCGACGAAATACACTCGGCAGTGGTGGGTGCATAGCTGGTGTGCATACCATCGAAGGAATTCTGGACGCTCGATTGGCCGTGGCCATTATCTGTCCTGTGCAAATTAAACCGAACTGAACCGGCGTACAAGCTGTATGGGCGGCGTACAAGCTGTACAGAACTCAGGGGGCATGGAATAGCTATAAGATGGCTAGGAACAGGGCTCAAGAGATCCAAAGAGTGGAGAAATATGCTTTCGAGCGTCGGTTAGCGGCGTCGGTCCGCACAAACCCAAAGCGATTCTACGCCTACGTGCAATCTCACAAACGTATGAGAGAGAGCGTAGCAACTTTGGAAGGAGCACAGGGACGACTAGCTCTAAACGACGAAGACAAGGCTGACACGCTCTTGGAATTCTTCAAGAGCATATATCGACCAGAAAATAGTTTGGAGGAAAGAATGGAGGGCCCACAGGCGCCTCCAATACCCGAACTTACTGTAGGAGAAGAAGAAGTGTACGCGGAGTTGCAAACTTTGAACAGGAACAAAGCAGCAGGTCCAGACGGGATTCATCCAGCAATCGTTCAGCCTCTGGCCGAGGTCCTGAAGGCTCCGGTGACGAAGCTGTATGAAACGTCACTTAGAGAGGGAACTGTGCCGGGAGACTGGAGGAGAGCAACAGTGGTAGGCATTTACAAGAGTGGGCCCCGGCAAAAGGCGGAAAATTACCGGCCGGTTAGCTTGACTTCGGTACTGTGTAAGTGCCTGGAGCGAATAGTCAGGAATCAGATCTCTAGGCATTTGGTTCAACACAACCTCATATCAAATGCTCAGCATGGGTTTGTGGCAGGGCGATCCTGTCTGACGAATCTCCTGCTGTTCCTCGATGAGGTAACCAAGCGTCTGGACGAAGGGCAATCGATTACGGTCTGTTACTTAGACTTCAGCAAGGCATTTGATTCCGTGAACCACCGATTTCTGGACGTCAAACTGCAGTCCATGGGAATTGTTGGAAAGGCAAGACAATGGATAAGTAGTTTCTTAGCAGGGCGAACCTTTAGTGTTAAAGCCGGAAGGTGTAACAAGTGGGGTGCCACAGGGCTCGGTGCTCGGCCCTCTGCTCTTCCTCATCTTCATCAACGACCTAGCACGTGGGCTTACAAACCCCACCTTTATGTTTGCCGATGACGTCAAGATAGCTGGAGTAGATATAGAACTTGACGTGTTAGCAGTACAAAACTGGGCAAGCAAATGGGACCTTCCACTAAACCTCACCAAGTGTCAATGCTTGACCACAAATACAGGGGCTAGTGAGAATAGTGTGGGTTCGTTGCAAGTGGTCTCGCAGGTCAAAGACTTGGGCGTTATAATGGACAACAGCTTTAAGCCGTCAAAGCAGTGCACCTCAGCAGCCAATACGGCCAGGAGGGAACTCTTTCGAGTTAGATCCATTATGTCGTGTAGAGATCCGGAGATATTCGTTCCGATATATCAGGCCATAGTTAGGCCGCATATGGAGTACTGCGTGCAGGCCTGGGCACCGTACTACCAGAAAGATATCGACTGTCTGGAGAAAGTGCAAGGGCTAGCCACTAGAATGGTGGCTGGGCAAAGGGGGTTTAACTACACAGAGCGTCTCCGTGCCCTAGACCTATTCTCGATGGAAAGACGGCGCATTCGCGGGGATTTGATAGAAACCTTCAAGGTAATGAAAGGACTGTCAGGAGTAAGTCGAGAAGACCTTTTTTCTCTGATCCCCGAGAGAGGCACAAGGGGGCATAGCCTTAGATTACAAAGGAAACATTCGAGGCTCCAAATTAGGGCGAAGTACTTCTCAAATAGAGTGGTACCCTATTGGAATAAGCTCCCGGAAGAGGTCATAAATACCACAACAGTGAAGGCCTTTAAGAAAGCACTAGACCTATGTTGGGTGGCGGTATACCCCGAGTTATGCTAAGCAGCTTTTAGGGTCAGATGCAATTTACTTATTGTTTCCACCTTACTCTGCCAGGGCTGATACTGCACAAGATTTCTGCCTTTCAGAAAAAGAAAATCACGCAGTGTTGGGAGCTACGGAAACGCGCCGACAACACAACTATCTGGACACACGATTGGCTCTAGCCACACCAAGTCCTGTGCAAACTGAACTGAACTGAACTGACCTAATTGCACAACAGCCAAGGCACTACGCCGTCTGCGGTACACCAGTACTGGGGATCTATTCACCGCTAACATTTGTGTAGTGGTGTCGGTTCTCATATTTGCGTACATGCATTATTAATTTCCCTCTACCGTGTTGTACCGTCGTCATTTTGTCGCCATAATTTTCTGGACCATTTTGAGGCCTGTTAATCCATGTATAGATGTGTAGATAATTTGGAAGTTTCCGGCGAGCTCCCGTGTGTCCGTTACCCACGGAAACGCAGATGGGTTTTCTGTTCATGACTAACAGTTAATAAAAAGTTAACGTAGTGTGAATAATGGTCTACTTAGTAGACTAATCTGTAATTGTTTGGATAACTGTTGATCAAAAAAACCAACTATTCCAACTATAGCTGGCATTTTATTTAAATGTATTGGTTTAATTCATCGAAATGTCCTGGAAACTTCGGTAAAGATTGCTCTATTTTATTCCCTCGAAATGGGTAAAATAAGGACAACTATGGGGAATTCATAACTTAGAAGATAGAAATGGGCATCGTAATATGTAATTTGGGTGAGTGAGAGAAATTAACGAAGCATATTACGTATTTCAAACGACTGACACAAACCGCTCGGAAATCGTTCAGAAACCGTCCAGAAAACCGGTCAGGAACCACTCAGAAACCGCTCGGAAACCGATCGGCGTAATAGTGAAAACCACTCAAAAACTTGATGGTGTTCATCCGTTGGTGGTAAAGGAACTGGCCGATGTGTTAACTCAACCGGTCACACGACTGTTCAGCGCGTCTTTAGCAGCGGGAAAGCTCCCCCAAGAATGGAAGGAAGCGGTCGTCGTGCCACTATACAAAGGTGGGACGAAGGCTGAGGCTGTCAACTACCGACCTGTCAGTCTAACACCGGTGGTGGGGAAGGTTATGGAGCGCCTGCTGGCAACGCGAATCCGGGACCATATTGGGGTATACGACCTACTTTGCCGACGACAACATGGTTTTTGGAAAAGCAGGTCGTGCCTGACAAACTTGGTAATCGCACGAGAACGCTGGACGATAGCCAAGGCCGAAGGACACCTTACGGACGTAATCTTCGTGGATTTTAGCAAAGCTTTTGACAAAGTTCCGCATGACCGTCTATTAGGTAAGCTTAGGGCTCTTGGTGTAGTAGATCCCTTGATTCTATGGATAGAGGACTTTCTACAAGGCCGAACCTTTGCAGTACGAGTAGCACAGTCACTGTCAACTTGACAAGTGGCAGCTAGTGGTGTCACACAAGGATCGCTTCTGGGTCCGCTCCTCTTCCTGGCCTATATCAATGACCTGCCACCAGTTTTTCAATCACCGTGTCTCATTTACGCAGACGACCTAAAGATCTGGCGCACGATTACATCATACGCTGACGAGCTCGTTCTTCAGGAGGACATCAGAGCCCTTGAGAGATGGTCAGATCTGTGGTCACTACCAGTCAACACCAACAAGTGTGCGCATATGCGAGTAGGAGCACCGTCCAGCAGTGGAATGTACAATATACACGGGGCACCCCTTCGGCGTTCTGTCTGCGAAAAAGATCTGGGAGTGATGGTGGCCTCGTCACTAAAAACGAAGCACAATACTGATAGAGTCTGTTCGTCAGCGTGGAGTATCCTGGGGCCGATTACTCGTTCATTCGGCCATCTCTCACTCAACGCCTTCAAGGTGCTGTATGCAACCCATGTGCGTCCCAGGCTGGAATACGGGGGCCAGCGGTTTTCCCTTGTACGTTGGCAGAAGTGGCGAAGTTGGAAAGAGTACAGAGAGGCGCAACGCGCCTTATCGGAGGGCTACGTGGGATCAGCTACGAAGAGCGGCTGAAGATCACAGGGCTGTTTCCAGTGGCCTATCGGAGAGTCCGGGGAGACCTTATCTTCACCAGACGTATCATCAGAGGCGACTTCGGCCCAGAACTACGTGCATAGCTCCCTCTCCGCGGACATGGCCGTACGAGGGGACACCCGCTAACCCTAAAGAAACTGCACTCGGTGGGCCTCCCTCTGGTGTGCCCTCTATCTCGGAGGGTGACCAATCTATGGAACTCGCTGCCAGCCGAAGTGGTGGAAGAGCCCAACGACACATTGTTCGAGCGACTTCTGGATGTATTTCTAAAGAGGTGGTGGGAGACACTGAGCTGTGGTGAGGGGGCTTACACGGGAGAGATACCCTCTGCCTCTATTATGAAGAATGAAGAATGAATGAATGAAACCGGCCGGAAACCGATCGGTTTCAGAGCGGTTTGTGCCAATCGTTTGAAATTTGTGATATGCTTCGTTAATTTCTTACACTAACCCAAATTACGTATTACGATGCCCATTTCTATCTTCCAATTTATGATTTCCCCATAATTGTCCTTATTTTACCCATTTCGAGGGAATAAAATAGAACAATCTTTACCGAGGTTTTCAGGACATTTCGATGAATTAAACCAACATATTTGAATAAAATGCCAACTAAGCATTGCACATTACTTCCGTTGTCAATTTCCGTGTAAATGGCTACTAAACAAACCGATCGAAAACCGATGGTACGAACGGACTGGGTGCTACAAGGGAATGTATACATAGGCACTACTATAGTAGCGCTTTCTCAGTCCACCTACCAATAATCAGATTTGTCCTTTTTTGGTAATATGAAGAAAGCCGCTGGCCGGTTATTTTAGCTCAGCGAATCACCTATGGCTGTATCGGAAGCATCCCTCTCGACGACTAGTGGACTATTATAATCCACTGTCATGGCCATAGCACTCTCTAAGTCTAGCTTGAGACGTTCGAATGCCTCTCGCGTAGGTACGGGAAGAGGAAATACTGTACTCCGAACAAGCAGGCCAATTTTATTGGAAAATAAAAGTATCCACTGAGAATGATTAGCAAACATGCCAACCAACCGCCGTTGGGACTTCAGATCATTAGGAGATAAGACCTCGCGTAATGGCTTCATGCGGTTAGAGTCAGGCTTGGTGGTACGCTAGGTCACATAATAACCAAGGGGTTTGATTTTCTTCTTGGCAGTTACAGCTTTTGAGGCATTTAGCGTTATTCCATATTTTGCTGCGGTTTTTAGAAAACGTTCAAGATCGTGACTGTGATCATCTCTGGTCGTGCCACGCACGGTGACATTATCGACATAAGCAAAGGTATCCTTCAGATTTTTGGCTTTCAAAATGCTGTCAAAAGTGCGTTGAAAGCAAGTTACACCACTGGCGACACCGAGTGGTATCCGGCGGAACCGGAAAAGGTTACCATCAGCCTCGAAGGCAGTATAAAGTCTTTCGTGTTTGGCAGTGGGTATGCGATTTGGAGATCAAGAGCACTGTAAAAGGCGTAGCGAGAGATACTCTCTATCATTTGACCAATCCTCGGAAGTGGATAGATGTCAATTAGCGTGAAAAGATTGACCGTCTGGTTGTAATTGATAACCATTCTTTTCTTACGATTGGAAATTTTAGTAATCAGAACTTGAGCCCTCCAAGGGGAATCCGAAGGTTCAATAATACCATCAATTAGAAACTGTTTTGCCTCCGACTTAGTGAATTTCTGATCTTTGGTAGAGTGCCGACGAGATTTTGTGGCGAATGGTTTACAGTGTGGCAAATAATAGAAATGCTTGAAGTTTTGCAGTTGTAAGCCCACATAACAGGAACGTGTCACGTGTACCACCAGTTGGTATTCCCACTTTGTTATAAATCCCGAGGAAGTTGTGCCCCAAAAGGACACCCGCGCACAAATTTATCATCACCGAGGGTTTTACGTTGTTATAGGAAATGTCCCAATAGCGAATCGATACGTTGCAGTAGCCTGCAATATCTTAGGTTAACGATATCAAGGCCATGGTGATTTTCGAATCGCAATGATAAGTATTAACAACAAACTAGGACACAGCTTTTGGAACTCCTGGTGTCTCCCAAGGCTTGCAGTTCCACTCCATTTACAAGAATGTTGGTGGTCGCTCAAGAAAAACGGGTAGGAATAGCAGCGGTAGCAACCGACGATACTATGGAACTGAGAACAAAAGAAACTGATAAACCAACTGGTTTAGATGTGCATACACAATTGAAATGTCCAATTTTCCCACAAGCTTTACAGTTAGTTTCTTTGGCGGGGCATTGCGTACGGGGATGTTTTGAATAGTCACAGAAACAGCATTTCTTTGGGCATGACAAATGTAATTGGTTTAAATTCATATTTTGAGGCCAGTGGAGAAGTTACATGCAGAGTCACTGTGGGTGCCGCAGCACACGGAATACTGCTAGCTCCTGTAGAACTGTGACTGTCTCTGGGGCTTCTAAAGATCTAGCCATATCTTAAGCAGCCTGGAAATTCAGATTCCGTTATTTTAAAAGCCTCGTTCTGATGTTTTTCTGACTGTAATCCAGTCATCAGGGCATCGCGCATGGCATCATCACGATGCTCTTCAGCGATTACCGGACAAAAATCGCAGTCTTTCAGTGATTTTGATGTTCTGCACGAATTGGTCTCTATTTTGTTCACTGTCTTATTTACGAGTAATAAGAAGGTATCCTGCAGAAATCGCACTTTTGGGGCGCACAAACGGAGACTGAAGGTGTGAAATGACACTTTCATAAGTTTTCCCATTCAGATACATGCTCATAAGCAGAAGATGAAAGGAAGTTAATAAACATATCGAGATTGCCAGAGTCATCTGATTGCATGCGTTTAAAAAAAGCGTTGAAAGTCCGAAGGCAGTAGGTCCACTGCTTGGAAGCGTCCGGGGAGTTCAGGTCTGTGTCAAATTTGTCAAGACGTTGATAGCGATCCATGGTTTACTAGACGAGTAAATTGACGCGTAGACTGGCAACAGAATTGACAAGATCAGTTTGACTAAAAAGACGAAGTCGGAATGAGAAGCGTTTTACTCGTCTAGTAAATGGAGTACATCAGTTGATATGTAAAAAAATGACCATTTGGGAAATGTTATACGAAACGAAACGAGTATACGTATGAAAATCTATGCAGCATGCACATGACCGATTCCTCTCTTTATCCCGCTTACTGTCCAGCTCTGCATCGGTCGATAATTTTTTCGTATACGATGGATTCTGGACAGTCTATTGGTGTTTTTACTGTCGGTCGCCCTTCGAGGTGGTTCTTCTGTGGGAATCAACATGAGGGATGGTGCGTAGTGGCCGTCCCATCAGGTCCTCTACAGGAGCTTGGCTGTTCGGTGCTGCCGAATTCGGGGTTATCTGGTTTATGAACAGAAATTTCTGGATGATTTCTTCCGTCGTGCCCTCCATTTGTGACATGAGAAGTTCTCGCTTGAAGGTATCACCAAGTTGTTCCGCTGGACCGTTCGATTGAAGATGGTATAGCGAGGAGCGCATATGTTCAGTTCGTGAAGCGAGACAATATCCATAGAAGAGCGCCGAGGCGAACTGCGACCCGTAGTCCGACACAGTTGTTCCCGGTTATCCTTGTTGTGAGAATGTACAACATGGACAAGGCGGACACAGGGTAAATTTCAGGCCGGTTAGGGAAAGGATCTACCAACACTAGACAGTGTGTTCCGTTGATGGGTGCAGCATACTCAGTGAGCACATGGGACCAAGGGCCTTTCGGTGCAGGCCAGGGAATAGGTTGTAACATTGGTCGTGTTATTCCGCTTTCTGCGTTTCCCTACCGACCACTATCTTAGTAGTCAGACTATGACTGCAACACGTTCTCTTTAATCTAATTGTTCAATTCATCTGATCTTTACTCTGACCGGTAGGCCATCTTGAATCTGGAAATTTTTACGCTTGGACAACCGAGAAACGATGTTGTTGTATCAGCGCGCAAATCTCTGGAATATCCTCGGTAAGTGACTCCTCGATCGTTAAAACCCAGCGGAAAAATAACCGCGAACAAAGTGCGGAAACCGTATTCGATTGCAACCAAAAATGGACACTTTATATAGTGAGACAAGAAATACAAGGACACACATGACGCTGTTATTGATTGCCCAGCGTGGTGCACAGATGTGATTGGTTAGGTCGGGTCACAGTATGTCGTAATTCTGATTGGTTGGCGGGTTAGTGTGAAAGGTTGGCAACCGTGTGATGGACAGATTGGTTCATTGACACACGCGTCATGACTGCTCTGCTACTTGGGATATGCGGGCCTGGCCATTGGTTAGTGTTCACAAAGCATCCTGGGGTGAAAGAATACGAACTGCAGCCTCGCTAGTAACGTGTTTTCAGGTAGATTTCCGACTCGCTGGCACCTCCCCCTTTTAGCCGGATGACCTGACGTAGGAACGCAATCCTGGGTTGACTTGGAATGGCATCGTTGGTTTCCGCCTCGGGTTTGTTCGCCTGACTGTTTGTGATAGTTGCTCTTCGGCTGGTGATGGATTTTCTTTTTGCTGCATTGGCAGGTTGAATGTATCCAATAACAGCTCCAGCGGTAGTCCCGAAATCGTGCTTGGAATTCCCATACAATGTGTCGGTCTCAACTGATTGTCATGCCTCACCCAAATATCGGATCCAGCCATGACATTATAGATTATTTCACATTTTTGATGAGTGCGTCCAAGAGTCCATGTCTTCTGATTATTTCTGTAGTCTTTTGCCATTACCCTCTGATCCAAATAGATAGACTGTTGTCTTGTATCGTGGCGTTGATTGAAATAACTCTCATTTGACGTGTGGGGTATTTTATCTCGTTGATATCCGTCAGGAGGCTTTGGGTGAATCACGTCAAAGAGGGTGCGCAGTTTCCTTCGCATGAGGACCTCTGCAGGTGACACACCATCTGGGGAGTTTGGATTTGGCGCTGCACGATAGCTTAATAAAAACGTTTCGAGAACGCTTCTGTTGTCCCTTCACCCTTCGATTTTTGAAGTGCCCTCTTGGACGTGTCCACAAATTGTTCGGCTTGTCCGTTGGACTGTTGATGATATGGTGGTTATGGCACGTGATGAACTCCGGATCGCTTGCAGAATTGGGTGAACGTGGTTGATGTCAACTGCCCGCCATTGTCATTCACTAAAATTTCGGGGCAGCCAGGTCTACTGGAAAGTTGGCGTTGAGTACTGACTGTTGCTTCTGATGTTGTCCGTTCCATGAGAGAACTTTACGGCCATCTGCTGTAGGGATCTGCCAGGGCAAGGAAGTTTTAACCACTAACTGGTACTGCGTAATCGCTACTGCTATCCATTTTTTCTTGTTTCTTGCGCTATGCATCTCTAATGTAATTATTTCATTATTACAGAGCCACACTATTTGCCGAGAATTTGACTGTCTTCTGACACTATATCGACTTCGGTTGCGTCTATTCAAATGACAAGCCAATGTAGATTGCGAGCAAGTGATTTGCCGTTTACAAAGTTAATCGATTGGTACCACAAATTGATTCGAGGGGAAATTCCAAAATATGACTTAGTTTATCCCGGTTATCCCGGTTTCTCGGAAAATTCACGTGCGAGCTGGAAAATTTCGGTTAACCGAATGTGCCGCAGTGCGTTCAGTTTTGTTGCATGGTTGCGAGACTTGGAGTCTGCATGCAGAAGATACTCGTCGTCTTGAGGTTTTTTGACCTCCGATGCTGGCGTAGTATCGCTAAGATCGGGTGGAGTAGCCGAGTAAGTAATGCCGAGGTCGGAAATCGAGTATTGGGTATTAATTCGGAGAACGTTCTGTCACAGCGTATTCAGATTAGTAGGCTTCGTTGGTTGGGGCACGTGTTGCGTATGTCAAACACACATTTACCGTACCGTGTCCTATTCTCCGTCCCTCCTAGGGAGTAGAAGAGACCACGTGGAGGTCAACAGATGACGTGGCAGCGAGGAATGAGGAAATGTACAGCAGAGTTTGGAAAAGTAGGTGCTTCACTTCTTCGTGGTTGGGATCCAAAAGATCCATCAACCAGTTGGCTGGAGTCACTGAAGGATATGGCTGCGAACCGCGAACAGTGGCGATCTTGTTGTCACTTCTTATCGAATCAGAATGACTGATTGATGTGCGTTTGTACAGTTAGACTGTGTATTCCGTGTGTTGGCTACTAGGGCATTCTTTCCTTTTCCCACTCGTGTAGGTCTAGTCCCTGTCCATCTTGTATATTCATACTTTCTAATTCAACGTGCAACATGGTGAAAAAGGCAGTGGTCAGTGGGGCTTGCCCTACTGTTTAACGTTGTACGATGATGATGAATTCAATTGGACTGAGGTGCAGGTAGAAATTACAAGGCTGCGCATAGTGAAACTCGAAAAGCCTACCGAACTGGAACAGTTGCGGTTAAAAAACAGTGACTCAGAGAGACTGAAAGTAATTTTTCGTGAAAAGTCGAAACTTTTCCATTTAACACTCATATTCAAACAATATCTATGATTAGCGGGCAATTTATCGTTCTGGATCCGTGGAAAGGGAACTTATGTGACTTCTGAGGAATGTGGTAATCACCTCGAAGACGTCAAGTCTTCTAAAGGAGTTTGGTGAATTTTTAAACGACCTTAAACCTCAAGAAACACCGGCTCAAGAATTATACCATAAAGAAGATGAGTTATTGAGAGGCAGATCTCATGGAGATCATGTGGTATGCGAAAAACCAAAAGATGTTGGCGAAGCACTAGAAGAACTGAAAGAGCAGACGGAACACAGACATCAGAAACTGTTCGGGTAGCATAAAATTCACCGGTTTTTCCATGATACTGACAAGGCGATTTCAATCGAGATTTGACATCGGTTGAAGCACTTCAGCGTGAACACAACGCACTGGAGAGAGACCTCGCAGCTTTGGAGGAAAAGTTGGTTCTGTTAGGTGTAGAAGCTGAGGTATTAGCTGTAAAACATTCGAAGTCCAAGGACATAATTCACGAAAATGTCGTACTCTTTTAAACGCACGGGAAAAGCTTAAAGCCGAAACTGCAGAAAAACGACCAAGACTCCATGAAGCGTTTAAGCTTCAACGACTCCTGGCGGATAGGCGAGATTTAAGTCTCTAGATATTTAAAGTGAAGGCTCTGATAGAGGCGGATGAGCTTGCAAAAGACGTTGCTGGCGCAGAGGCTCACTTCAAACGTCATATTGAACAGAAGGTGGAGATAGTTTCTCGGAAGGATAGTTTCCAGACGTGTATGCAAGAAGGAGAGAATTTGATTGAGTTTAGTGTTGCCAACAGTGTTTATGTTGCCGCTAAGCTTCCAAAGTCGGAACGTGAATGGAAAGCACTTACCAACTTGTTGGAAGCTCAGAGAATTCAGCGTGAACAATGTATACCCTTTCAGCCCTATTACCGTGACATAGAACGACCCGAGTTTTGGATGTCTAAACAAGAAGCTGTGTTGTAGAACTAGGATGTTGATGACTCTCTAAACACCGTGGAATCCCTAGTGGAAAATCGTGAGTGCTTTGTGTAGTGAGACCGCAAACCAGTCCTATTCACGTCGCAGCTGATTTCCGTCCACGCTCATCAGTCCGAACGTGGCTGGCCGGCCTTTGTGCCGCCTTCGCATGCGTCATACAATCGTGTTTTTATCGATTTGTACGCGCATTGTAAAACCACTCTGCAAAGAAATATCATTACACTGTTCTTGTCCAGAGGCGCGTGTTCTCTCTCTGACTGGGGTAATCAGGTCAGGACTGACCATTATTACACTTTGAAAAATCCTCGTTGTACAGGAGGAAAAATTGAAACGCATTGATGACTCTGCTGCGAAATCCGTAAATGAACAGCACTATGCAACTCTACAAATTGCAGAATTTTAACAACCAACAAACAATAGATCTGCAGACCAATCGCAGCAACAAGCACCATAGGGTATGGGTTGAACTGTGCAAATCCACACTCCTGTCCCGAGGCAACAGGTGCTCTATCAGGGTGATAATTTCAGCAGTCACTCTGGTTCGAACCCCTTATTAGTTTGTTCGGGTACTATCGGGAACGTCGGTGTTACAGAACCACCTACAACAATGCCCATAATGTTAGTTCCATCAGCATACTCAGGCGCCACTCGACTAGTGATTGCTGTGGTCCCCCGAAATTCGACTTCCATCGGTGTTGCATACCTAGGACAGCCGAAATTGATAAGAGCCACTGTGAACCCGGGCTCAGAGACACCATTGCAATCAATGAAAGAATCTGTGACGCTGCCTTCCGGAGCCTCCGTTCAGCCGAATATCATAGTGGGGCAGTCACGAATTACGAGCATGCTTGACACCAATGGTGGTTCCCGATCAGGCACATCAAGTGAGCCCCCTTATCCTAAACAACATGGTCAGCCATATTCCGCAGAAGACGAGCAAAATTTTGAAAGGTTTCCCCCAACTAGCTACACAATTTTTACGTGGCTAGCGCAATGCTATCCAAGTAGTATCAAGGCTGCCTGTCTCCGTAGTGTGTGTATGAAATTATATCCAAATGAAGGATAGTCTGGAACATTCTCAGTCGAATAAGCATAGGATCCGACTAGCTCAACTTCCGTTGATTGCACAGCTTCTGAATGGTATCTCGCAGCTCTTACAACAGCAGCAACAACCGCACTAACCTCAACCTGCTTCGCAACAGCAACAGGCTGCTCGATTCCGAGGGAGCCCCGCGATGACTGCTGGAGCTACTGGTGTCGGTGGTTTCTCTGAAGCGCACGGTGCAGCTGTGGCCAGTCAGGTTCATGGTACTATCCGAGGTTCGGGGCCAGGACGAAGTATGGTCTATGGATTCACGGGAGTGGGCGGCTTGAACTCAACTGATCCAAATCAAACACGGCGTTTCTCCAGTGGGAATGAGTACAACTGGCTGTTCGGTTATCAGTTTACCCGGTTTACTATGTCACCAGGGTCCGGAAAATCGTATTACTCCTTCGACCACAAACCAGATTTTCCGTTGGTTTCTCTGGCGGACTGGATGCAAGGCGCCCGTCTATCATGATCGGTCTTTCCGCCTGCATACAACTGTTGGTTTTGGATTCATAAAAAATGATTGAGCGAGCATTGTATGATCCGCTATTCAAAAAACGCGTATTTTCTGCAAAGAGACTTCACAAAAAACCAAAGGATTCCGTGAATCCATGGGTCTTCTACTACCTCAGGACTTGTATCTTAGCGTAGTTGGAAAGGATATTAGCTCAGGTGCTAGAAAACCCTGTTCATGAAACCACCATTAGCAGTCGAATACACGGATGGTAATAGAGCGGAACGTGCAAGTAGCAAGCGTATCCAAACCACGGACAGCAGAGATCAAAATAATTCTGTTGACGGTTTGACTACGTCGGGCAATCGTATGTCAAAGACCGTGGACGGTCTGGATTCGGATTGTAAGACCTCCAAGTCACAACACAATTTGGACGGAGAACCCAGCAGTGGAAAACAGCGTATTAGTTTTGACACAGACGCCAAAGACGATGACAATATTAAACTTACCACAAACCGGGTCGCCGATTTTGTTCAAGTCCAACCGAAATGCAGGTAGCCTTATTCAACAACGGAACTTGGACGTCAAACTATTTATTCACAACCAACCCCATCGACTATGATCTCGAAGCATGCCCGTTGACCTCGTTCAGTGCAGGTCTACTGGAACGTTTGAATTCATGAATACGGCGCGAGATTAAACAACTGCATGCAATCAGTCGGTGTGGTCAGTCCAATAGCCATCCACCCGGTATTGATGAAATGGAGACCTATGTAGCACGTTGGGTGCTAGTGAATGGTACACTAACTGTCATCTGAAGGTTATCCCAGAAGATCAGCTGATCGCCCAACTTCCAAGAGCGCCGCGAAACTTGATGGTGCATCTCACTTCAGACTACTTAGTGACTGTTCGAATAAATTGGTACTATAAACCGCGATCAAAATGCCCTCCCCCAGGATCCACGTCAGCGTGCTATGCTGCACCGTGTTTGGCTACTGAAAAGACATTTCCTAGTTTTGTGCTGCGCGGAACTTGATCAGAAGTTACAGTATCGACGCTGTTCATCGCACTATCGGCTCACGCTATTTTTTGTCGGAAAACAATGGTTGCGATTATATCTTCCAACCTTGGCGGCCTGTCAGAGATGAGTCACACATCAACCGATCCATGAGATCGGCCAGTTAGTTTTGTCACTGGTGGTCGACAAACCACGGGGTTACTGGCCTAGGGCAATTGTTGAAGATGTACACCCAGGATCTGATGATTTGTCAACAGAACTCACTATCAGAACAATAAGTGGTCGTAATCGAAAAGACACCTCAGATCTGCCCACTGAAGGTGAACTCGCGTTGCTTGAAGTACAGGGAGCCTGACTGACTCCCCCCTCCGTCTTCTGCGTCAGACTCTATGACTGGAACACACGTTTTCTTTGATCTTATTGGTCAATTCATCTGAACTTTACTCTGACTGGTAGGCCATCTTGAATCTGGAAATTATGACGCCTGGATCATCGAGAGACGGCGTTTTCTGCTTGAGACCGTTGGTAGTTCAACTCGGATGTAGGTTTCGCTACTGCTATTTATTTTCTCTTGTTTCTTGCGCTATACATCTCTAATGTAATTATTTCATTATTACAGAGCCACACACTATTTGCGTCTATTCAAATGACAAGCCAATGTAGATTGCGAGCAAGTGATTTGCCGTCTACACAGGTTGCTTTTTGTGTGGAAGGTTTGTTGCTTGTTGGCATGGTGAATATTGGTGAACGGTGTCCTCAGTTGCAGTGTCCATACACGGCCAGTAACTGAAGTTGCGAGCTAGAGCCTTTATGCGACTCATTTCTTGGTGTCCACTGTGTAACTGTCAGCTGAAGTGACGCCGGAATGACGACGCTGTCTGAAAACATGGTACGAGAATCGCCCCACGGAGAGTGAAGTGTGGCGTGTGTGCAGTTGGGTTAACTTGCCAGTCGGAATGATGTATGATCGCTCTGTGTTAGTCCACAGGATAACGGAACGGATAACTGGATCCAACTGGAACTCACGACGAATATCGTTCACCATCACAGGGATAATTCGGACAGCATCATGAAGAATAATACGCGTGTCATCCTCGATGGACAATACTACCATTACATAGTCCTCAAGGGTCACGAGTTGTGGCGTCAACAAGTGCGAGAAGGCATCAGCCTGTCGGAATTCTTCGGTGTAGGGGCACCCAATTGTAAAATGATAGCCAAGATGGATAGTAGCCCATCGCTGGAGGTAACTGGCGGAGTACGCCGGAATACCTCTCTTGGAGCCAAGTAAGGGCTTTTTAACGTGAAGTGATGCCCATAGAAGTACCTGTGAAACTTTTTCACGACAGAAGTCACTACAAGGGCCTCCGCTATTTGGCTGTAGTTTTTCTCCGGTGCCGACAATGTACGGGATGCATGAGCTGTTGGTTTCTTTGTCCCATTTGGCCACCTGTGTCAGATGATGACACCAGTGCCGTAGTTGAAAGCTTCAGATGCTACAATAATTAGAACATTTGGGTCAAAGTGTGAGAACTAAGCATCCTCTTGATACCCATGAATGGTGCTATACAATCGTTAGTCCAGCACTACTTTGTGTCTTTTTTTCGACAAATTGTTCAGTGGAGCGTGCGCATCGTGAAGAGATGGTTAGAAAATACTGTAATAACTTATCATTCCTGAAACTACACGCAATGTAGACACGTCGATGGGTGATGGCATTTCTTAAATGGGGCGATCATTTTCAGGGTTCGGATGTTGTCCACTTGCATCGAAGACGAAGCCGATATACTTGGTAGATGACATGTAAAATTGGTAACTTTTCTTGGCAGAGGTGAAAACCTTATTCATTGACGCGATTCTGCACATTTTTGAGTTGTTCTTTAAGTTCATCTGGTGTTTGGCGGATGACGATTATGTCATTCTGGTAGGTCGCCATATCTGGCAAATCTGAGGTCACTGTGTCCATGACCTATTGAAAAATTCCCGGAATAGTTTTAACATTGAATGGTAGGCGAATGTAATCGTGAAGGCCGCATTGTATGTCGATTGTGAACAACTCTTGGGATTCGGGTATTTGGAAATACGCCTCGGCGAGATTGGGTTTCGCGAAACATCCATAGCAAGGTTTTTTAAGTGTCATCAAACGCGTCGTCATACACCACTTGCAGACTAATAACCTAACTCCCTGCCTCCAGCACGGATTTCTGCATTACCAACGTACTAACTGTCATGGATAATTTGATGCAAGCTGGGTGCCTCATGCTCTGCTGCTTCATAAGCCGGGATTGCGCGGAATCACAGATCGGCTTATGGTCCTTGGGAACTTTGTCTACGCGCACCTTCTCTGCACAGTCAGTATCAAAGTCCCTCAGGGCTTTGTACTAGGACCGTTAGTCAAATCAGTAAACTCTCCCATGCACCCAATATGGGGTGAGTTTTCAGCATATACAGTGTGTTTTTTAAGTCGTGAAATTTTTTTTAGCGACTTGTCTATGCCCGTTTAAAGCACATTCTGCACCGGACTACCTTTATGCTTGTCAGTAGGCAAATTGTTGAAGGACCCACTTGGGGTGCGAGCGTCGGCCTGATTGCCTAAGCCGTATATTTGCATACAGACGGAATTCTCGCCCGTAAAAGTGGCGATGAAACCGAGATTATCGACGGATTGATACCAACATGTAATCAACTCTGAGGTCTTCAGGGCTATGAAGCCATTGGTCCAGATTGCTTCCCGACTGTCTTATTGCATGCAATAACAAGTTAATGTTTTTAGTACCAAACCCCATTTTGGATATATGGGACAATTAAAACATTGGATCTGTCGCACTAGTGATAGAATGAAAAGTACGATCCGTATGGTGCATATAAAATCCCTTGAAGGTATGTGAAATCTTATTACAAGGATTCCTGGTGTGAACCACAATGAGTATTACTACTCATGCAGCAGACCGGATACTGTAACCTTTCAAATACCAGTTTTTTTGTTACTTATCGGGAACAGTGTAGTGTCATGATGTTTTTAATGCTAAGCGGATAGATTCAGCTTTATTAAGCTGCCAAACACAGAGGGATGCGGATTAATTTTGTTCGTTCTGGTAACTGCGATTATTATGTGCACGATTATTTGCGCGTATATTGTAGCATTTAGCATCATTCGCGTTATCTAATAATTAGCACTAGAACACCAAGGGGGTTCAAGAGGGGTACTGGTTCGTAGCAAAAAGTAAATAATTTGATTTTCATAACAATTTGTTGAAGTTTCGTGATAAGTTTCACCTATTTCCTTGCAGTTTCGCTGAAGCAGTATCTCATAGATGCATTCCATTCCTCTCATAACTTTGGTATACTTGAAAAAATCTCGTTATTGGCTTTCGAATTTGGTCCGATTAGTTTGTGTGGGGTATTTTTCCCTGGCGTTATGATACAAAGTGTCCGTACGGACATGTCGCCATTCTGCCGAGGCTTTTTCCTTCGTGTTTCCAGTGTGTGGCAGCTTTTCGCTTGTTATGGTAAAGTAGCATATCAGGGAAATTGGAGAACCTTGGACATGTCGGCAATTTTTATCGGGCTTTGTTGTTCCTTTATCACTCTTTACGGTCTTCTAGTGAAAAATTTTATCATTTTGGAGAGGTCCATTGGAGTAATATCACGATCTAGTGTTATTTTTCACTTTAAATTAATCATATGTCACGCAAGTACTTGCGAGTAGTGTGGGATTGTTTAATTTTCGTTTGATTGACTGTCCCTTTTGGACTCGACGTTTCACGCGCAAACCTCAGCTCATCCGACCAACCAGCACTCGGAAGCACCAGACTCGATTTTCGCTCTTGTTAGAGCTCATCAGTGGTGCATATCCTCCGCCACACCCAGGGTTTGAACCCGGGCCCTCTGGCTGTCATAGAGGTCGACATCTGTACAAGCTTAACTTGATGATTCGGATCAGCTCGAACGGGAGCGGGGTGGCGCAGTGGTAACACACACGCCTTCGAGATGGGAGGGCCCGGGTTAAATCCCTGAGTGTGGCGGAGGATATGCACCACTGATGAGCTCTAACAAGAGCGAAAATCGAGTCTGGTGCTTTCGAGTGCTGGTTGGTCGGATAAGCTGAGGTTTGCGCGTGAAACGTCGAGTCCAAAAGGGACAGTCAATCAAACGAAAATTAAATTAATCAGTTTCATAACAGAGTAGCACTTCGCTTCATGCAGCAGGCCGTGCAGCAATACCACGATTTGACTGAACTTGACAAAACTGGAAAAAGTTGCAATCAACTTGTGTTAAGGGCAAGCAATTCTAGTCAACCACGTAGTCGCCTGGATTTCTGGATGACATAATTCCGTTCCTTTATTCGTCCATGTCGGTAACGGTACTGAATATAGAAATGCGTGGAATATGTTTGGTAGTGACACGAATCGGAAGTTAGAAGACATTGTCGAACAAGCTACTGCCCACACTCATATATCTCAATAAAGACGTGCTGATGATTGGTATTCCTACCGATACACCACTAAATTAGTCAGAGAAAAAGCTGCTTCAAAGGTGAAATGACTTGGAAGCGAGACCGTAGATCAGGTGCGAGACAAGTGGTCCATATTTTATCAGTTATGATCATCTACTGTATTACAGTCCAAATTGAAGTGATTAGCTTGTTCATCAGTACCTATTCACAAACAAGGTAGCTACAAAAGGTGCATCTATATGTTCGCCATAACTCCCTCAGTTGGTCGTCCGAAACACGGAAAAGAAGATTGAAGTAAGTGAATTAAGTTTTAGTTGTCATGATATGCACTCGTTAACATCATCTCGTAATCGCAATCATCTTAATTAGATAAAGATGTATTGGGTATACCACCATTCTCAGTCTGACATGATCTAATTGTACGACCAGCGAAAATGTACATCATTACTATTTCAGTCAATCCCGCCAGGACTATCGCTTTCTCATGTCAATTATTATCGATTCTTCTCGAAAACGATAAATCTCCAACAGACCACTGTTATTTTGTACACTTCTCAACTTACACTTTGTCCTGGAAGAATACCATGTTCACTCCGCTGTCCTAATGGGACCGGTATGTTGTTCTGTAACTGCCTCCAAATGCTTCAGTATGGTCGGGGGTGGGTTTCTCAGGCTCCGAGATGGCTGCTCGTCCTGAATGCCTCTCGAAATGCTCCCAAATGGCCGTGTGTCTGCTACAGCCTCTGCTGAGGAAGTCCTACTCACTGCCTTCTCGTGGCGGAGGTGTTCCGACTAAAGTAAGAGTACAAAAGCGAACGCCCGGCGCTCTCCAACGGGTTGACTGATTAATAGTCACTAGGGGAGATGGCTAAACCCTGATTCCAAACCAACTATGGATGGCGTATGAGGCGTACAACGGTATGCTCGCCGGCATCTGTGACGGAGAGGTGCACTGGGCATCCAGGATGTCTGGCCTCATCCGAAGGGCGTATGAACTGAGCAACCATTCACCGGCCCCCAGTGGGCCACAGACCCCACGTTTCGTCCAGCTACCTTACGGGTTAAGCTTTGGATAACTTAAGGCTTCGGTTGTGGATCCCAAAGAGAACCACCTGCTTTGGCTTGGGCAACCTGACAGTATTGTACCCACAAACAAATCATGGACTCGGACTATCCATTCCTTTCTCGCCGATTGTATTGTTTTTTTTGGCACAGTCTGAAACCAGACGGGTGTGAAATATATACATGCATGCAGACATCTGTTACTGTCACTCAAACCGTCAGTGGTAGATGTTCTATGACCCGTCCAATCTTGGCGATTCGTACACCCCCAACACACTTCTGTCAACAAACTGGTCTGTTAATGTTGCTTCACTGCATTCCTCCACACTTAAGCGGCGAGTTGTTTTTCAGGTCATGATTCGGTCTCTAGTGCTCGTGGTCAGGCTGGCGTTGGCATCGCTCTGAACGGGAAGGTTGAGCTTGCACTGCTCGACTGGATCCCAGTCAGCAGCCGTTTGTTTGCAGTTTGGTTGAAATGTTCTGTGCATGTTAACAGCACCAGACTGAAACGCCGATGCCCGTTTGTCGTTTCTGTGTTTGCCCCAACTGACTGTAGCTCTCCTGAGGCTAAAGACGAATTCTACCAGTATTTGTCTCAACTGCTCCACAGCGTGCACTCTTCGGACATCATGATTGTTGCTGGTGATTTCAATGCTCAAGTCGGAAGCCCAGACGAGACGGGGATGAATATAGGGAGCCGATATTGCGTTCCAGCCGGTCGAACTGATAACGGCGATCGACTCATTCAACTGTGTTCTGACCATGGACTATTCCTAGGGAGTGCAAATTTCTCGCATAAGAAGCGACACCGGCTAACCTGGTGTTCTTCTGCGTTTTCACAGCGTTGGACTCAGATCGACCATATTGCTATCGGTTACCACTAGTGCAGATCAATTCAACTGTCGGTCATTTTGCGTGCGCTTCAGCTTGCGCCTCGTCGGGGGCCGAAAGAACACCAAAGCGAACCGTCCCCTGGAGCTGCTGCTAGACGATATCCATCGATCTGCTTTCTCAACAGAATTATCCACCAGGTTATCGATGCAGTCAGATGCCCAGGATCCAGAACGGCAATTGACACAAATCAAACAGGCTCCACGCACGGCTGCTGATGCTACCCAAGGTTCAATAACTAGACACACAGAATCCATGGATATCTGCATCCCCACTTGCACTGTTGGATGTGTGCAGAACGATTCCTTCGGATTCCAGATACGATGAGGCACGGAGATGCCTTGAACGCCAACTGATTCGGAACCTGAGAAATGACCGTGAGCAGTGGTGGATTGCGAAGTGTAGGGAGATGAAGAAATCCGCGGCGATTGTCAACAGCCGCCACATTTTCTGTCTGATTTGACAGATCGGTCCACGTAAACCAGGCGTTAGCGAATTAATCAAAGAGGCGAACGGCTCACTGATTCAAGCTCACCAGCGTCATCTTATTCGCTGGGTGGAGCATTTCGAGATGCATTTTAATTGGCCTTTAACCTCTTCGGGTTTGCTCACTAGCGCAATGGTTACGGCTCTATTTGTAGGTATCAGCCCTCCGTCAGAAACGGAGGTTCTTCGTGAGATAAGCTATCTTAAACGACATAACGCTGCCGGACTGGATGAGTTACCTCCGTCTGCTTTCATAGACCGTGGCCCAGCACTTTTACTGGAGTTGACGAAACTTCTCAGTTTGATATGGGAGACGGAACAAGTTCCAAAGAATTGATGTGAATCGGTGATCGTACTGATTTATAAGAAAGGCGACAGGTTCTCCTGTGAAAACCACAGGGGAATAAGTCTGGTTAGCATCACATCCAAACTGCTCGCTGGTGTAATTCTCCACCGCTTAGATAACGCTCCCGAACAGTACTCGCGCGAGAATCAAGCTGAGTTTAGACCTGGTCGAGGTTGTATTGACCACATCTTCACTCTTCAACAAATTTTAGAACATGGGGACATTTTCGATAGGCCCACTATCTCTGTTTTTCTTGATCTTAAAGCAGCATTCTACTCATTTGACTGCACAGTTGTCTGACTTTGCCTCTTGTTGACGGATGTACCAAAGAAATTCATTTCCATCATAAAATCCCTTTACATTAATAGCCGAAGCCGAGTTTGGGCTTATGATGATTTTTCATCCCAGTTCCTCACGAGAAGTGGTATGAGTCACGGTTGTCCATTCTCTTTTTCTCTTCAACTTTGTGATTGATATGGGCCTGGAGACCGCTCTTTTGTCAGGTGAAGACAGTGGTCTTGAACTTTTCCCGGGTAGAAGGAAGAGTGTCAGACTTTGAATATGCTGACGATATAGCTCTTTCAAGTGAAGATCCAGGTAAGTTTGTATGCTTTTCTAGACAGCTTGACGGATTGGGTGACAATGTTCGGTATGCGTTTTGCACCTTCAAAGTGCAAAATACCATTGCAGGACTGGGTTTGTCCAGCACCAAACCTTTCAGTGTCTGGGGAGACTATGGACCAGATAGACAATTTCTGTTACCTGGGAAGCTGCATCTCACCCGGAGGCCAGATATCGGATGAAGTGTATTCGGGCATACCGAAGGCTCGTTTGGCATTTGACAACCTGAGCCATCTGTGGCGTCGACATGACATCCGTTTGCTTATCAAAAGACGAGTGTACGCTGCAGCGGTCAGGCCAGTGCTTCTGTATGGTTCGGAGACATGGCCACTGCGGGTGGAGGACATAAAAACATTGTCGGTATTTGAACACCGATGTCTTCGTGGTATTGCTCGAATCTGCAGGGAACGCCGTGTGAGCAATGCTGAGGTTTGGCGCAAAGTCTGAGGTTCACGGATCAAACCATTAGATGAAGCATTTAAGCTGACCAGGCTAAGATGGTTGGGACATGTGTTGCGGATGTCCCCTGACAGGATTCCTCGCCGCTCAGTGTTTGCTGAGGCGGGTATTGATCGGAAGATAAGGGTGGCCAGTCTATGATATGGAGGGAAGGTATGAAAAGCTTCACTAGTGGACTTTGTCATGTATGGCGTGTTAGACTTCCTGGGTGTGGTCTGAGGTACCCTCCCACTCAATGGTTAGATACTTCGGGGAATATGGCTAGATACCAAGATTAGTGGCGTTCTTGCATCCACAAACTTTCTTCATCGACGTAATTCCAATAATGTAGTTCTCCCCTCACTCCTCTTATACTCTTTTCTCCTTCATTGTTTCCTCTTGAGATTGCCGCTGGGAGATAGCATCCAAAGCCACGGCACCCAGTGCATGGTTAGTGGTTGTCTGAACAGAACAGAACTTGCACACTCGTGCTCTTCGGTGCATTAAAGTCCTCCGATGTTTGGTTTCATCCCATCCTACCTAAGATTATCTCATCACTGTCTTTGCGTTGTAGTTGGCTACGACATGCACACGCGTATCGGTAGTTTTCAAAAGCGATGAATCCCCCAGAGACCTATGCGTTTCATTTTTCTCAGTTGTTAGTCTGGAACACGATCCGGCAGTTTGGAACCTTCCAGCAACATTTTCTGATAAACCTAGAAGGTGGACGACTTGGGCCAACGTACCCTTTTGTCATCCACCAACCAATTGCTATGGACGATGGCCACAGAGTTATCACGACGAAAAACGACAAGTAGGTAAGCCTGAACCATTAGCAGTTAGCGGTAAGTAGTGGTAACCTTACTTATACATTTTAAGGACTAGATACTTATGAATAACGGGAATTTTAAAAGTTAAAATATGTAATATTGGTATGACTACGTGGAGATTAGCAACAGAAATCGGGAAGCATTTACACGCAATACCACTCACAGAAAATTTCATAATTTTGTCATCCAAACCGTCAACAGAAAATATACACAGGTGGCTTGACTGCATCGGTTTTCCGAGAAAATTACACGGGTCTTAAGAAATATTTAACACTAATTGATGCCCCGCAGATGTTTACAGTTTGAACCGGTTAGCGCTTTGCGCAACTCCGTCATACATTCACCCATGAAAGTTGATAAGTTTGACGGTCCACCAAAATCGCAATAGAACCGACGGTAACCACTGGGAGATCAGTTTCAGTTCAAATTATACAACCACTAACCTCCCACTTCTGTGCTCTGGTTTCGGCTGCTACCTTCTAGCGTCGTTCGGTAAAGAGCAGAAAGAATAGAAGCATAAAGTGAAGGAGATCTAAAAACCAACACAATAACTGGAGATCCTGAAGACAAAGAAAGAGTTCGAATGCAACTACTCAATTGGCCGCGAAACTTAGCAACATCACTTAGTGTCTCCAAGCTTCTGGTAAGCGGATCACGTGAACTCCGATCCGGATATCTAACGTGTCCTACAAAGCCAAGTCCACTGGTTAAGGCTTTCATATCTTTCTGCCATGTTATGGACTGATCACTTCTACCTACCTCCCAATCACTACCAGCCTCAGAAAACAGCGTACGCCGGGGAAGTCTATCCGTGGCCATGCGTACCGCATGTTCCAGTTATCTTAACCCGTTGAGATTCACTACTTATTCCAGGGCCTGACATCTGATTCCCAACACCCTACATCTAACCTCAACACTGCTGATTCGGTGTTCCCACCATATTTGGGCAATGCTACCGAGACATCGATGCTCGACCACCGATAGTCTTCGTCTATCTTCTACCCTTACCGGCCATGTTTCCGAGCCGTATAGAAGAACCGATCTGACTACTGCAGTGTACACTCAAATCTTGACAGAGAATCGGATGTCACGTTGGCACCACAAATGGTTGAGGTTAGCAAAAGTCAAACGCACCTTCTGTATACGTGACATCTCATCCAATATCTGTCCACCGGGTGAGATGTAACTGCCCAGGTAACAAAACTTATCTACTCCATCTAGAGCTTCCCCTGCCATGAAGAGGTTTGGTGTACTGACAACCCAGTATTGTAGCAGAATTTTACACTTTTAAGGTGAAAAACACATCCCAAACATTGTTACATTGCTCGTACGCTATCTAGGAAAGCTTGCAATTATCCGGATCTTCACTCAGACGAACAGTATCGTCCGTGTATTCCAAGTTAGACAGTTTACTGCCTGAGCAAAGATCGATCGCGCTTTTATCATACGAACATAGGACTTCCTTGAGAATCAGTTCAGTCACAAAATTGAGGTGGAAAAGCGAAAGAAGGCAACCCTGACGAACACCACTTTCCGTGGTGAACTGGGTTGAAAGATCGCCGTAAGCACGAACTCGGCATCGGCTGTTTGCATACAAGCATTAGCAAAGCGACAAACTTCTGGTGCACCCTTCAATAATAGGCAGCGCCAGAGAACTGTGCGGTCAACTGAATCGAATGTAGCTTTCAGATCAAGAAATACAGAGATTGTGAGCCTACGTGAGATGTGTCTGTGTTCTAAGGTTTACCGAAGATTAAAAATGTGGTCGATAAACCCACGGCCGGGTCTGAGACCGGCTTGATTATCACACCACTGGGAGATATAAGGGCCTAATCACTCTTACAAGTACTGGCCACATTTTCCTTTCTGAGGAACAATACACCGATGTATCGTTACGATTCAACTGAATGTTAATTTCATCAGGGATTATGTTCATGTTCGTTAACCGTCTTGTCAGAATGTCAGTCAGTTCCATATGAAGATGAAGTCCATTATTCAGCTTCGTGATAAAACACTCATGGTGTACCCAACAGGGTTCTGGGGTCCCGACAAAGATTCGGTATATGTTCACTGACAGCCTCCCAAATTCCTCTTTGTTGAACCAACGACAGTCGAAAATGGATGAAAGCCTTTCCTAACGAGTTCTAAAGCGACCTTCCGTTGTCACCAGATGGTGACACCGCAAGCTGTCTAGAGGTATGACCTTAATTGAAGTTAGTGCGTCGAAAACAAAGCAGATACCCTTCACTGGTTGTCAACTCCCAGAGGTAACGGCTTTTCTAGTAAAAGCACCAACTGAGGGTACTGAATAGCAGACGATATTGTTATTCAAATGATTTATTTGCTCACAACCGCCGGTTGTGTTGAAGGAGCCATCGATATAGTTTCAGCCCGTAAACATGTCTCACGTTGTTCTTTGAAGAGCACATATCCTGGAATCATAACTCTTCATTCAGCGGCCGCATTAAGAAATAAAGTCCCTCAAAAGAAAGTAACAAGACTACAGATTATTCTCATGTAAAAAATCCAAATTAGAGCTACGCGCGTGGTGTTCTCACAGTGTCACCTCTCCACAAACAACACACTTCGCAACGCTGTTTTTTTTCATACGGTATCTCTTCCACTAGTTTATTTCAACCAGCACAACTAGATAATACGAAACAGTGTTTTAAATGTATTCAGTCAATAACCGTTACATCTGAGGAATGGTGAGAAAACAGCATGATCCAAAACCTTACTTCATGTGCCGTATGACACACTCCTGGAAGTCACGGGAATCGAACCAGAATTTCACCGGAACGCTGCCGGGACCATTTCGGAACCCTTAGCATGACCTCTTGAATAAACAGATTTCTGCTTCACAACATGGATAACACCAGTTAACGTGACTTTAAGCTGAGTTGAATATTGTTCATCTTAACAATCCACTTTAATAAGTGAAAAATGAGAACATGGGTATTTACCACCCCCGTTACCATTTACTACACTGAACCATCAAACACAGATATATGTCCCTCGGTCATAAAACACACGGCACTACTGAACACTATGACAAGTAGTTAACACTTTACTAACAACTGTCACTGACACCTAGACAAAACTCACTAAGCGAATCACGTGCCTCACAGAACAATGCGCAATTCAAATGACGTATAACCCTGATCTTGAATTCGGTAAAGCAAATGTTGCTGTGTTTGTGACGCGATTCACGGTCATAAAACTCAGTGAAAGTGGTACGAAATTATTCAGAAGGTTTATAAGGCACCTAATTAAGTTCCTTTCCACCATAAGAAGCACGAAACTGTGGAAGTGAATGTATTGTCCATTCCACGTCGCCTTCCTGTGGACTAACCGACTGATTGTACCATATTCACAACGATTATTCATCCGAACATCCAAGAAGTCTATCGTGTTGTTTCCTTCTGTTTCCATCGTGAACTGCAAGTTCTCGTGAGCTGAGTTAAACTTATTTAACAGTTGACCTATTTGGTATGAGGAGTTAATTACACAAAATATATCATCTACATGGCGTTTGTATAAACAACAGTTATGGATCGTTGATTCAAGTGGGCCATTTTCCAGCTTTGCCATAAAGACGTCGACAAACAGTGGTCCGAGTGGGGAGCCCATTGTTACCCCGTCCTTTTGACGGTAGATCTGACCGTTGAACTTAAGCTGAATGTTGTGTGTGCAGAAAAACAGCAACTGTTTCAAAGCTCCTAAGACAATGTCTGTCAATTGCGTTGCTTTCGATAAAGTCACACAAACAGTCGATGGTTTCGCCGATTGGAACGTTGATAAAAAGTGAACTGACATCTAACGATAGCACCCGTCGCTCTTTCATATTCAGGTCTTTTACATAGCTTATGAATTCAAATGTATTTTTAATGCTGTGTTTTGATATTTTCTGTTTAACCGGTCCCAGTAGAGTTGTCAATCATTTGGCCACTGCATGGCACAGGTGATTGCAGCCCTAATCTGTGTGTACTCCTTCACCTGTTCCTGTAGAACAATGTATATCGGCCACACGACCAGGCGTCTGTCCGAACGTATCTGGAAGCACCACCCTGTATGGTTGAACACTGAAACAAAAAAATCGCTCACTAGCACAGTCGTCTCACACCTAGCTCAGTCCAATCACACAGTGTCCGAGGCTTTTCATGCCCTGTATAAGATCCGTGGTCGACAACCAAGACAAGCATAATGTTGTATCCTGGCCACAGCTGGGGTTATCGGCATCCCCTACACCCCACCCCCACCCCCACTCTGTGCGCCCAAAAACAACTGCTGTGCTCTTAAGCTGCCCTAGCCCTCCTTCCACCCTACAACAGGCCACAGACCAGATGAATACTGGCATAATAAGTGAGAAATAATCCACATCCGCTTTTAATTTAGGCCTGGATTACAACTGTTTTCTTTCCTCTAATTCCATAACTCTTTGTAATATACTGTGATGTAATGGCATGAGTATGAATCACTGAAAACGAGTTTGTTCGCCAATCTGTGTTCTCAAAATGTGCTCGCACAACTGAAACAGGCCAAAGGCCTGGACGCACTAAAAGAAATTAACAAGTAAATCAAGTTCTGTACGAAACTGGAACTGGCGAGAGCTCACATTCAGTTTCTCGGAGAATGTGTTAACGAGTCTATATTTCCAAAACCGCACATTTCTGTGTTGAAAAGAAACCGGATATTCATATCGAGTGTGTTTCTTCGGCGCCAAGCGTTTAATAAGAAAGATACGGTGTGTAAAGATATTGTGGATTTAGAACGGACTTTGCGTCATCTCGTGTTCTTGATCAGTTAACACTGGAAGAAGTACAATCCTTTGAGGAATACGTCCAATTAACTGTGCAAAAGAAAGTGAATCGGAAACGTCAAATATTATCAAGACGGATAGAAGGATCGCAACCAATGAGTGAGTTCCCGCTGAACCCTGAACGTTTTGTGCACAATTAATCTAAATTCCCGTCAGGCAGTATTGCTTGAGGGTTATCCTTGGGACCCAATTTCTGCTGCCCAAGCAACCAGGGTAAATAACTAAATTTGGAGGTGGAATTTGGGAATCTTCACGTTCAGTTGTCCAGCTTACTTCCTTCGTCACAGTTGGAACTACAGAATTTCAAATCTACCTTATTGAATACGTGCCATCAATATCAGACTACTGAACGATCAACAAGTGGGCTATGAAGGACAGACCGTATAAAATGTCTGGGAGAATTACAAAAAAATAAAGACATCACTATCCCGGAACCGGACAAGTGCGCAGGTATGGTACTTCTGAATAAGTCAGACTGTCACAAAAATGGAAACCACTTTGAATGACACATGCGAATTCGCGAAAATGGCAACAGAGAGGGATAAAACACAACAAACAGAGAAAACTCTGTCCAAAAATTTTACATCTTAAAGAAAATGATAATACATTCATCTGCTTCCGAAAGGATGCAGCCTATAGGAACAGTCATTCGCAGATTGCATCGATTATCAAAAATTCATAAGAACGCACTCCCATTAGGACCTATCCTACACATTTGCGATTCCCCGTACCATGCAGTGGCCAGATGATTGACAACTCTACTGGGACCGGTTAAACAGAAAATATCAAAACACAGCATTAAAAATACATTTGAGTTCATAAGCTGTGTAAAAGACCTGAATATGAAAGAGCGACGGGTGCTATCGTTAGATGTCAGTTCACTTTTTATCAACGTTCCAATCGGCGAAACCATCGACTGTTTATGTGACTTTATCGAAAGCAACGCAATTGACAGACATTGTCTTAGGAGCTTTGAAACAGTTGCTGTTTTTCTGCACACACAACATTCAGCTTAAGTTCAACGGTCAGATCTACCGTCAAAAGGACGGGGTAACAATGGGCTCCCCACTCGGACCACTGTTTGTCGACGTCTTTATGGCAAAGCTGGAAAATGGCCCACTTGAATCAACGATCCATAACTGTTGTTTATACAAACGCCATGTAGATGATATATTTTGTGTAATTAACTCCTCATACCAAATAGGTCAACTGTTAAATAAGTTTAACTCAGCTCACGAGAACTTGCAGTTCACGATGGAAACAGAAGGAAACAACACGATAGACTTCTTGGATGTTCGGATGAATAATCGTTGTGAATATGGTACAATCAGTCGGTTAGTCCACAGGAAGGCGACGTGGAATGGACAATACATTCACTTCCACAGTTTCGTGCTTCTTATGGTGGAAAAAAACCTAATTAGGCGCTTCACAAAGAGGTCGGGACGAATGTGTTCGGAGGACACAATTGATGACGAACCCCAAACGGTTGGAAATTTTTCAATTCAGGATCACATTGTTATTCCTAGACGAAGTGTGCAGTTTGTTTCTACAAATAACTACTCTTTCTGTGCTCGTTTGTCACCTGAATGTTGTGGTGGGCAGTGTCCCTGTAGGGTAAATATCTGAATCCACGCATGTTGTTTCTGGTCGCAGTATCCGTTGATTTTCCATGCATGCACCACTCTATTTCAGTATTTCGAAGAATATCTCTTCCAGAGTTCCCTCACTTTTGGATCCGCTCTTCTGGACATGCTGGAAGCAATGCACTCGATGACCGCAGCAGATTTTTCTCCTACTTTTCCTTTGGATCGCTGAATGGGAGATGAGTTTACCGTGCTCCACATGCGCTGTTCGTTTCCCATGCGCTGTCGTTGTTCTGGTTGGAATTCTTCTCCTTGTGGGTGGATCCTGTGTCATTTTAGTTTGGGCTTTCGTGCCCTATTTTTCTCAAACTTATCCAATCGGGCTTCAAGTTGGCGCGGTCTCTTGTGGCATGGGCGTTTTGGTCGTGATTTCTGCTCTGATTGGTATATACAGATGGCACGTCAACATGAGCAGAAATAATACCCATAAGGCAGCGGTTCAAAGGACGCGTGGGAGTTGCATGCTGGGGAATACTCATGAGGTAGGTACCTGTTGTGAGTTCGTGAATACGATTCGAACAGAACCGAAGTTTTTGAAGCCGGAAGACTGCAGGTAATGCGTTTTGTTTTTCTGTCTATAGCTCGCTTTTCACTTTCGTAAAATCTCTTTTCTAAATGAAATTGAAATGATAAACCCCAGAATCTCCCTGACTGAAAGTGCCGCGGACATTTATGTTCTTATATAATAAGGAAAGAATTCGTAAGCTCATTGGCTTCTAATTCCTTATGTAAACCTATAATCAAGTACCGAATTCAACCGTTAGCAGGGTTTAAGTACATGACAGAGCTTCACCACGACGTGGTGTGATGGTCTTTGCGCCTTCGCAGCTGAAAGAGCTATGCAGTATAACTTTCTCAAGCCGGAGATGCAACCGTGCCTGACACGTTATTGGGTGGAGGCCAAACGTAATTCGGTCACCGAGCCCATTGATGGGAAATATGTGATTTGAGCTAGGCCGCTGCTGGAGAGGACATTCCGGTAAATAAACACGGGGTAAAGCAGTTTACCGGTCATATAACCTCCACTGGATTGACGTAGGAGTGGAGTACCTGACGAATTCTCAACTTTCCGTCAATGCTATCGACTGCGATGGTTGGGTGGTATTCTACAGCCACCCGAGATGGAACTAACTAAAAAAACGCTCTGTCCCGAACCCTATCCCAGGTGGCGCTGTCGCCTTGGTGGCCAGCTCAAAACTGGTAATAACACTGTCGAAAAGGACGTTGAACGCCCAGGCTCATGGACGGCCTATGGTGCTAGCCAATAGAAGACAAACGGAATCGCCATCTACACCGAACTCGCTTCCAACCTCCGCACATGGCCAGCTATGATACGCAATATTCGTGGGGCTGACTCGTCCTTTAGCAGGAGATAGTCGCGTAGAAGTACCCGAGGTTTCTCCCGACCGCGAGAGAAGTGATCGCACTTCATGAGGCAACTACCGCCCGTTAAATCTGGGCAGCCCCAGCCCAAAGGATACTGCTCCATCCACGTTCTGCTTGTTCCATTGGGTGAAAAGGGCTAATGACAATCCGGAAAACCGATTGATGATCAATCACTCGCATAGGCTAGATATGATAGGAATAACAGTCGGGTCCCACGTGGCAGACCAGAATAAGTTTCTTTACAGCGCTTCTGTCACGTTTTCGTGTTGGATTAGCGCCTCACTGCCTTGTGGTCAGACTGTTGGGTCAAAGGCGCCTGTTCGGATTCCCATGGAAAAGCCGCTCTCTATAACCGTTGTGCAAATATCATACTCAATTTTAACCGATCTTTATGCTGACATCCTCGGACACTATTTTCTACATCATTGAAAATTGGAACTTCTTTTATCTGCAAACAAGGACTCCTTTCCAGTGTGTAATTTTGTCTCTGTGAACGTAGATCCCCATATGTGTTCGGCGAGCTTTCTCATTGTTACCCGATAGCGACAAAATCTGTTAGACATTCATCATAACGGAAACACAAAAGCTGTTGAAAGACGGCATCATAGAACCCAACCATTTCGCCTTGTTGCGACTAACGAGCGTCATAAACAAACAATAGTAGTTAAAGACAACCATACGATTAATCGTTTCGTTCTCTTCGACGCACACTGCTTACCAAAAATGGATGATATGATGGCAGAAATCTCCCAATATACCGTGTTCATCACAATCGACTTAAAACATGCATATCACCAAATACCCACTGAGGAAGATTATCAGTATTTGACTTTCGAAGCATATGGACGTCTGTATCAGTTTTTTTCGGATCGCTTTTCGGATCACCAACGACGTGTTGCTGATCAGATCGTTCGCAAATAAAATCTGTTAGCTACATTCGCCTATCTGGACAACAGTTATTTGTGGTAGTTCAAAAGAAGTTCATAAGAAAATCCTGGACCGCTTCTGCAGCATTCCTCGTAAATATGGCCTCATATATAACGAAAGCAAAAGCACCCTGATTACTCTCGCAGTCAAGGTTTTGGGATATATAAGGTCTCTTTTAGATCCATTAAGCCTGATCCCGATCGTTTACGACACCTGCCAGCATTGCAATCTACTGGTGGTCAGAGGTCACTACAGCAAATCGTTGGCCCGTTCGCCTGCTTTTCGCATTAGTCATCCCATTTTTCAGATAGAATTCATGCGCTAGTTCACAATTATACCTTCCCTCTCTTTCAGAAAATGTTCCAGCTGCGCGTAAAAATTTGAGAGACGAACTGGCGCGGACAATAGTCACAACCATAGATTTAAATGTTCCTCTGTTGCTAGAAACAGGCGCCTCGGATACTGCGATAGCTGCTGTTTTGTCACAAAATGGAAGACCTGTTGCCTTCTCCTGAACCCTAGCTTCAGAGCGGCGTCCTTCTTCCGCAGAGAACGAAGCCTATTTGATTGTTAAAAGTGATGATATTTCTTGATTGTTTCCCATCTCTGAGTAGTTACTGGCTAGAGATCAGTAATCCTCATGTATCACAGACAACCACGCGGGAGAATCGAAAAAGTGTCCCTGCTGATAATGCATCCAGCATTACGTCGTCCATAAAAGAAGCTCCACGAACCATAGCATATAGGCTTAGTTAGTTTAGTGCACTCTATCTACTCACGTAATTTGCCGTTCTCTAGAAAATGTCGAAAATACCATTGATCAGTGTGCGGTTTATTCAGTTCCGTCAACCACTAACCCCGCCTTTCGGTGCCCTGGTTTCGATTGCTACCTCCCGGCGTCGTCGATTCGAAGGAAAAAGCAAGCATAAAGTGAAAAACCGAAAACAATGTAACAAGCAGAAATCACGAAGACAAAGAACGACCCCAAATGCAACGACACGGAAGACAGCGAATCCCAGTCATATCACTTGATGTCTTCAGCGATCTGGTAGGCGATTCGTGAGAACCCTCACCTGGAAGTCCAACACAGTATCGTTGCCTCATCGCTTCTCTTGAAAGCATATCACGCCAAACCACTTCGAGGATTCGTCGCAGACACTAAGGTCAACTAGTTCTAGCTTCTTGACGTCCTCGACGCGTAGTGGCCACGTTTTGCAGCCATAGGCCAGCGTTGGGCGGACTGCGGCCTGGAAGACCCAAACTTTGAACCTGAGACTGATCTCAATGCGCACTTAAGGTGTATTGTGAGGCTGGAGAAGCGCTCTTCTGGTGTTATTCACGGGCAATTTGATTTTTTCTTTGGTTCCATTGTTTGAGAGGATTATGAAGCCCAGATATTTGAACTGCTGGACGTGCTCGATTTGTTCGCCATTGACGTATATCGGTTGAATGGCCTGTGTAGCGCAGGTTGAGCTAGTAATGAACGCTCAGCTTTCTTGCTCAAAGTGATCCCGACGCCAGTCTGACCACGAAAACTGGGCGGCGGAATACCTGAAACGCGAATGGTGAAACGAAAAACCGAGGTGTGAAGCGCGATCAAAGGAGTGGCGTCTTGTATGCGTGTTTCGGAGACAACGTTCATCTGTTTTGAAAGTTTCAAAAGTTCTAACGGAGACAGCCTGTTACCCTATCCGACATAGTACACGAACGTTGAATGCTGTTGAGTTAAGTAAGCACGTGCGCCGAAGAATTGTTTGCCTGATGTTCTACTTTTGAACTACTGTTTTCTACAGAGCTGAAGTAACCCGTGGCGTTCTGCATCGATCTGAAATTAAAGGTGAGGAAATTGGCAAGGCCATTTATAGGAAGGATGTTGGAGGTTTTTGGGCGAATCATACTTCGCGGTTGCTGATAGTAAGCTTTAATGTGTCAGAATCGAGATCGGTTCGGAGTGTATCGAAAAATCGATGCGCCATATGAAATGTTATGGTAGAATTTTATTGTTCAATGAACCAGTCTTGAAAAAAGGTTACCCGTGGTGACCGAAACGTCGACAACCTACCAACGATTTCGACTACGCTGTGTTATTGAACAATAAAATTCTACGATAGCAAGCTTTGTTGAGAGATAACAGCAGATTTCAGTGGTTTGAATGAGCAGATTTAAAACCCAAAATAAGGGCTTTAGTTAATTCAACAGTTCGGGCATGTATGCTGAAAGAGAAGAGCCAGACAGCCAGAAAAGTTGAATGCACGTGTGATAATGAGAACAGGAAATAAAATCAAAGGTACATAAAAAAGAGCGGATAAAATGTAAGATATCAGGAAGGAGCATTTCCCAATCACCACCGGACAAAGACCTGGATTTTGCGGCAACAGCTGTAACAAGCTATAGTGTGCCGTTGAATCGTTCGATATGTTGATCTGACTGGGGATTACATGCGGTTATTCTGCTAGTTACCACTCCTTTATCATGTGCAAAACACGTTTGACATGAACGAACAGCTTTGGTCAGAATGGATACTGAAGGGCGTGTCAAACACAAAACAACAGACGAAAATTGGTAACAAGGAAAAGAAAAGGAAAATAGTAAATATCCATCAGTTATGATAAGCAAATATTCGCTTCGAGTGCTGGAATGTAGTGGTCCCTGGAAGTCAGTGTTCAATCGTTAAAATGGTGACGCAGCCTTCAAAAGAATTTCTGTAGGAAGGTGACAGAACATTGATTTCATTTCAGCACAAACCACGCAGTTGCATCTAGACGACAACCGACAATCTACTTTTCAAGCGGAGCTGTCTACACGGTCATTGATGCAGCCAAATGCCATCGATCAAGTAGGCCCTATAAACTGCTTCCAATGCCACACGAGGCTAGGGTTCGCATATGCCTCACTAACGATGGATTTCTTCGACCTTTGTTACTCTGGTAGATGCTCGCAGATCCATCTCTCCGAATTCCACATTCGGCGAAGTGCGCAAGTCCCTGAGACACCAACTGACTAGGAGCAATGGTGGATTGTGAAATGTAGAGAAATGGAGAAGGCTGCGTCTATTGGCAACACGCAACCTTTACCCTTTGATTAGAAGTACCGGTCCACGGAGGCCCGACGTGAGTTAATCAAGGAATCCGATGGCTCACTGATTCACTCTCAGGGAGGTCATGTGAAATGTGAAGCGGAGCACTTCGAAAAACAATTCAGCTGATCCACTTCAACAGTGGACATGAAGGCAGATATCAATTTTCCATCAGAAGTGGGGGTTATCCGGTAAAAATACGTTACTTGAAAACGTACAAAGCTGCTGAACCGGATGGGTTGTTTCCATCTTTTTTCAAGGATGGAGGCGAAGCCTTGGTTTCGGAGTTAACAAAGCTGCTTCGGATAGTCTGGGATAGCGAACAGATTCCCGCGGAATGGTATGAATCGGTGATTGTGCCGATTTACAAGAAAGGTAACAGATCTTCTTGTGGACATCACAGAGGAATTAGCTTGATAAGCATCGCCTCAAAACTGTTCGGCGGAATTATTCTTCACCCGATTATCCAGCGCCCGTGAAATGTATGCGCGTGAGAATCAAGCCAGTTTCAGCCCCGGTCGGGGTTTTTGACAAATATTTGAGCATAGGCACACCTGCCGTAGGCTTACAACCTCTGTCTTCCTTGACCTGAACGCGTTTGGCCTTTGGTAACCTCAACCATCTGCGGCGCCAACGTGACATCCGATTCTCTGTCAGAATTTGAGTGTACACTGCAGTAGTCAGATCGGTTCTTCTATACGGCTCGGAAACATGGCCGGTAAGGGTAGAAGATAGACGAAGACTGTCGGCGGTCAAGCATCGATGTCTACGTAGCATTGTTTGAATATGGTAGGAACACCGAATGAGCAATGCTAACGTTAGACGTATAGTGTTGACAACCAGGAATCGGTCTATGGAACAAGTACTAGATCTAAATAGGTTAAGGTGTCTGGGACATGTGTTGCCCATGTGCGCCGATAGACCTCCTCGGCGTACGCTGTTCATTGAGGCTGGTGGTGGTTGGAAGGTAGGTCCAGGTGATCAGTCCTTGATATGGCAGAAAGGTATGAAATCTTTACCAGTGGACTTTGCCAAGTGGAGCTCAGTAGCTGGCACTGTAGGCAGTACGGTCGTCAGTCGTCTCAGCTCTCTTTACCCAACAATCACGCTGATCACTGCGGCGCGGCTTGCTGTCATGCGTCATTTTGGATTCGTTTTTGTCTTATTCTTTCAGTTATATGCATGCAGATTTTTGTAGGTCGAGAACAAATCTTGGAAGATTGTAATAACTGCATGTTACTAATTGGACGGTCTCATCCTTCTTTCCGATCAGCTTCAGTCGTGTAACCCGTGTACGAATGTTGTTAACATTTTTTAGTCATTTACTTGTGTAAGCTTAGTTGACGGTCACAGTCATTCTTTTCAAAGTTACTTTTTGAGCCTGGTTTTGAATCATAATTTCATATACATTTGGTTCCGAAGTTGATGCTGTTATATGAAACCACCCAAGATTTCTCATCCTGTTTCATCCGCTTTCTTCCCACATTTGTTCATCAATCAGTTTTATATCGCCACACCAAGTTCATTCTCTCTTGGTGGCGATGAGTCGCACGCAGGTCTTAAGAAAGCCCATTCGACCGCTTACATCTCTCTCGGTCCCGCTCAAGCAGAGAAGATCAAAGTTTTGGGTTTGGTTCACGGGTTTATATCTGCTACCGACTTGCGTCGTCCTTTGCGGACGTCCACATCCTTAAAGAGTTCCACACATTCTCAATCAAATGGTGCTTTCCGGAATTCATCTACCGTGGAACCGCCCAACACGTCAGCCGTACTGTTTAGTGCGAATCCGGATGCTGCTCATGTCGCAGTCGCTGCTCACTGCTACAAACGCCTCGCGCGAGACAAGTCATTGCGCCGCTCTCTGCCTCGTGTCATGGTTCATCCTCCGATGCGACGCTCACCCGTTCAAGAATCTCATAGTCAAACCAATCTGGCGGGAGCAAAGTAAGTTTCTTCGACTGGGCCACTTCTTTTAAATACGGGAGATGAGTGCCCCAAAAATGTCTAGCATTAAGTCTTAGTTTGAACCACAATTATCCTGATAGTGGTTTCGACAGTCTAGGCCCCTGTGTTTTTAGTGAAACTCAATGTATGACCATGACTGGTTATCGACTCCCATGTCAGACGTCTTCTAACTATGGGCCTGAGATAAACGAAGCATTGCTTTACTTTACTTACTTTTTTGTGACTATCTCCTGCGAGAAGATAAGTCGGTTTCTTGGATGTTTCTGGTGGCAGCTGTTCACGCGGCCCGGTCTGCTACAAGGTCTGCACACAGTAAAATCCAGTTGTTGTGCAAGTCGCCTGCTCCGAATACCGACTGGAGGTCTAGGCGATCCATATCTACTCTAATAGTGCTAACCCATGTTTTCATTTGGCCACGGAGGTGACCTTTCCAGTCTGAGCAGGATGATGACAGTAGGCTCCCCTTCGTAGGTTCCGTTTCAGGCCACCATAGGACATGACCAAGCCACTGTAGGCGAAGTCGTCGGAGGAAGGACAAAGTCCGTCCTGTATTTGCAGTGTTGACGCACAGCGGAGTTTGTGACGCGATCTAACCACTTGATTTTGGCCATGTAGCGAAGACACCACTGGTCAAAGCTTTCTAGCCTTTTCGTGTCGTCTACCCTAAACGGCCAAGTTTTGCTGGCATACGTGAAAACTGGACGGACGGCAGCTCGGTATATGCGCAGCCCCGTGTGGAGGCTTATTTTGCTTCGAGATCACAATGATTTGCGAATTTGTTTCTGCCTAGTCCGAACGAAGCCTAAAATTGTCCCTGACCTGACTCATTGGTTGGATAGTAAAACCTAGGTACTTGAAGTGGTGCACCTGTTCCAGCTTTTTGCCACTGACGCGCAGAGTGTGTTAGGCTTTGTGAAGTCGTGAAGAATCTCGTTTTCGTAGTGTTCATCTCCAGACCAACAGCCTCAGCTTCGTATATAATACGGTCAAGAACCGGCTGCAGAGTTCCGGGATCCTCTCCCAGAATGACAATGTCGTGGGCGAATTCGAAGTCTGTAACCCAAGGGTCGTGGCCAAGTTGTGCTTTTCGAAAGTTGTTGAGGGCGCGATGCATTATCCAGTCAATGGCGTAATTAAATAGGACTGGCGAAAGAGGGCATTGTGGGCGGACTCCGGGGTCGATTGGGAAGTTTTGGGGCTCTTCGCTGTGGACGTGGACGCACACCAGTGTTGCCGAGTAGTATGATCCTATCAGTCTAATGTACTTTTCGGGCATTCTGTCGTTTCGCAGTACGCTCCAGAGTGACTCTGTCAATGGAGTCGAATGCTGCCCAAAAGTCAGTGAAGCACGCTGCGGTGGGTTATTGGAATTTATAGCGGTGTTCTAGGACTCAGCGTAGTGTGAAGATCTGGTCAACACAGCCTCTTCTTCGACGAAAAACACATTGATTGAAGGGTGTTCACGCATTCCGAATGGCAACAAAGTGATGTAGCAGAATAGTCACCAAGGACTTAGCCGCTATATCGATGAGGTTGATGCCGCTGTAGTTCGTGCAGACAGTCTTGTCCCCTTTTTGATAATAGGGAGTAGGACAGGGGTTGACCAGTCTGGGAAAAACTTCGGTAACCCAGACACGACGGAAGTGTATGTTCAGTGGGTCCAATAGAATTGACAAACAGGATTTGGAGATCTCACGTGGTATGCCATCCTCCCGCCATAGCTTCTTGTTTGTCATGGCTTCAGCCGCGGGGACGATTTCCAGTTCGTTGGGAGGCTCGAGGTCGACTGCATACTGTTCTCTGTCGTCTGGGGTCGTTATACAAATGGACTGGATGGGAGGACGATTGAGCAGCTGACTGAAGTATCTCACTCATCTTTGAAGCTTCTGGTCGCAGCCTGATATGAGGTGGCCTCTATCGTCGCGTATCGTGGGAGGAAAAGGTTGCGCTTTCTCCGAAGAGGAGCGTATGAGTCGGAAATGCTTCCCAAAGTCCCCAGCAGCGGTGCTGCTTCCATCGGGGCCGCAGTTTCAGACCAATATAGTTTACTGTCGCTCCTCACTGAGCGCGTAGCTTCGCGGTGGAGATTGTGGTAATCGGGCGAATTGCGGATTCTCGCATCCGCAGCCTTAGCACAGCCATAAATGGTTTCTGCAGAGATCCAATCTTTCCTATGCTACTTTGTCTTGGTTAGCTGTTCAAGGGAGGCGCAGGCGATGGATACTTTTAGCCCCGTCCATTTCCCGTCTACCCTACCGTCCTCGTCAATCGCAGTTAGCCTGGACGAGATCGCATTTGACAGGGCTTGAACGTTGTCCGGGATTGTCAGCTTGGACGTATCTCCTCTACAGTGAAGTCGAGATTTTTGCCACACCGAAAAGTGAGGCTTAGGATGGGCGCACACTAGTGTGTGGTCTGTGCCGTTGGCGTTTCCCGTTACGCCGACCGGTATGCCCGACGGCTCTCGACTGATGATGCCTAACGAGAGCGCACCAAGATGTAGTCGATTTGGTGCGCTGTGCTTCCGTCGTTGGAATACCAGGTCAGCAGGTATCTGCTAAAAGCGGGTATTGGCGACGACCAGTCGATTGAGGTCTGCAAACATGACGAGACGGTCGCCGTTTTCGCATCGCTCGCCGAGGCGAAATTCCCCCTGAACCGTGCCACGACAATTCTTAGAGAAACTGCGTCCCAAGAGATCAGGGCGTTGTGCGTTCGACTGGTTATTGCGATCGCAATTTTGTGAGGCCCAGAATTGTCTACTGCCCTACTGTGGTACATCCAGTAGGATGCGTCCGTTTGAGGGACTTGAATAAGTCGGCTGCTGGAGTTGGATAGGCGTACTTCAGATAGACAAGTTACGTCGATTCTGTAGTCGTGGGGTGTGCTCTTGGTAATGCACTTGCTATCTGCATCCGGAAGAGTTCTCACACTCCAGCAGGCTACGTGGACTTGTGATCTTGTGTTCAAGTTTAGGTTCCCAGCTCGTGTTTGGGTCACTCCGGCCACTGGGGGAGCACAGGGCGCGTCGCTTACCGGGGACGCCGTAACATGATCGGTGTTAACTATAGAGACAAAATCCATGAAGAGACTTGGGAATTTGGTACGAAGTGGCGTCCCCAGCGCCACTCGGCTTTTGTTCCAGGTTGCACCTCTAGCCCATGCACAACCAGGTGCTACCTGCCAGGCAACAGGAAGTTTTTGTGTTTGGAGCCGGTGGCCGATCAAACGGCTTATACGCCTTTCGGATGGTTGTCTACCAATCCAGGATGCCCAACGGGTTTACGTGATCTTCGTGCATGGTTGTCGGTGGCTCTCAAGGAGCTCGTTCGCCATTTGGTAAAGGTGACCATGACCCAGGAGTCCATGCAACCCTGTTGATTGGACGGATTTCCTTGGTAGCCGTTGGATCCAAAAGATCTCATCCGCCAATGCAAAAGTTTCCATCTTCGCATGCTAGGCGCCGTCTTACCAAGTTTTTAGGCTTTGGTGGCCCTCCATCTGGTTTGGCCCGCCTGTCGAGCGGTCTGCCGGGGTGTGGCCACTGATGCATACCCCAACTTCATGGAGCCGCAGGTGAGAGTTGACTAGCTTATGAAGACCAAAGAGATGGAAAATATCTCACATAGCATGACGGTCTGCCGTTTCAGAGGTACTACTCCTCTGAGGTACCCCATACACCCCAAACGAAGTCATTATCGACAGCCCCGGATAGCCTCATGGTTAGCGATTACCATTCCCAATCATCCACGCTGGATTCAAGTCACATTTGAGTGGATATCTACTACCAATGGTTTCCAGCAAAACCAGTAGTGATTGAGTGGTTTGGAGCACCTACTTCCCACCTCCGAGGACATAGGTTCGAATCCCGCCACCACCGGCCATTTTTAGTGGCAGACAACAATCCGCCATCGTCCGGAGCGTTATCACACCTGAACTGTTGGCACTTTATGTGGTTCTCTGCCACATAGGGTCTGGTTGCTATCTATCCCTAATAATACTGTGGGCATCTGAGACTGTGGGTTATAGTCCTTCCAGTGCACTCGGGCGCAAATATGTAATGAGAAATAAAACAGCTTTACTAAATGAAAATATTTCACCAACCTGCTCTTGACTAATAGTGATCTCGTTAGAGTATTTGCCCCCGTTGGTTTGTATGTTAAAGTAGATGACAAGGTACACCGACTTCCAGGTTCACCCAATAGTCGTTTTTTGACAGTCATCATTTGTATTTAACGTATTATAATATAATCAGAACAGGAGTTGTAGGCGGACATATGCTTTCGGTGATTCCATTCTCAAGCCATTACAATCCCATTTATATGAAAACTGATTAATGGGAAGTGTTGGAAAAAAGTTCCCACTGAGTCGGTATGGAGAAATAAGGGTGAGGGGGACGGAAACGCGCGGATGACCAGATTACGTAATTAGTGCTAATCAGCTTATGTCACCGCTGCGCTCTACTGCGTAACAAAAGCGCATAATAACACAAACTTTGTCTGTCCTCTTCAGTAATCAACATCTGCACCTGGACAATGATGACGAGGGTGGCGATATCGAGAATCATGAACAGAATGATGGAACAGACAAATCCATCACAACCGGTCAAACAGATCATGGAAATCGCACTGAACGTGGTCGTTTAGTATCAAATCTTGTGTCTCAAGCAAAATACAGTGTTGGTTCACGTCTTTCCACGCGTGAGGTGAATTTCTCGCAGCTTGATCCAGATACCAAACCGCGGTGTCGACTAACTCGTGTACTGACTACTCCCCCAGTCGGTCGAGCTAGCCTGTTCAATTTGACCTCCTCCGAATGCGTGTCCCCCTCGTCCGTTTGGATGAGTACTTGTGGTGGAGGAGGAGCAATGACTATTGGGTCTGCTGATTCTAATCCCGGTAAAACGGAGCATGACTACCGGGCCAGTTTACGTCGGGCAAACTCGAGTAAACGATTTCTGTTAATGGATCAGGGTGGTCAGGTCATTTCTTGTACAACTTTGTTCGGTGAAGAATTGGAATTAGACACTTCTGGTAGTAGCGGTGGGGTCGGATGTCGAAGATTCCAAGCCTGTTCTGGTTGGAATTTCTTCCCCGTGTTCGTGGGGCACGATCAGTTCGCGAGTGATGAGCAGTTGGAGGAACGGGCCACCTTATTCACAAATGGAACAATGGCCAACCATTCGATTCACGTTTCTGACGCGGGGCTTTCATTCACTAATTCCGAGACAGAGGTCGGTTGCACACAAGCAGACAATTTAGACAGACCTATGACCCGGACGC
Source organism: Fasciola hepatica (assembly GCA_948099385.1). Taxonomy (NCBI): domain Eukaryota; kingdom Metazoa; phylum Platyhelminthes; class Trematoda; order Plagiorchiida; family Fasciolidae; genus Fasciola; species Fasciola hepatica. Next base: position 1,493,232 of record CANUEZ040000180.1, on the reverse strand, counting down.
GCAATTCCAGTCGTCATGTCGGTGCACTGGATCGCTTACGACGTTTGTTCAGACGAATTCGAACAACTGGCTGCAACGCACCGGATCGTGTCTCAATCAGTGACCCAAGGGTAGTCCCATCTGGTTTGGAGAGTGGTTTGCAGGAGTCTTTGATTTCCACAACCGTGGTAAGTACACAGGGCCTCACATTTCTCGAAGTTTATCATTCGCAACCTTAGCCGGTGGATTTGGCCAAATAGGCCGTGTGAGACTTCCGGGTTGGGGTCCACGAGACCCGCATACCAGATGGTTGGAGACATCGAGTGATGTGGCTGGGTATTGCAGCCACTGATGTAGTTACATTCGGGCTCTTTGTTCGTCTTGTTGATTTCTGCTTATTACTTTGTTTTCAGTTATTTTTCACTTTATGCTCCCATTCATCTTGTTCTCAAACCGACGATGCTGCGAGGAAGTAACCAGAACCGGAGCATATAAGTGCGAAGTTGATGGCTAAAAGAACTGAACTAATTCTCGAAGAATGAGACTTCAGTTGTGACTAACTATCATCTATGACGTTTTACTCCAGCATTGCACGTTTGTTCTTCACAGTTCGAGCAGCACTGCATTCTATCTCCTCCGACTTTTTGCGCATGACTAAGGTGTACATAAGTCTCACTTAATAGTCTTTTATTTGTTTCATGCTTGCACGCGAGTGCTGTAGATGGGACATAAGCCATGGCCTCATAGACTCTACCGGTAACCGTGACCTTGAAACTTGAAGTGGAAATCCACATGAGGTTCCAGTGGGTCAGGAATGCTAAGGAACTGGATAAAGGCGGATTGTCATTTACCACCATCGAAGAAAAGCAACAGTTTCAGGGCTTTCTGTCAAAGCAATTACTACAGGTCCTTCCACCGTTTGGTATTGCCCGACAATCGTCCATTAACTCTAATTGTATTTTAATAGTACTTACTTTCGAACATTCAGCAACGAAACTTATCGCACACACTCATGCCGTACAATGTTACATAGTGTTCACGGTTATCCGTTTCGGTGCCCTTGAGCGTGCCGTGTAAATGTCTATCCTCTCTGAAAACGAATTTTTCTCTCATAAACTGATTGAAAAAGTAGTTTTCAGCCAGCTTAACAATTTGCATTTCTGTCCTCAGTTATGAACAAAGTGTGAAAAGTATCCATAGGTTTGATAATCAGGTTGTCATAACAACGACCAAAATGATTTAACAAGAGTAAGAATTATGTCCATCAAAGGAGACGTACGAAACGAGCGAAATTCGCCTCATTATCCGTTTGTAGCGTTGAATTCTGTCCCCCTTCGCGTTGACTCTGCAGGTTTTGATAATAATGCCGAGATAAAAATAACGCTAAAACTATCATTTTCTTCTAGCGTACTACATAATTCGCCGTAAGCATTCATTTCCAATCGTCTGTACATATCGATGGGAGTAGACGGTTGTTCACGTGACTCGTACGCGGATGGTGAATCGAAAAATAACGCGCCCGCAGGCTGCGCGACTGTGTAGTATTGTGCAATTATTCGATGACCGCGGAACGACAGGAAAACCTGCCACGCGCGGCGACATGTGGGAAGTTTTTAATATATGGTGCAGCTGTGTGCCTACAAATAGTTACGTCAAAGACACTCAGAAGTGCCATCCGGTTGGAAATATTACTGTGGGATGTATCGCGTCAACTCCCCGCCCATCCCACATCCGTGGCCGCACGGTGCGCCTGCCGTTTGCACATCGCTCTGTGCAGTCTAAACAAATGAGGACTCACGTGGACCTTTACAATGTGATCAATAAAAACTTTTAGTCTTGGGAAGGAATTATAGCAAACAGTTGTTGAACAGTCTTGACTTAGTTGCACCATATTCTAAAGAACTGACCAGCGCAGGCATTTGACGTAGTTTAATCGCATTTTTCGCACCCTCAAAGCTGAAATACCTTCTGTACGAATCACCCACCCTAACTGGGGCGATACATATAGTAGTCACCCTTAACATAATATGTAGTTCAAAGGCGTGGTGCCTCACTAAACATGGACCATTGTAATTTATCTTGAATGTGTGGACAGAATGCCAACCGGTTATCCAATCCACCAATGCACAGCTCTACTATTTTCCTGATCCTTCACGTTTTGTAGTTATGTCTACGAATAACCTGTTCCGCATAAATTTGTTCTTGCTATTGGACAAAGCCTTGACACACCACCCGCTTTGATAGCAATTTTACTTCGGATTGGTGTATTGATATACGCAATGGTCAAACAGCCGCGGATCATCACTCTGAAGAACTCGATAGGGTAGCGTACTGAACACCATCTGTGGTCTCCAACACGAAACAAACCGTCAGTCGAAGTTCGCAGCCAGATAAATAGAAGTGCCACTCCCCTGCTTCAAATTAACCCAACCGTGATAAAGTGCTTTCGAATTAGAGTTAATTATTCACGAATTGCTCCGGAAAATCACGGTTTTGTCAATCAAATATCAATAACGAAATCAGTGCAGACTTTTGTGAGGACGGTAGTTCGGTCTAAATCAGCGGACAGAGTCCGGATGAAAAGTGTTTAGTGTTCCCAGTCACTTAGCACTCGACAAGGCACGTTATGACGTCGTGTTTGTGCATCAATGAAAAGACCACTAACCAGGTATACTCAGAACGCAAATATTTAGTGGTTAGGAAGCTATCCATCCATCATATTTTACACAATAACAAATGCGGTCATCAAGTGATTTCATTCTCAATTCGGGAAACGCACAATCTGCTAGCGTCTTTCTATTCCAAGCCAGTGAGTATAAAAGTTCGTCACGAATATTGTGCCTGGGTCACCTTAGGCTGACAGGGGCGCAACACGCCGTAAAAACACACCAAGTTTTTTTCGCGGGGTTCTCTTGCCCTTCGGTCATAAATCACCAGAAGCGACTGACGATCTTCCTAGAACCATGTGCTAATCTTTGTGAACGCAACCCGAATTAGCATGTTTTTCTAACATCGCTCAAAGAGGAGTATCAAAATGAAACAGGCTAAATTGAGCGCAACAGAAGTGATTTTTCATGTACCTACATAGACATTCGACCCTACAGGGGTGGATCCACTTCCATTGAACACACTGTAGTGTGTTCTTTGGGAACTGGTATAACCCCGGAGCTTCGAATTCCTAATATTACAACTGAAAACAGTAGCAGTAGTTAAATTTTGACTTTTTCTGAATTTTCGCGAGGAAAAATGCGTTGCATTATCCGCTTGAGAAATCGGTGATCGACACCGGAATTTGCAAACTATACATCCGAAGGTGCATTTTGTCCATAGTGATCGGATATAGCTGTCTACGCATATCGGGTGGACTGGTAATTGTATATAAACCAACGTGAACTCGTTCATTGTAAATAAACGGGCCATGTTGATCAATTTAGAATGACTTTACACAGAAAACCACAGTCGAATAGCAACTTATGCAGTATCTGATCAGCGGTATGTCATCCACTGGGACAGCGTTTATCGCTAAGCCATTTTGTGGTTTATTCTCGTGTACATACTTTGGTCTCCTAAATGTGGGAGACTTCAATGAATCTAGTTAAATTTGAATAACCGTTAGTGGTTACTAAGAAATAAGATTTATGACTTGTCATGATATGTAGTCGTATTTCCCTGCCTGCCCATGATCACTAGTTATACGAATCTCGTGGAAGCCTAATACACAAAAAAACTCCTGTGCAACGGTGTGGCTCCTAATATCTTTCATCCATCGAATGAACTGCCCACATAACGGCACTTACCCTATCAAGGCCGATGTAGCTTTTCCAAAGGGGTATGCGCTTACTCAGTAATGCTGAACCCGCCAATCGGACTACGGGTTATACCTGGTCATTGTTTTTGTCAAGTACCCGGTATATGGTATTAAATCTAATATTTGCATATTATTAGGAATTACTAGCTTCATGGTTATATTTTACTCAAGCCGTCATATACGTACGATAACCACGTTGGATAATTATGATTTCGGATCAATCACAAGAAATCCTGTTTTGTTGTGGTGTACTGGTGTTGTCGTTGATACCGGATACCAACTTTCCGAAGATCCTTAGCAGCACACAAATGTTTTTGGGGTGGATCTCAGATGTGCTCGTGTGCAAACTGCTGATGAATCTGTTGTACAAGGAAATTCTCGTGGTCTCGAAAACATGCCGTCTTCCTTTTCCAGTGTTGATTGTTTGCAGCATTTTTTTTTTGAAAACACCTTCCTGGGTTGGACAATAGCTTGAAGATAGTCAGACTTATTTCAGCCCGCGAAATGCTTCCTGGGATTCTGATAACTACACCATGATGGAGCTAAAAAGACGAAGTGTCTTGAATTGTCGGTCCTGAAGAACCAGCAAAAAGCGGGAGACTTCACTAGTTAGAAACCAGAGCCAAATTCCTACGACCAGGAGCAAGAAATACCGGTGAAATAAAACCGGCATCAGGTTTACTTGAACAATTTAACTTTAACTAATCAATTGTCAGGATTACAGCTAACTTGGATTACTGACCTTAGGACTATCGCTGATCAGTGTCGGACTGACCATTGTTCCGCGTATTAAGGCGTGAGTGATTAGTGATCCGTATATCAGGAAGACACTCCCTGATGTCTACTTGCACTTGATTAACTTTGCGCCTGGACGCAAACCGCTTCCTGAGACTCGCTAAGGTCACCTGAAGACCTGATGCCGGACCTCGATGAGCTCCTACAGCAAATGTTTAGGCCACCCAAATTACTTGCTCATGGTCCCAGCTCGATTTCGGCTAGTGCGCCAGATAACGTAACATAAAAACGTACAGTGGTCGAAGGTGGGTTAACGCATTGTTATGTTCCACGCACGCAAGATTGACACCGGCAACAGTTGACAGATCAATGGAAGTGGCCAAGATTCGCTCATCGGTCAACAACGCGGCCCACAAGCCACCTGGGCGAACAGGACGACTCCTCACTCGTCAATGGCTGTAACCAGTATCCATCACTCGGCGCAAAGGTGTCCACAAACTTCGCACCGATATATATATATATATATATATATATATATATATATATATATATATATATATATATATATATATATATATATATATATATATATATATATATATATAATCGTTACCGGAATCGGATGCATTCCGGATACGCTTGACAGTGGAGGATGGTTTTTCAGACTTGGTTTAGACTACGTGTAGAATTCCGTAAACTTACGAGATCGGTTTACAGGCGGTTCTACAGACACACCGAACGGCTCTATGATATCTTATTTCAAGCCTACACCCGCTAAATGTATCAGTGACCGCCAAGTACTCAAATAATGCCTAAACTACGCATTCTACACGAAGCGGCTTTATTTTGCGCCTAATAAGCGCACCCCAGTCGCTCTGCGCGACAAGTAGCGATATCAGTATAGCCCTATCCCACCGTCAAAACAAGCAGTACAAACGACCGATCAGTCTCCCACCGTAGCGTCCGATTGGACGTCTTGGAAGCAACTAAATATGCCGTCCGGTAAATTGCGTGGTCCGAAACAGTGCATTTGCCAAACACTGTCGTTGGGTGCTGTTTGATGCACAGTTTGTCAAACATCCTCTATAGCTCGATAAGTTAAAAACAGCATATCGGGAATGCGTTGTGAAATTGAGGCTTTGGCTACCTTAGTGCACGTGGCCAAAATGAGAACCAGATCATTGCTGGCGTTCCGCCTATTGGGCCTTATATGAATGGACTACACCGTATCCAACGTTCTCTGGTCACAGTGTTGCACCTAGGTCGCACACTTTCCAACATCTGTCGAGGTGGCATCGTCAGTGCGCAGGTGAAGATCACCGTAATCATTCATGTGGATACATGGAGGTTGCTCCTTGACTTGACCTTTGCTGGTTACTAATTATGGGAACTCGGCCTTCGAAACTGTTCTCAATAAATGCTGTCTGGCACATGCGTTTTGTATACGACCAGAATAAGACCGATGCGTCGTCAGGTTAGGGACCCAGAGCGACGAGGAAGATTTAGAGTCGGGACCTGGTCCTAAAACAGAATAGACTGGAAGATAGCAGTGTGAAGCACCTACCTTGTCACAAGTCTATCTATCATCATTTCAGAGGACTGCAGCTCGTCTTTTTAATCCGTATTATCAACCTTTTCTGTTCCTCCACGGAGACGCGATTGAATCGACAAGCTTTGTTACTTATATTGGAGTTGTTTAACCCAGTCAGGAAAATCCATTCGTTATAGGTCGAGCGGATCCACGCCCTTAACCAATTGTCCGCGGAGGAAGTTTGAACCCAATGGTTTAATTTACTCCCGATTGGGGAAGTGGATTAACTAGATTCCCCCTTCTCACTTTTCTTGCGAGCACGGTACGATTTCGTGACGAGCGAACTTTGATGCTCATCGCCCGTGCTTAAGCCAACGTCCTGTTCGGTGTGAATAATTTATCGGTTTCATCTACAATGCACTTCTTTATATAGTGACGATAATAATGTTTTGCATGCACCTTTTTTCTAACACCAACTGTTCATCTTGTTCTAGCCTTTTGTTCAACCGAATACAGACACTGATACGAAAGACACCGCTGGCCGTCAGACTGAAACTGGACACTCGACTTCTGCGAGGGACGAACAAAGAGTAGCGGATGAAGACAGCACGACTGACGTACATATCCCGCACGTTCCCGGTATCTTAAACAATGCTTCGGTCTTCTCATTACCCGCAATCTCACCGGACATGTGGACTGCAGATCGCCCAGTGTGGATAATGGGAGTGCCTGTGCCAGACTGTGAGCCTACAGACGATCACTGGTTGACCACCATGGATGCGTGTGACGTGATCTTACTTCGTGAGGGGCAAGCAGATCGACCAGATGCTGTCACGGGATCCTCGTCCTCTGTGTACGCCTTCCATGTTAGACCACCTTCACGCTTGCGCCCAACCTCTCATTATCAGTCGGCCCGATCAAATCATGGACGAGCCAGATCATTGGGTCGCATCTTGCTCTCGGACAAACAAAACGTCGACGCACCTTAAAACACCTCCACACATAGAACTGCATTTGCATATTAGTGGCCATCTCATCCGTTTCTTCTTTATGTATCAAATTCAGATTATTTGTGATATCTTTCAACTAAAACAAAAATATGATTTCGCACAAAAATTATTATTCGCGTACGCTGCATAAAATTCGGGTGTATGTACAGATTTAGTTACAAAGGCGCTGTAACGCTGGTGATGACAATTAGTAACAATAACAATAATAATGCGATCACGTCAAACTATCGTGATTTAGAGATCATGGTGACATCACATTACGGAGCATCCTCGTCAAGTTCGACTTGTTTGTCCGGTCTCTCACTGCAAACAAATTCAGGGGGAAGGGAAAAACGATGGATTCACAATATTAGCATGATGAATAAACCAATGACAAGATTCGTGTGCTAACCAATCAAGGGAATCCTTGCGCTCACTGGACACATCACGCGTGAAAAAAAGTCAAAGAAATCGAGATGAATTTGGATATAGTCTGGATCCGGATTTATCTTCAAGATGCAAGCGAGTTCCCGTCTCTTACCTGTCACCACGCAAGGTGCGAAGCCTGGTCAAGTCGGCATTATTATCGCCAGTTTTTCGTTTCCGGGACCCTCGTTTATTTGATTCTCGGTCAATCCATGCTTTAGCCTTGCTCTGACCAGACATCGGACCGATGCGATAAAATTTGATCGGAAATGACACATCGAAGTATGGGGAGCAGTGACAACAGACGATAGTAAAAAAAAACGAAACGGGTAATGCCAATGGCAGCGACACGCGAAGCTCAGACCAGACGACTGCCTTCTATGCGTGTGATTTTGTCGTGAAAACCTGTCGAATGCAGTCTTGCTATTAGATGGACGACATATTTTACGCGGAAATAGCATTAACTAGCCAGCTTTTCTCCAGCAGTGAGCCCCGTAATCAAGTTAAATTTCGCGAATATCCGGTTGACACGCACGTAACCACCTGACACCAACGCAACAGAAATAGCAACCTCTCGAGTTCCGCGATGTCTCATGTCCGAGCACACTGTATTCCCTCAGATCCTGTGGCTTTTCCCCGTCAAGTTCGTCAGTTGAAATTTCGGGCGAGCCTCAATCGACGCAGTCAATTGCATGTCTGAATTTACCAACGATAAACTTAAGCCTTTACGTCGACCCAACAAAGCCCGTTGGGGTGGGCCTAACAACTCCGCTGCGCACACTACATCCGAGACAGCATGTGTGACTTCCACGACATCAACGTTCTCACTAAACCGTTCTCCGCATTTTTCTGCAATCACATCAGAACCATTCGGAAGTGCCACCCGATTGGCTGCTTGAGATTTCCTCCTGATTGGTCTGAAGATCGGCGTATCAATCACCCTCACACATTTCGCGTAGGTGGCCACACCGTACGCTCGTCGTCTGTGCATCGCACCAGAATGCGAGTCTACAATTACGCACGTGGACTCGACCTTGTCGTGACCAGAGCTAAGAGGCTCAGTAACTACCATGTGATCATTACCAAGACCAGTAGACAGAGGCAAGCCTCTCATTCGGCTTTGCACGTTCCAAGCGGGCGAAGTGAACAAAGCAGGTGAAATCACACTGCGGTCACAGACTGACTCCGAGGCTAATAATGGGAAACGAGAATCGCAGTGCAATTTCACTGGAGAAAATGTATCCAAATTTCAGTACGCTTTCAATGTTGCGGCGTAGTGATAAAAATAATCGAGGCATACAAATGACAGACTGCATGTAGGCTCCGCCTTTTAGTGGCAGCCAGGCGACGCATCGGATGTCAAAATGTATAAACTCGCAGATGCGAGAATTGAGCGCGTTTTTCCGTATTTTGTGTTACCGACATCCACAAAAGCCTCAGAACAGCAACATTTTTTGATCGATTGAGATCAATATGCGAACTGATTCAGGCGTGTGCCTAGCGGCTTTTTGTACATTGAATGCTCGCCGGGGTGGTTATGGCTAGTAGGTTTGTCTGCTGCGGTTCGGTAGTCACACAAATGAAATCCATCTGCACAGCCGAGAAATTCGCATATATAATCGTTTGTAGTCAGGACCAAACTCGTTTTCCTTTCGCAACCGCCGTGGTCCGTGTCTGACAGTCCTATCCCGGACAGCGGTTCATCCAGAAAGCTGAGCATCAGTGAATAATCTGTTTGATCTACAAATTCACTTCGCCCGCTTGGAACGTGCAAAGCCGAATGAGAAGCTTGCCTCTGTTTACTGGTCTTGGTAATGATCACATGGTAGTTACTGAGCCTCTTAGCTCTGGTCACGACAAGGTCGAGTCCACGTGCGTAATTGTGGACTCGCATTCTGGTGCGATGCGCAGACGACGAGCGTACGGTGTGGCCACCTATCTTCAGACCAATCAGGAGGAAATCTCAAGCAACCAATCGGGTGGCACTTCCGAATAGTTTTTGTCTATCTGCGAAAGAATGGGGGAAGTGGTATAGTCATACTGATGGTACCGTAGAAATGTGTCTGACCAATAATGCGGACGCAAATTGATAACCAACAAATAATGTCTTCATTCTAAGTCGAAAACTCTGTCCGCAGGAGTTTAACTTCACCGTCCGAAACATCAGACGAGGCATTTTGGTAGAACAACCTGGGCGACAAAGCTGAAAAGAAATGGGGATACAGGGCAACGTTGACGTACTCTACAGGGGACGGCAAAGATTAGTGAGATTCGGTCACAGGCCCTAACCCGACCTGAGAGTTTGGATCAACCTTTCTAGAACCCATACACACTCTTCAGGAGCTCCATTTCTCAGCAAACTATCCCACTGTACAATCCTATCGACAGAATCGAATGTCTGGGAATACGAGGATCTTTGGTTTCTAGTGATTATGCTGACGCTTAAGCAGCTTTCTGATGACTTATTCAATCGTTACTTTTACCACCGGTGCAAACCGGGCTTGTCCCTCGCGACTCCGCTCCTCACGCATGTGGTACAACCTGCAAAGTATAACGACGCAAGCACCTTCAACGCTATTGGGTGAGGCTAATACGCATGTTTGGCCCAGCTACTGCACGGGCCCTTATCGAAGACGGACAAATATCGAACCACCACCCCCCCCCCACACACACACACAAGGAGAGCCTGCTCAAACTTGCAAATTTCGGAGAATAAAATGTGAAGTTCTCTAACAAGCTGAACTTCACTATCTTTAAACGGGACATAATATAACAAAACATCGCTTAGGAATGACATGCCAACGTTTTTCTGAACAGGAGTAAGGCTACGACGTTATAAAGTATCCTATACACCACAAGAAGAGTGCAACAATTTCCGTAACAGTCGGCAACGTTACCGACAAGTACTATCAAGTGGCGGCACGCGATACGCAACTTAAGGTTATACCGATGAGCTACTTGAATGCTTCAAAGCTGTTACTAACCGAAGCAGGGTAAAACAGAAAAATGGTGTGAAGGAATCTGGAGAAAATTGAGGACCAAAAATCACTTTACCTTACAAGTTTCATCATCAGTCCGACGATGCACAGAAAAGAATACACGTGAAAGAAGTCACCTGTGGATCTGACGCTATCATGAATTTGATCACCTCTGTCAAATGGCCTGAGATGATGTTGTCTAACGAATCAACGGGTACAATCAATAACAAAATTGAATGCACTTTGGCGACCGGCATATTATCCGTCCACCAACTCTGAATCCCAGGCTGCAATGCTTACACTGAATACAAAGCGGGCCATTAAGGTCAGAGAGCTGAACTACTCTGACTGATTTCTGTCTACTTTTCGGTGTCTTCGCTAATGTGCCTGTCGCAGACAGAAAAAAGACGTGATGTTGGATTAAACATGTTAGTAGCCGACGATGAGTGAACTGGCCCTCAGTGGCATACGCATAACACCTGTTACTTTTCGTGCAACCATAACGAAAACATGTACGTAGTTCGCTTATAATATGTTGGAAAATGAATATGGGAATTAAAAAGACTGCCGCTCGTAGTTGTACAATTCTCATCAGCTTATAAAGGATCGTTCAGTATGTTACACGGATTTTTCTCTTGAATCAGTTCGGCATGAATTATTGTTGAGTCGATTACTCCAAAAACCGAAGAAGCAGCCTGGGGAAGATTGATTTAATTGTGTTTCGTTATCGATATTGACTGGGAGCGAAATCATCGGGTTTCGTAGCGAATTCAGCGGTAGATCAATAGACTCGTCATCCCATACTAACTTGTTATGCTTATTACTGGTAACAGTAAAACATGCTTGTTCTCAATATATAGGGACGACATTCTTCTCTGCGAGTCATGCATTACTTAACGGAACAGCCTAACGCACATCAGTGAAAATTAGGTGAAAACGTTTAGCTAATCGAATGAATGAGCCTAAAAAAGGAAGTCAAAAACAGGGTCGTTTAGATAAAGACAACCGGAATGGAGAAAGTGGTTGGCATCATCCGCACAGAGAAACTAGATGAGCCGGTGATTCTGAATAGCATATTCCAACCTCGTAATTCATATACACATATGAGTAGTGCGACAGTGTATGTTTAAATAACGATCCATCAAAGAAATGTGAACGCTCAGCACACCATTGAAAACCATGGAGGCACTATTGAGCTGTTATGTTCCTGCTAGAAATCAACACTGCACATTCACTAAACCCCCACGGGGGTTCGAACTCAGGGTGAACGATTGTGAGTCGAACACCTAGCCATCAGGCTATCCGGGCTGGTTCTCAACGTTTTATTGAACAGATACACCACAAAGCACAGCGTCCCTTCGACAGTGACTTTGAATGTTAGCAGACCATTTCCACCACAGTGAACGTGTGCACTGCTTACGACTTCTAACAAATACGGAATAGCCGTAGTTTTTTTATTGCACGCTTGCGCACAAATACAGTGGAAGTAGTTTATTAACGTGTTAGAACCGAGATCGGTTGGGAGTGTATCGAAAAGACGACGCACCATGTGGAACTTTAAGGTAAAATTTTATTGTTTTGTGACACAGCGTAGTCGAAGTCGTTGGTAGGTTGTCGTGGTTCACCCCGTAGCCTAAAAGACCCACTGCGCTATTATGGATAAGCGGTAACCAGACCCTGAGACTCAGAATGGCAGAGAACCACGTAAGGAATGAGCTGGATGAAAGTGATTACCACCACCAAAGTGACCGGCGGTGGCGCAAGAGTTCAACAGACAGACCGCACAGCATTTGCGCCACTGACTTCCACCAATGACTATCCTCGTCCCTTGGGCCCCAACCAGGGAGGCGGGGACCACCAATTGAAGCCAATACTGATGCTGACTTCATACCTACACGCAAGTGAGCAGTTTAGATGCGACGCTGAACAGCTTATTCCCCCGTGGTCCTATCCTGTGGGCCTGTCTTCTTCCGTATAAATCGGTAAGACCATCGATTCATACCAACTCTTTGGAACTTATTTGCTGACCCAACTTCAATAACAATGCCGAGCAACCATCTCTAAAAATAGACAAACACGATCCAACCGATCCGGCTGCCCGAAGTCGTTTGAGACGGCGTATCTAACGGAAGAGTGATATCTACATCTAGAACTCCAACCGTCGTGGTGCTCATTACACCTGTTGTAGAAAAACGTCAGTTAAATTGTTTCTTGGAATGCTCCACCCGAAAAACCAAAAGACACTCCTAAGTCCGAATCAGTGAAGCGTTCGCTTCCTTGATCAGTTCGCTAACGTTTCTGCTTTTGTTGACCGGTATTTCTAATAAGACGGAAAAGGTTGCGACCGTTGCCGATCACCACAGCTTTTTCCATCATCTCCTTAAACATCGCAATCCACCACTGCTCACTGTCGTTTCTCAGGCTCCGAATCGTGCCTCGTTAGATCTGGAATCCGGAGGAATCGGTCTGTGCATATCTAACAGTCCGACTGAGGATGCAGATATCCGTTGTTTCTGTGTGTGTCTGGTTGTTGAACCTTGGGCAACATTAGCCTCAAGCACAGCCTGTTTGATCTCTGTCCATCGCTCCTCTGGATCCTGGGCATTTGATTGCATCGATAGCCTGGCCGATAATTCTGCTTGGAAAGTAGATCGATAGTTATCGTCCAGTGGCAGCTGCGGGGAACGGGTGGCTTTGGCGTTGGTTCGGCCACTGGCCACCGTCGAGACTTGGGCTGGAAAGCGTGGGAACAGGAGCGTGATCGGTGTCTACAGACGTGAACCAAATTGATCGACAGTCCTGAGTCGATCCGCACTAGCGGCAACCGATATCAGTATGGTCGATCTGAGTCCAAGGCTGTGAAGGCGCAGGAGGACGCCAGGTTTGTCGGTGCCGCCTCTGTGCAAGAAATTTGTACTCGCTAGGAATAATGTGGTCAAAACAGAGTTTATTGATTCGATCATTATTATCAGTTAGCGGCTGGAACGCAAAAATGGCCTTCAAGGTGCCACTTCGAAGCTTTGGTTTCGGAATAGTTGAGACAAATCATGGCAGAACTCGTCTTCAGTCTCAGGAGAGCTAGTCACTTAGAGCAAAAACAGAAACTACAAACAGGCATCGACGCTCCACGTGCACATTTCGGATAGCTGCAAATTCTCGGTCACGACCGATTGTGGATTCTCATAATTATTTAGGATTGGGATGTGAACGATGAGGAGCAGAGAAATAAAAAAATATTCCCCGAGAAATCGCTGGAGATTTCTGAACACACCATACTTCGCCGCTGTCCACACCGCAAAAGGGTTTTTTTCTTCGGAAACCCTAGCCGAAAACTTTGACCCACAAGGCAGTGGGGCGTTAACCCAGCACGGGAACATGACCGAAGAGCTCGTGAAGAAACTTCTTCTGGTCTTTCATGTGAGACCTGACTGTTGCATGCATTCTGTCTTGTCTTCACTGGTGCTCTGTTATCGATCCGCTTTTCGGATTTCGTCCCTAGTTCGATGCACCTAGTGGAGCAAGCGGAACGTGGACGGGGCAGCACCCTTTGGGCTGGGGATTGTTTAGCTTAGGCGGCGGCAGTTGCTCCATGAAGTGCGATGACTTTTCCCACCGCTGAGAGGAACTCTAGGTAGTTCACTCCCATTTGGTGGGGATTTTTTGACCGATAAGGTGCTTCTCTCTGTGTTTATTCGCTGGAGTGTCCTCTGCAGGGATGTAGTGGGTAGAACAAGATGCTGTCCATCAACTGGTTCAAGTATTTGACTTTGTCTAGCACCTACCAACTGATCTGTAGAGCATGATTGCACCTCTGACTTAAGGAAACAATTCTGCATAGTTCTTCGGGTCATGGAGGTACGGAAGCCATCAAATCAAGTCAAGGTGCGGCTTTGTTGTGATGGAATTAGGTGGACAGAAGTGACAAAAGTAGTGAAGCCCTAGTCTGCTACTGCTGACATACAAAAACATCCGAAAGAACTAGACATGATCAACTACGAATTGGGACCTAGAGCAGATGCGCAGACGTAACGCGTAGAGCACACCGCGATGACGAACACTAAATGGCAAATCACCAAACGCATGAACACGAATGCAACATCAGGACTGCATCTGAAGAGCATAATATCACCGCCGAAATGTGGTCTTCTATGCGCATTTTTTGGACGTAGCATTATTAAAAAATACAAAGTTTTATCTGTTGCATTTTGATGGTTCGAATTACGAAGTAAGTAAACGTTTAGGACATTAGTCTAGTAGGTGTTGGGTTTTTGCTTCATCTCTACAAGCCATTCTGTGTTATATCTTTAGCAGGCATCTCAAATCACTTTCAAATTGGAAGAGAAAGAATTTTCGAAACAATGCTACGAATATTAGGAAAATTCATAATTCATGGAAAACATCATCATCGTACAACATTAAACAGTAGGGCAAGCCCCACTGACCACTGCCTTTCTCACCATGTTGCACGTTGAATTAGAAAGTATGAATAAACAAGATGGACAGGAACTGGACCTACACGAGTGGGAAAAAGAAAGAATGCCTTAGTAGCCAACACACGGAATACACAGTCTAACTGCACAAACGCACATCGATCAGTCATTCTGATTCGATAAGAAGTGACAACAAGATCGCCACTGTTCGCGGTTCGCAGCCATATCCTTTAGTGTCTCCAGCCAACTGGTTGATGGATCTTTTGCACCACGACCACGAAGACGTGAAGCACCTACTTTTCCTAAATCTGCTGTACATTTCCTCATTCCTCGCTGCCACGTCATCTGTTGACCTCCACGTGGTCTCTTCCACTCCCTAGAATCACTTGAGTCATTGACCTTTGGTTGCGCCGGTCACATTCGCGATATGGGTGGCAACAGTCAACAAAAGTGGCGTTAAATCGTTTGAGTTTATCTGGTGACCTGGGTACTAGATTGCGTGTGCATGATAAAAGGTTTTCAGATTGAATTACTGTTTCTAACTAACTTATTTCACGACATGGACAAAAAAAGCTCACACCGAGTGATAAAGAGGAACAGAGAATAGTACACGGTACGGTAGATGTGTGTTTGACATACGTAACACGTGCCCCAACCAACGAAGCCTACTAATCTGAATACGCTGTAACAAAACGGTCTCCGAATTAATACCCAATACTCGCCTTCTCACCTCATCATTACTAACTCGGCTATTTCACCCGATCTTAGTGATACTCCGTAAACATCGGTGGTCGAAAACCTCATGACGACAAATATCTTCAGCAAGCAGACTCCAAGTTTCGCAACCATACAACAAAACTGAACGCACTGCAGCACAGTATACACGACCTTTCAACTTTAGTGAAATATCAGATGGATGCCACAAGTGCTTCAGTCCAGCGTACGCCAGTCGAGCCTTGGATATACGCGTGTTCACCTCTACTACAGTGCTCCCATCCGTCGTCACGCTGCTGCCGAGGTAGGTGAAGTGGTCGACAACTGACAGCACCTCCGCATCGAGCATCAAGCCCGGAATCGTTGACGTCCAGTCTTGTAACATCACCTTGCACTTTGAAGGTGCAAAGCGCATGCCGAATGGAGCTACAGCTCTTGAGAGTCTATCTATTGCACGTTGAGCATGTTCCGTGGATTCGAACAAACATACAACGTCGTCTGCGTAATCTAGGTCACATAGCTTTCTACTATTTCCTAGTTCGACGCCTACATCCTGAGGATTTTGCAGTGCACTCTCTATTATTTCGTCCATGACGAAGTTGAACAGGAATGGAGACATAGGACATCCCTGTCGAACACCACTGGTCGTTTCGAACCGACCGGATAGTTCACCGTAAACTCTAACGCGGCCAGAAGTATGAGAATACAATGATCTCAGTAGGTTCACGAACTTCTGGGACATACCTTTTCGATGAAGAGAACTGAAAAGCGCTGCTCGATCAATTGAATCGAAAGCGCCTTTCAAATCTAAGAAGACGATTATTGTCGGTCGGTGGTGCGTGTGACGCGTTTCAAGTAGTCGGCGAAGAGTAAAAATTTGGTCGATGCATCCTCGATCTGGGCGGAATCCAGCCTGCTGTTTGCGGGCATTCCTCTCGCGAGCGGGTGTAAGACAGTGCAATAGAATCGAGGCTAATACTTTGATGACAATCGGAATTAAGCTAATCCCACGATGATTACTACAATCATTGCGTATTCCGTTCTTGAAGATGGGAACAACCAACGACTCACTCCATATTAACGGAATACGCTCCTCGTTCCAAATGTCACGGAGCAAGGTGGTAAGTAATTTTATCAAAACATTTCCACCCAATTTGAAAAGAACTGGGGGGAGTTCGTCGGGACCTGCCGCTTTCCCTCGCTTTAGTGATTGAATGCATGACTCTACTTCTACTTCCGATGGGGGCTCAAGTGATACCACCCAAGGAGTCTCAGTTGTTGACACGGGAGTAACAACACTAGCGTGCGGCCAGCTAAACTGTTCCTTGAAGTATTAGGCCCAACGGTCAAGCCTTTTGCTGTTTGCAATGGATGGGTTCTCCATTCCTATCGCAAATCGTTTCACTGATCTGAGTTCGCCGTCTATCGGTGTCACGAATAGGTTTGAACGGTCTCTGACTGTTACCTGAAGCAGCTGCTATTTCCATTTCTTCGGCTACCTTGACCCACCGATTTTCGCGATCATTCTTAAGGCTTTTCGTAACTTGCCTTTGTAGCTTTCTCCGCATCTTATTCATCTCCTTACGGTTCGAGGGTTGACGCTTTTGCTCCATTATACTCAGCGCCTCTTGCGAGATCCAGTGTCTTTCATGGACAACGGATCTAAGACCACATGCGAAACCTGCTGCAAAGTGCATTGCCTGTTTGATATGAGCCCAATGCTCATCTACATTACTGTTCTTCGTAGATCCTAGCTCATGTGCTAACTTCTGCTCGTAACGGGTGCGTACTTCTGGATCACACAAATGTTGCACGGCTAATCCGGTTTGCGGTTTGCGACGATGACCATGGAGCTGGAGAGATAATCGCATTAAAACTAATGCATGGTCCGACTCTACGTACGTGGACCAGTAAGATTTACAGTTCTGAACAGAACTGCGCCACCGGTAGCTTACGGCGATATGATCAATTTGACTCAAAGTACCTGTAGAATTAGAGCGCCATGTCACTGTGCAACGCGAGCTGTGTCGGAAACTGGTGCTAGACAAGGACAATCGATTGTCTGCACAAAACTGGAGAAGCCTATCCCCGTTATCTGTACACTGAGCGGGTAAAGCACAACGCCCACCTAAACAGGCTTCTGACACACCAAGTTTGCCAACGTGTGCATTGAAGTCACAAGTTAGTACTACATTGTCAGAATCTTTACTGCTGTGAACGAGGGTGGCGAGGGCATCATAGAACTCATCCTTCTACGCGTCTGAGTTGCAGTCCGAGATCAAAAACAAGTTGCGCTTAACATAACGATCCTCTCGAACGCCAACTGACCCCTGGAGTCTCACAGCACATAAACGACTGTTAACAGGGATCCAGTCTAAAAGGGCAACCTCAGCCTTCTCAGTCAAGACTATTCCTACACCACGTTGACCCGCAGCTCGAGCTACTTCGTCTCCTGAATTGCGCAGAAAATACCTCGATGAGATACCAGGAGCAGTTAGTTGAATTACACTGTTCGAATCCTGTATACGCGTTTCACTTAAGCAGCAGACATCAATTTTCAGAGAATCTACTGTGAGCGCTAGGCACGTCTGCTGACCGGCGTGCATGAGTGTACGCACGTTGAAGAAGCCGAGATTCAGAGGTTGACGAGGCGTGAGAAAATGTGAGTTACCAGACAGAGGATTATTCCCGACACTATTTGACGGTGAGTCGCTGCGAGTATCGACCGTGTTATCAGTGGGAGCATTATGGGTGGATAGATGGGGCAAAGAGGAGTGGTAAGGGACAGAAGACAAAGGTTGAATAAAAGAGAGGGAACTCTGAGCAGTAGCTCACTTATTACTGCCCACCCCGCTCGATGTAATGGGCAACGCGGTCCTAATTATCCTGCGCGACGACCGATGCAGTATGGATTTTTTTGTATTCGTGCAGTTCATGGGAGATGTTGGACGGGAACTGCAGGGTGTCCATCCACAAAGCAGGAGAACGATTAGGGTCCTCATCCAAAGCTTTTAATTCTAACAAGAACCTATCCGCACGGCAGCTGGATGGCTTGGTGGAAGCCCATTTGCTTGGATCAATTATTCTTCCACTGATTTTGCAGACTGAGTTGCCAGCTCAAATCGACCCCTGACCTGGAGGACCAGGAGACTGTACTTTGTCCGACCTTTACCCATTGACCTGTCAGGTATGATTGCATCTCCGGCTTAAAGAAGCCATCCTGTATAGCTCTTTGGGTCATAGAGGCGCGCAAGCCATCACACTACGTCAAGGTGCAGTCTCGACGTGATGGAAAACAACACAAAATGAACCCCACGAGACACCAGAAAACATCCTGTTGCCCAAAGGCCGGCATTGCGAGGTAGTGAGGCGTTGATCCAATATGAAGACGTAATTACGAACCACCCCACCTGACCTATTGGGACCTTATGCGGTTCACTGCCATTCCGTGTCTCAGGGTCTGGTTGCCGGTCATTCATAATAGTGCAGTGGGTCTTTGAGACTATAGGGTAAGCGTCTTCTATTGCACTCATGCGGAAGCATGTACTAAAAAGAAACTACGAGCCATCGCCAAGATGCCAGAGGGGACACATATACAGATGTAAAATAGGTGACTAGAAGAGCTAAACGAAGAACCAAAGAAGGCTGAAGGAATAAGCCAGGCATTGACCCATTTATCAACATTCATTATACCTCATCACAAGGGTGGCGCGGTCTTGGTTATCCTGCACAACGATACGCAATGAAATTTTCTTAGGTTCCGTGTTCAGCCGATCAAACAGACAACACCGTCAAAAGATTCAAGCTATTAGGCATTAGACGGATTTAGGTCGCAAATGTGTTTGGTCAAAACCAGAACAGAACCTCTACAAAGCCGAGGTGTGAAAAGGCTTATATTTATGAACCGAATATTAGCTCACTAGTTGTGCCGACCAAGGCTTCAACCAAAGTCGAACCCTTAAGATCTACGGGACTAACAGCTAGTCAAGAGAAAGCAAAACCTGCTCACTTTCAGAGACGGTTGGCTGCGTCGAGGTTCGTACACAGGTTCAGTGAACAGTTAGGTGTACCAAAATCGATCACCACTGTCTATTTGGGGCGAAAATTCTGTTTATTTTACATACTATGCGTATAGTTAAAAATTCAAGACTTATTGTATGTATCATGTTATGCCCCGGAATGAACCCAAGCCATTATTTAATCAAAATTTAACCTAATCATACGTACATAGTAAATGTGGCTCGGATACGAGTCGAGGCAACTCACCGAGATGGCTGTACACGACCATTCGCGTTATACTAGCACACGACTCACCGTTCCTCTTCTTCTTCCAATCGGAACGTGTCCAGATGATCTGCAGGCACGTCCGTGAACTGTACGCTAGGCGCGTGTACCAGCTGTTTCAAATGATCGTGTACAGTGAGCCGAAGCGCTTCTAAATACTGAAGTCAAGCGACCAGTTGAGATTGGATTGAAAGTGGAATCATTTGTCACGGTCACGTGCCCCATATGCATAGATAGAGAAACAGGGATAATATAGGTTGCAAACAGACTGAACAGATGAGCATATAAGAGGTTATAACACGTGACAGTAAAACTCCATACGACAGCATTATTGCAGGATTGTGTATTTTTATACGTACTATGACCGGCAAGTAATGGCGACATTTTATGACAATAGCCCCTGCGGTCTGCATGTGTGCGGTGAATAGCTACGTTCACATTTCAGGTGAAGCCATATTTTTGCTACTATCAGTGGACCGCAACTATAACGGAATATGACGCTATGGGGGAAAATGGAACAACATTTTTTTTTACACTGAATCAACCCAAACATTATTTAAAGCCCAATGTTCATACACGATATTAAACATACAGTCTGCCTTTATTTTTCAGGATTTCTCAGTGTCATCGGCAGAGTCCGCTGTGTTAGTGATGAAATAGTTCTTTATCTTATGCACCATTACATGTTACACTTCTGACTCCGATGGCTAGTGTGTAGGTAACTCTTTGACTACTCTCTTTAGAACAGAAAACGTTTTACGATCAAATTTAAATCTGCGCCATTAGAAGGTAATTGTATGAACTGGACCTTGAAGTTCGCATACACTTACAAGTCTTACAGTGAATAATTAACAGACTTTGCTTACAAAACTCTCGTGAGTCAAAGCATGAAGCATCATCCTGAAACAGTATTACCTACCCAGGTGATTTTGTTTCGTCGAATTCGGGGACTTTTTCAATCACAACAGTGAAGATTTTCCCAACATTCGAGGTGTCTCTAACTGAAGTCCACCAACAAAGCTTACCATGTTTTATTCCTATCCAAATCAATAATGTTGATTGGTATGATATGTCGACACTCAGAGATAATTCTTTCGAGGAAATTCCTACACCAAATGGCATTTTTCTGAACCTTCTACGGCGTATTATATACCGAACACACGATAAATATACCCATCGCCAAAATGTCAAGCCTCGTGATTTTATTCCCCTGATGAGGTCAATGCTTGACCTCATTAGTTGGGCTTGTAGTGCAGTCTTCCTATCACGTGATGCTAGTCGCACTGAAAATTGCCACTTCCCTATGTCCGACAGGGAGTGAATGAGCCAGGGAATATTCCCGAGTTGGATTAAGGACGGGGGTTTCCGGCAATGTTTTTGACCGTAGTGCACATAAGATCGTCCCATTCACTCGATTTGCTAGGTCTTCCACCTGTGAAATGCGTATCTGAGGTATTTCCACGTGATTTATCCGTTAACTGGTGCTTCTATTGGCTTTAAAACACAAACAAGATACGGCAAAAAAATTCAAAATTACAGGCCTCGACAACTCTACTTTTATCTTGTTCAAGGAGTTGCTGAGAAAATTCAGTTTCAGTGGATCTTTTCACCGCTATCGCGATAATAATGGAAGCGACTAACGAGGCGCGCTCAAATGACCTTCAGGCCAATGCTCATACTGATACGAACTGGAATTTCCTTTTTTCGGTAAGTTTGACAGTCATCGCTAAAAAGCACTTTTAAAACATATCATGAAATCTGTATATAATAAAATAATTTCGCTTAACCTTATAATATAGGCACAACCACCGCAAGTACATTGGTTGAGAAAAAGGTTTCTACCAAATTATTCAGATAGTAAGTCTATCTAATTATAACCTAGGATAATTTAGATGGTCCTGTTGATCAGTTTAATTATATTTCCACACTTTACTAATTGTTTTTGGAAAATCCACTTGCATTCTTCACATCGAAGAGTCGGACGCCGTGAGCCGGAATCGAACCGGCGACCCTCCGTATACCGGGCAGATGCTCTACCAGCTGAGCTATCGCGATCCGGACAGTCCGGTGTGAATAACGCTAGTGAATAATCGATAAGGCGCGAACCACCATTCCAACGATACACAGTATCTGTCTTGGTTTTACTAAGTGTTAGCTTACTTTGCTCTTGGTAGTTTTAACCTGGCAACCAAAGTCGCACACATTCAACTGCTCATAGTGCAGCAAAGAACCAATGTAAGTAAGTGAAAACTTCGAATAAATTAGTATCGTTAACCGATGGCCTGATATACCTCAACTGAGCCACGAACCGTGAAATATACTGGGTAGATTTTCGTATGCATCACAATCGACACTGTATATATATATATATATATATATATATATATATATATATATATATATATATATATATATATATATATATATATTCACTGAATAATCCCATTGCATTATAGAAAAAAGGCACGATAGCGAACAAGCTCGTTTTCGGTAACTTCATCCTCTGGCTAATACAGTTACATATATATACGATAGGAATGCATAATTTCGGAACAAAATAGAGGGTATTTACAGTATCAAATTAAGATTGGTTAATCAATATTGTAGGTGTTTTGCGGTTCGGAAAAGGGGTGGGAAGTTGGTTGTTCGTGGTTGGGAAAACTCGGTATATATATATATATATATATATATATATATATATATATATATATATATATATATATATATATATATATGTATATATATATATATATATATATATATATATATATATATTCATCAGTTGTTTAGGACACTTATTAATCTATGTACCAAAACTCCTAACCCTGGCAGCTAACTGTTTGTAAAGAATTGCGAATAGAGAAAATAAACGTATGATTCTATCAATAGAAGCACCTGACGGGTATTGGCGTTTTCCACCTTCGTGGTTAAATCCGGAAGCAGTTTGTAGTCGGGATAGAAGAACGAAATGTACGGCGTGTAGGGCAAATCCACAGAAATACTGCTCTCCTGATCCAACAATACGGCGGTCTCATAGGCCCAGCACCGAGCCACATTGCGGACAGTATAGCCACCGCCACCAAGTACGAGTAATGGTAATCCGAGCTCCTTGACCATTTTTACACAAGCTCTATGGGAGAAATCAGTAGAACAAGACAAGCACAATACTCGTAGGGCCCTATATGATCGAATAGTAATGCAAATTTATCTCATGAATTGAGGAATTTCGCTCAGCAGACCGTTAACGAGTTACTCAGAAGGGACTTGAAGCACAAAGGTTCGGATAGCTTTTGACCACATAGACCACATGGCAGACATTTGTATTTTAACTTGCATGACAGACTTCCGCAAGCGGCATGTTTACATTTCAGTCAAAAATGCTCCGGCAAAACTCGGGTAGAAGTAAACAAAATATACAATATGGGCGCTTGAGACATATAAGAATGAAAAAGGAAAGGAAACAACAACCAAATTTAGAAAGTAATTCCGTTTCACTCTTGTCTTTGTTGGTCAGTACCCGCGCCAGATAGGGCATAAGGGAGTTTTGTACAGGTTAATTCTGGAAGAACGGTGTCGAAATTCAGATCTGGTAGATAAGAGGGAACGACAAAGAAGTAAGTCAGAGTGCGATAGATGCGTTGGATCCCGCAATAGGGCTAGACCTACGCAAGATTCAATATGTTGTCTGACTAATTTATTCAAAAGAAAGTTCAAGAAGAGGGATGAAACGCGACTAATAATTACCAATCCGCGGTGAAAGGCTTTGAAGTCTTGTTTCAAAAGATCGGGGAAAAATTACGGGAGAATAATACAAAAAGACCGGAAGAACACAGTGAAGAACAAATTTGGAGACAACTGTTGTTCGTGTACGAAACTGCGTCGCAGTGTGCCGACACAGTGCTGAATGTGTGATGTTCATCGTAAATTGGTGTCTAGCCTAACACCCAGATAGTTGACGGAACTAACTCTGGGTAGAAATTTGGAATTCAATCTAACGGGATCAGTAGGGAAAAGTGATCGAGAGAGACTGCAAACACATTCAAGGCATTCAGATGGATTCAGTTTAAGACCCAAATGGGAAGAGAAACATTCTTTTCGAGATAGGTTTTCATCGAATTTCCTGAAATCCGGGTACTTAAAAAAAGCTTGACAACGGACAACGTCATCAGCATATTTGAATATGTTGGATGGATAAAAAACCGAAAGATCGTTAATATAGGAATCGCAACAAGAGGTTTTGAGATGGTTTGCCCGAACTCAGTTTGCTGAACTCGATTATGAAAATAGTTCGATAGCCAGGAAAGAAGTTGTACCGGACAGTCGAAAGCTTTAAGCTTCTGAGAAAGACGAGATCGGGGTACAGAATCAAAAGTTGAAGAATAATCGAGGAATATGCAGCGGACAGATCGTTCAGAGTTGTTTAAAGATTTAGTGATGGAATGGGCCAAGTAGGCTACAGTATTAAGGATAGGTCTTTTGGGTTTATAAGCAAAACTGAAA
The DNA here is from genome assembly GCA_948099385.1 of Fasciola hepatica. Lineage (NCBI taxonomy): Eukaryota > Metazoa > Platyhelminthes > Trematoda > Plagiorchiida > Fasciolidae > Fasciola > Fasciola hepatica. Next base: position 1,468,858 of record CANUEZ040000180.1, on the reverse strand, counting down.
AGGGTCAGGTGGCACACTGAGATGCGTTGGAAGGCGAGTGAAAACAGCCTTTTCAGTGACTTTGGGGGCAACAGATGTGAGGGCAATGGGGTGTTGAAGCCTTCAGGAATGGGAATGAGGGTAACTGGAAACCACAAATCAGGAATCGAACATCTAGATTGAGACTCGTCTATCAAAGTGGCGATCGGTGTGGCAAGCTGAGCAGCACCATACTTGAGAACCGCTGGAGGAAGGCCATCAGGACCAGCAGCCGACGACGCTTTGGATTTGGAAAGAATTTTAAAGAAATGTCTACCGTAAAGGAAGGTTCCAGATCTGCAGAAACAAAAGGGGAACATATCGTGACTCAGACACAACAGGAGTCTCCCTCAGTGTACACTGCTGTTCGAGGCAGGCAGCAACTGGATGACTGGTCGACGTGTTCAGTGAATGAGTGTTCAAACTCCTCTTATTCTACATGATTTCCGCACATAAGTAGCATAGTCACACTCTTCGCTCTTAGTGTTTCGATTCGATGAATTACTGAATGACTAATAACGTAAGGTAACGACGAAAAACAACATTGGTTGAATGTAAATAAATGAAATGGATCGTTTTTTATTCCGCTTTGAATCTGAACGGTACTTTAGAGGAATGTATCCCAAGTGTAACAGGCCAAGCCAAGTAGATGCTTGGCGTACCCCGAGGTGAATATCAAGCCTTCGCATAACCAAATTCACATTTTCAAAAAAATAAAATAAAATAAAACGCAACACGGATCGTGGGGCAATGGGTAGCGAACATATACGTTATTTCAACAGTTGTATGAGGTGCGATATTAGATAAACTGGGTTGAGTAAAAACCATACTAGGTAGAGAATATCTCTTGGAACAAACACAAAATATTTTACCTTGAGACTAAACTAAGATGAATAGTAATAATAATGTGCTTTATCGATATTCGGTTGTCAATAAATCTACTTCCACGGGGTCTATGCCTCGCGAAATGTTTTAACAGCTCTTGCAACGTGTCGCCAATACCATTCACTGCAAGGGTCCCTCCGGTAGCTATGGGGCTTCCGATTGAAATGAGAGAACGATACGCTGATGCTTTTAAGTTGACTGGGGAGTTGAATTAACCACAATACCCATAACAACCAACACAGGCATGGACGATGACGAATAGCTGTCGGACAAAACGGTGCAAAAAATGGTAAAAATGCTGTTCGTTCGGGGAGTTTATGGTCTGACGAACCAACTGGGACCTTATGTGGTTCACCACTCCGTCTCAGTGTCACAGTTGCCCATTATCCCTGTTTGTGAATTCGGTCCTTAAGGCTACGGGGGTGCCTCTTCCGCTGCGTCCACGCACAAGCATATAATCAAAAACAAAAACTGATTTTCGATGAAGTTGTGTTGACATACCTTCCCGTCTCTGTGACATTGAATGAGAGAATTGTCGAGAATTAAATGGGAATGAAGGAAGCTTATTGTAATCATAAGATCATATAATCCACACCTTACGCAAGTGAACGAATTATCTTAGTGACATGAGTTCACGGTAATCATGAAAAAAGTCCCAATACTACACTCATCGGTGGAGGGTCTCATTGTGCCGTGCATTAAGTTCATTTTCGCAACGCATTACCAAGTTCCAAGTGTAGTCCGAAACCCGGCAATGTGAGATTGTAAGTCCTATTAGATAGTCACTATAACTTTCAAACTGGTTACCAACTTCGACGCTGCATACGTTCATCACCCCAACTGGGAGATATTCTAGAGATTGTGAACAACAGCGTTTCAAAACTTCAAAGCGTAAACACATTCCTTCCGGATTGGGCTGGGCCTGTATCTTTAGTCGAAGAAAACAGGGTTCTTTGCATGCGTAGATACCCCAACCTGGATATTCTGCGTCGGATAAAGTCCTGTCGTAAACATAAAAAGGGCAGTTTGATTTCTATCAGCCACTAGTGACGTACACATGACTTCCATTTGATCGTCAAAGGTAGAGTGTACACTGCTGCAGTTGGGTCAATCCTCCAAAATGGCTCGGAAATGTGAGCCGTAAAAGTAATAAGACGGACAGATCATTTAGGTATATACAGCAATGTTCGAATACAGCGATAACATTGTATCAGCAGCGTCAAGGTTAGATGCAGGGCGCTGGGAACCAGATGTTACCGCCCAGTATTATCATTATTATACACCGTGCTCTGAGTCAGGCATTCTGCCAACACGAAAAAAACGGAAAAGGGTAAAAACAACAGGAAGGTGAATATAAAAAAAACTGTTTTTCTGCTGTTTCGCCACATGATTTTTTGATTTTTGAAATAAATCAAAGAGGGAGAGTATAATAAACGCTTAATCTGAGTAAACTGAGATAGTTGGAACGTATTATGCAAGCCCCTTGGATAGATTCGCTCGGTTTAAAATCCCAGTGGATGATATTACGAGGTGGCAAGGAATCGGGACGAACTGGACGGAGTTATCCACCACGACCATTTCACCCAACTGTTCAAAAATAGTAGCGACCAAATCCTTGGTGGATATCCTCTCAACTGGAACTTGGAATATTGAGTAGGTGTTACTATCAAACAAGTGAGCATCGCCAGCTTTTTATTATATTTATCACGCAATTACCCGCGAGTGGTGTGTGGGATTGATAAATCTTTGTTTGGCTGACTATCCTTCGGACTCCACCTTTCACGAACAAACCTCGGGTCATCCGACTAACCTGCACTCGAGTTTCGCTCTTGTTAGAGCTCATCAGTGGTGTGTATCCTCCTTGTGCATGATTGCAGTGGAAAGGGTACACCCCGTAGCCTCAAAGACTCGCTGCACTATTAGGTACAGCCGGCAACCTGACCCTGAGACTTGGATTAGAGAACCACATAAGACCCCAATACGTCAGGTATGGTAACGATCTGGACTACAACAGATTACCTTCTACCACCAAAGTGACCGGTGGTAGCTGGATTCGAACCTCTGACCTACGAGGGGAAAATCGAGTGCTCTGATTCATTCGATCACCTCTGGTCATTTCTCAGATTCAACCTAATCTAGAATGTAGTATCAATCTGATATTACAATGTTGGCATTATCGACTATAACAGCACATCAGAGGCTTGTGGAAAATGTGACTGCTCATTATATCCAGTGCAAAAGGATCTGCATGTTTACGTGAAATTCGGCAGACTCACCCGTGTCCTTTAATGGAAAGATTGAACACACCCAGACGGTCGCAACCCAAAGAATCGGCACCGCACTGCAACACAATGGCGGTCGGTCGATACAAGTTTACCACGTCATTGATCACCGACCGGAAGATGTTTATGTACACTGTATAAACGCAAGACACAGACCACGAGCGGAATGAGCGAGGACAGTGATGTCAGCATACGTTAAAAAAATTTCACACCGAAAACACAGCGAGTGAACAGAGAATTCTAATCAAACGGTAAAGGAAAACCAACTTCACCTGGCTAGCACGCAAAATCCAAACACAGGGAATTTAGGTAGGAACAAGCACTATCATGACATGGTAGACAAATAGGGTTGTACACCGATACCACTCAGTCTACCCTCGACATTTCATGATTACTAATTGTTTGCAATCACTACAATATGTAGTTGTGGCTTCCAATTCCACGAGGATGTGGAAAACAGACGGAAGAAAACTTGCTTGTGGAGACTGAATGCACCACAGACCGGAATGAGATCTTACAGAAAGTAATCGCGGCTGACTGGTTTACCGCCTAGCCAAATGGCATAGGCTCCTGAAGCGGTATGCTTTGGTATGAGTTAACTGCGCTCATTGATATTAGTGCTCATCAAACACAAGAAATGTTCATTCGATCGATATAACCCATAGAAGCCAAGCACCGATCGGATAGCACTAAGCTCACAGGTTCGGGCTTTCCAGATGAACAGTTTATCCGCCAACATATCAATGTTGTAACCGTACCTACTTGACCATCATTCCACTGCATTAAAAAAACTATTTTTGGAGGTTAAGCTAATTGACTCAAATCCGCTTCTATTCTATGCGCAAAGAACATAGCGTGGTCATGATTGGCACTTCTTTTTCTTTACCTTTAAAGTAACTTCACAGGTAAATATCCGGTGTTGATTGGAGCTGCTTTCGTAAAATTATAGTTCTGTCAGTCAGTAGAAGAATTCACACGTCAGTAAACGACTGACCAGAGGGTCAGTTTATTCCGCTCAGGGAGGTCAAGTGGCGTGAAACTTGAGATACGATAACCCCGCAAAGCGAAATACTTTACATTCCGCGGAGATAACAACGAATGACCTGAACAGTAATTGGAATCTCTGAGAGAATCGACGTGGAAAATTTCTACAAGTGATCCAGATCGACAGGGGCTCCCTCAAGAGGAATTTTGTGAATCATCAAACGTAATTTGGGAAGACATTAAAATACTAGGATGGTCCCCGGGAATTTTTCAGCACTCATAACTAACCAATCAAGAAATGAAAAGATTACTGATAGTTTCGGATGAAAAAAGCTACTGCCAGAGTACGGTCGTGTATGAACATGTATACAAAAACAAGGACAGATAAATGGGAAAACAAAACGTACTTTCATCATCAATACCTTCTCTGAGTGGGATATTGATCGAATAGTATTTTCCCGCTTTCGCACCCACCTCGTACATGTCACCTGCATGAATCAGATAACAATCTATTAGATTCTATGGTCGAGTCGAACACGGCAATACTGGAATAACAAACATCTGTTGTTGAATCAAATCAATCTAGTCTTCCTTCACAGAAAACTGATCGGTGCATTATCTACTCAGACTAGTTACTAATTTTAATGATGAACGATTTAACACGTACATTGATTCTTCCATTTCACGCACGCATATTACCACAGTGGAAGAAGAGCTGGAATCCACGGCCTTTATTTTAAGAAAGGAGGCTGAGGCACCAATAGACTTGGTGGTAAGCAGTGCGGCAGCAAAACTGTATCACCGGCAATTTCGCGGGCTCAAAAGTCCGCGTTTCACGTAACATTCGAACACTGCCGGTTAGTGCAAATAGTCTGCGGTTGTTTTTTTACTTCTTGCTTTTTCCTCAGACTTGGCGTGAGGCATTACATCCCGCCACGAAAAACCAGGTGCAGTAGTGAATGCCGAAGCCGTTTGTTGCGAACACGGTCATTCATGTCACTTTTTTGTCCTATGGCTAGTTTGTCACTTTTACCAACTAGCTGTGTCGTGGTGTATTCGTTTCAGGTCATAAGGGATTTACTTAATAAATCAGAGACAGTAATGAGCAACAAAAATAACGGTGCATAGATCAATCAAGATTTCAAAAAGAGACACAATTTACAACAGATTTGCAATTATTGGTGATCGTGGTTGGTTTTTAAAATCCCGCGGAGCTTTGTATTTTACAGTCACCTGTAAGGTCGATTCTCTAGCCATCAGCGATCGGATCGTGAGCACTGCTAACTGGCATTCAACTGCTCAGCCGTGAGCTCGTCGTCGGGATCACTATCACCTCCCGACATATTGGGATCTAACGCAACTGGAATATTAGGGCCAAGGTCACCGTTCGGGTCATACAAGAACGGTTTTCGTTGTTACACCCACCGAAACGGAACTCACTCATGAATTCCTGGTAACTGAACACAACAAGGCTCCCAGCCCAAAAGATATACCATTGGATTAATTCCAAGGGCAGTGACACTCACCCACAGTTTGTGCTCCAAAAGGAGTTCCGTCGATCAGAAATTGTCCTGCCATCATCTCGGTTTACGATAAGCAGACCCGTAACGTTTTCACCAACCAGCGGTTACAAGATAAATTTGGTTACAGGTTCGTCAAATCCATGATCCGCCACACATTGTTCTACTTAATGCTTAAACAACAGATTCGTGACTGATTTAAATTGCACCTACGGATGGGTGGACAAAGTTTCTCGGAAGCACAGGACCGGTTTTCGTGGTTACTGCCGCTTATCCGGTATGCGTATCCGGTACTCTTCTACACATCCATTTGTTCATACACCTGCACACTCCGTAGGTGTTCCTTCACAATAATCTAATTTGTGTATCAGGAGTGTGACTGGAAGCTCCTATTCAGCGAGTCCACTGAGGAACCACAATGGTGGTTCGCTGATAGTTATATATGGGTTAGACGTAGCTAACCTGAAAAACGACGACACAGTGGTAGCAATTTGGCTCTTCTAATTTCAGTGGTGTCTACAAACAAATTAGATTGTTGTGATGAAACAGATTCGTTAATCTTAAATCTCTACGGTAGTTTATTTTGTATGATTGAAAGATACACATACAACAAGGACTAGGCTTAAACTCATTATATTTGGCATTAATAAAGCTGTTTAGCCACCTGCTGAATAGAACAGAATAAAATGATGTATATATAGTCAACCCTAACCGCTTGCAGGGATAACGATGTCAGCCTGATTATGAACAGCGGCCATTCGACAGAAGTGCACTCAGCATGAGACTGTAATTAAGGGGCACAATGAGACCTCATAAGCAAGCACGGAATAAACACGATGTTCTAAATCCTCGTTTTATCTCTTTTATTACACAACAAAGTACAATTCAGGAAGGGGGCCGCGACCAACGAAAGGTTGCTGAGTGGGGAAGTGACCGATGGTGGCAGGATTTGAACCCGCGTCGTTGTTGTTCAAAGCCCACGATGATAACCGTTTGACTACCGCCAGTTCTAATCCACATTTGAAATCGAGGGGACGTAAGTAAAAAGAAGCAGCCAAAATTATTACACCTAAGAGTAACTAATACATGGAAGAAATCGAAGCAGAGCTTTTTACTCACCAGTTCCGGGAAAAAATAAATTGCCATAACGATGAAACGAAACAGTCATTACACGATCTGTCAAGTAGAACGCTTCTTGTACTCCATCTCCGTGATGCACATCGATATCGATGTAAAGAACTCGTGGATGATACCTAATCAAAATTTGAGACTACGGGCCGGAGGCTTACTTGAGCAGTTCCAAAATTGCAATGACTATGTCGTTAACGTAACAAAACCCAGAAGCCTGTTAAGTAAGGAGTTCCAAGAAATGCTGATCGAAACAGACTAATATTACCTCAAACTTTTTGGCATGATGCAACCCTCCTGACCAGTTAATCGCAATATCAGTAACCTTGACGAGACCAAATTATTAATACAATCAGGGCACTTGCGTCGTTGTTCAAATACTTGGCAGCTTGGAGAGAAGCTCCGGTATACATCGAGCAGAACTGGTAGATCCCATCAAAAATGGGACTAAGTGGAGCCAGAGATAAACATAAAAGAACAATTCCTAACTAACCAATCTTCACCGATGTTATATGTGAGCAGTTTTTCTTTGGGAAACGTGTGCACATTGTTTGGGGTGACATCACGTAAAAATTCCACGTATTCTTGTGAGTGAAAAGTCACCATATCATTCATACTTGCCCGATAGGGCTTGTACACCTGAATCGCCAAAGAGCGGTTTAATGTAATAAAATGAAACAACCTTCATGTGGTCGGTCAAGTCATAGCTCACGACAAGTGTGTGCGTAAGCGCCAAACGGTGTGGTTTCATAGGATGATTGGGACCTACGAACAACGACCGTGATAATGACGAATGGCAACACTATTACCGTAGTGGAAATTGGCGCAATCTGGATCATAGAAATATGCAACTCTTCTACTTCTTCCCATGGTTTAGTCCAACACAGAAAATGAGCCTTGTTTATTCGGTCCTGTGATGGGAGGAGTTCTGAAACAAAATATGGAGATAAATTTGTGAATAAAAACGAAGGCGACACGTGGCAACCACGGTTATCTTGCGCCACTGTGGATTTGCTTCAGTAAGCGGTCAACCTCACGGTGCAAAATACGTTAAGTGGAACGGCGTTAATACAACCCACTCACAGATGACTCCAAGTGTAAACCAGCAGAAAAACTTAACTATCGAACGGTTAGAAGCACCTCAATATACGTAGTTCACTTCAGTTTGTGCAGTGGTAGACGCCTCTGCTGTCGCCTGATCTATTGAGGCCTTATGTGGTTACCACTTTAAGTCTCAGGATCATGGTTGCCGGTTTCCCTCATCCTACAAATCATGAAAATACACAACGATACACGCACTCGCTGTTTTACTCGCTCTGCTAACTCGAAAAACATGCACGAACTCATCACTCTCACTGACATTCGCGGAATGAACCATAATATCGATTCTGTGCACCAATTTCTCCAATCTTCTCCTCTTGCCTTATTTTTGACCGAAACCCAAATCTCCCCCTTAACAGACACCACCCATCTCCAATTTACCAACTATACCTTTCACTCCTCTTTTTCACCCAAGGGTGGCGTCCGTGCCTTTGTCCACCAGTCAGTCGCCACATCCAGAATCCAGAATCTTGACTTTTCCAATCGTGAATTTCAGTTGGTGTGGCTGAAACTTCGACTTCCTTTTTCAATCACTACTTTTGTGTTGTTTACCGTTCACCCAACAGTAGCGACCCATCGATTTTTGATTTCTTATCTACGAACATTGAGCACTTGTTTGTTACGGATCTCAACTGTCATATCGCCATCTCAGGAGATTTTAATGTTCACAATCGAGATTGGCTGGTTCGCTCATCGGACACTTCGGCTCTGGGGCGCAAAGCCGAACATTTCACCGTGATCAACAACCTGTGCCAACTTGTTGACCCTCCCCCTACATGTATTCCTGATCGAACTGGCGATCTTTCCCATACCCTTGATCTTATTCTCACTTCTGTTCCTTCTCTGTTCTCAGGCATCTCTGCTCTCCCTCCACTTGGCTCATCCGACCACTGAATTATTTCCCGTCCCGTCAGTCTTACTCGCCCCGATCCTTCACCTACCTCGAAACACACATTTTGGTGTCACAGTTCAGTCAACTGGGATGGTTTTCGCAATTTCCTAACCTCCTATCCTTGAAATGATTGCTGCTTTACTTCAGACGTTTCCGTTCAAGCTTCTAACTTCACTGGCATTGCTCTTCAAGGTGTGCAACTTTCAATTCCTGACTTTTCCAAACCCGGCAAACCCGAATCCCCCGAGTGGTTCAACCACGCATGTGATCGTGCTGTACCTTTGAACGTGCAAAATTTCGCCGCTGGTGCCGCTCGCCAACCCCCGACTCCCATCGCCGCTTCGTGCAAGCCAGGAATAGATGTTCGTCAACCATACAGAGCCCGAGAACGCTTCGTCCGCTGGAAAGCCGAACGCTTACTCTCATCTGCCACCGGTAGCCCGACATTTTGGTCCCTTGCCAAAGCAGTTTCTCGCAATTTTTGCCCTTCCAATTTCCCTCCCATCTGTAATCCCTCTGGTGATCTTGTTTGTGAACCACACGACAAAGCCGAAGTTTTTGCATTTTGATTTGCCTCCAACTCTACTTTACCCTTTTATCCCACCCCGCCGGTTCCTTCTCTCCCCTCTGTCTCTCACGTTTAACCTCATATAAGCACTAGGAAGATCTGCCAAGCGCTGCGTTCTCTGGACGTACACAAACCACCCAGTCCGGACGGAATATCGCCCATCGTCTTTAAAATTAGGGCCCCTGAATTGGCCCCTGTCTTAAGTCACCTTTTCTGTCTCTCTGTAGCTTTCTACTTTTCCGACACCGTGGAAACACGCCGTGATTTTTCCTATTCCCAAACGCAGTGATACTTCTGACCCGAATAACTATCGTCCTATTTCCATTACATCTGTTTTTTCAAAAGTATTTGAAACTGTCATCTCCGACCAACTGCATACGTTTGTCGAGCGCGAAGGACTACTGAGCGATCGTCAATACGGATTCCGACTTCGTCGTCCCACTGGTGATATCCTGGCTCTCGTCTTCCACTCCTGATCGGCCGCACTTGACAATCACGGAGAAACACACATGGTGTCGCTCGACCACCCTCAGACCTTTGACCGAGTTTGGCACGAGGGTTTTCTGGTGAAACTGCCCTCGTTCGGGTCCTTCTTCGCACTCGTATCGTGGACATCAAGTTTCTTCAATGAGCGAACCATCTCCGTCCGAGTTGATGGGGTTCTCCCCCAGCCATTTCCTGTGAACGCTGGTGTTCCCTAAGGTTCAATACTTGCGTGCACCCTATTTCTTTTATTTATTAACGATCTTTTATCCACTACTTCCGAACCGACCCATTCCTCTGCCGATGATGCCACCCTTCATTCTTTTCTTTCTCACCGCACTCCCCACCAAGCCAACACCAACATCGACCGTGACCGCAGTGTGACCGGTGTATCTTTAGAGTCGTATCTCGAACATATTCTCCTGGGGATCCCACAATCGTGTTGCATTTAATGCTTTCAAAACTTCTCTCAATTCCATTGAAACATCATTCATTCTCCCCTCATTTATCCTTTGATTCCACTGTGCTGCCTGCCAGAGATTCTATTACTCTTCTTGGCTTATCTATAACTTTCTCTCTATGTTGGTCTGCTTTTATATCTCAGCTCGCCTCTCGTGCTGCGCGCAAAGTGGGTTTTGTTTCGCGCTTCAAACCAGCTCATCTTCTTTTGTTGTAAAAAGCTCAAATCCACCCCGCACTTGAATACTGCAGTCACGTGTGGGGTGGAGCTTCGTCTTCCTCTTTTTCTCTTCTTGATCGGGTTCAACGTAAGGCCATCCGGCTGATCGACGACCTTTATTTAACCTCCAATCTGCAGTCACTAGCCCATCGTCGGGCTGTTGCTTCGCTATCTCTCTTCTGTCGATACTATTTTTGGATTTTGTTCTTTTTAGCTTGTTTAGACAGTTCCTCTTCCCAAAATCTTTTTCCCGAGGCAACTAGTTATCCCTATCAAGTTTCTGTCACTAGATATCGCACTTCTATCTTCCAATATTCCTTCTTTCCCCGGACCATTAGGTTATGGAACACTCTTTCTATCTTCCCACCCACTTACAATCTTTCCCTCTTTAAAAACAGGATCAATAAACTGGCTTTAACGTGAATGTTCCCACTTAATCCGCTTTTACAGTATGTCTTACGATTATGGGGTTTACCCCTTATACTGTGATTCACTTTGTGTGATAAAAAAACGTTAAGCTTACAATTTTGTGCTCTGGTTTTTGTTGCTGCCTTTCAGTCGGGAGAAAAACGGATAGAAGCGAAACACCGAAAAGAAAGGCATTGGCGCAAATTACAAAGAAGGGCTTTAGTCCAGTTCAGTTCGAACAACCATCAGCTACCCACTAAGTGCGGTGGTCACGGTTGCCATTTCTCAGCGGAAAACTCAACCGGAAATATAAAATATGGTGTATGGGGTGTCTGAGAGAAGTAGCACCTCTGAATTGGTTGACTGTCATGTCCCTTGGGGCATCCTTCACCACTCTGGTCTTTATGATGTACCCAGCTCTCACGTGTGGCTCGACGAAGCTGAAGCGTGCATCAGCGGCCACAACCCGGTGAACCGCTCGACAGGCGGGCTAAACCAGGCTGAAGGTTACAGAGATCTAAAAAACCTCGGCGAGACGGTGTTTGGCATGTGAAGATAGACAAAACTGAATGGATGGGCGAGATCTACCGATCCAACGGCTACAAAAAAAAACTGTCCAACTTACCGGACCCGGCATTCCAGAAGAGGCGAATGAACCGGATAACAGGGCACCGGCTTCTCTGGAAGCACCCTGCCGCCTTGAAGTCTGCACTTGGATGTGCAAAGGCTAGGGATGAGACCCCGAACAAAAAAGCCGAACGGTGGTGGAGACACCACTTCGTACCCTACTCCCGCGACACCAGAACCATTCACGGAACCTAATACGCTCATCATGCAGTGGCGTCCCCGGTAAGCGAAGCGCCTCGTGCCCCAGCGGTCGAGGTGAGAAGACAGCAAGCTGGGATTATTCACTGAAGAAAAAGAACACAGCCTCTTGGAATGTCAGGACGTTTCTAGACGTCGGTAGCCAATGCATCACAATGCGGACTCTATATGACTATGACGGAGAAACTGCTTACCTCTCGGGAACCCACCTACCCAACTCAGGTAGCCGACAAATAAAGGTCCCGGGAGTGGACACATCTCATTGGTTTTATCACAACGGCCCGAAAGACGACCCCGGTCTCTAAAGCATCGCGTGTTCTGAACAAAGCAGCTGATGACGCAATGATTTCTTGGAAACCAGCCTTGTTCAGACTCGCCTTGGTACGCTTTAAAGGCTGCTCACACGACCTAACGGTGATTGCGGTCTATGCTCCAGCCAATTCGGTTGATGACGAATCCAAAGACGAATTCTGCGATAACTTGCAGGAGGTAATTAACCGGGTTCCGAGGTGCAACGTACTTTTCGTCGCAGGAGATTGGAACGTTCGCACGTGCTCGGCCGACGGATCCACTAGCCATATTCTCGGGAAATTTGGTCACAGCCAGCGCTGCGAGAACGGTGGCCGACTGACTGGTTTAGCCGACATAAACAAAATGACTGTCTGTAGCATTCGATTTTAACATACCAAAAAGCACCTACTCATATGAAACTCCAATGACGGTCACTGCACACCAACTCAACTACATCCTGATGAAATCCCGTTGGACCTCGTCCGTGGAGGACTGCCGGGCGTACCGACGTGCGAAAACGTGTAGTGCAAACGGCATTGACTGTGTCATGACGTGTGTGCTTCAAAATTCATCTGTATGCACGTGCAAGGGTCTCTGTACTATCCCGGATAGAAGTCGCTGCCCCAGAAATTCCAGAGGAGCGAGAAGCGCTGTCACGAGCAATCACAACTCGACTGATCACTGCAACCAGTGCACAAGACGAAGTTTCAGTGGGAGCGCAGTGGACTCAATTGAGTCGACAATGAAGGAAGCTGCATGGACAGTATTCAGGAGAACAAAAAGGCGGGCAAAAGATTAGATCTTTGAGAGTATGCCCTAGTTGTCAACCAAAGCACATGAAGCCAGACTCGCAGGTAGTGATGAACGCCACCGACTGCAACGAAGCTACACGTTCCGCCAAGGTTGATCGCAAAAGATACTGGATGGAAATAACCGGAAAAATGGAGACTGCATTAGAAACTGGTGGCTTTGGTAAACTGAGTCGCCTCATTCATCATCATCATCATCGTCGTCGTACAGCGTTAAACAGTAGGGCAAGCCCCACTGACCACTGCCTTTCTCACCATGTTGCACGTTGAATTAAAAAGTATGAATATACAAGATGGACAGGGAGTGGACCTACATGGGTGGGAAAAGAAAAGAATGCCCTAGTAGCCAACACACGGAATACACAGTCTAACTGTACACACGTACACCGATCAAACATTCTGATTCGATAGAAAGTGACAACACGATCTCCACTGTTCGCGGTTCGCAGCCATATCCTTCAGTGTCTCCATCCAACTGGTGGACGGATCTTTTGGACCCCAACCACGAAGACGTGAAGCACCTACTTTTCCTAAGTCTGCTGTACATTTTCTCATTCCTCGCTGCCACGTCATCTGTTGACCTCCACGTGGTCTCTTCCACTCCCTGGGAGGGGCGGAGAATAGGACACGGTACGGTAGACGTGTGTTTGCCATACGTAACACGTGTCCCAACCAACGAAGTCTACCAAGTTGGATACGCTGTGACAAAACGTTCTCTGAATTAGTACCCAATACTCGCTTTCTTACCTCATCGTTGCTTACTCGGCTATTCCACCCAATCCTAGCGATACTACGTAAACATCGATGGTCGAAAACCTCAAGACGACGAATATCTTCAGCACGCAGACTCCAAGTTTCGCAACCGTACAACAAAACTGAACGCACAGTGGCACAGTATACACGACCTTTCAACTTCAGTGAAATATCGGATCGGCGCCACAAGTGCTTCAGTCCAGCGTACGCCGCTCGAGCTTTGGATATCCGCGTACTCACCTCTACTACTGTGCTCCCATCTGTCGTCACGCTGCTGCCGAGGTAGGTGAAGTGATCGACAACTGCCAGTACCTCCCCGTCGAGCATCAAGCTCGGAATCGTTGACGTCCAGTCTTGTAACATCATCTTGCACTTTGAAGGTGCAAAACGCATGCCGAATGGAGCTACAGCTCTTGCGAGATTATCTAGTGCACGCTGAGCATGTTCCGTGGATTCGAACAAGCAGACAACGTCGTCTGCGTAATCCAGGTCACATAGCTTTTCACTATCTCCTAGTTCGACGCCTACATCCTGAAGATTTTGCAAAGCACTCTCCATTATTTCGTCCATGACGAAGTTAAAAAGGAATGGAGACAAAGGGCATCCCTGCCGAACACCACTGGTCGTTTCGAACCGACCGGATAGTTCACCGTAAACCCTTACGCGGCCAGAAGTATGAGAATACAATGATCTCATTAGGTTCACGAACTTCTGGGGCATAACTTTTTCGATGAAGAGTACTGAAAAGCGCTGTTCGATCAACTGAATCGAAGGCGCCTTTCAGGTCTAAGAAAAGCATTATTGTTGGTCGGCGGTGCGTGTGACGCGTTTCAAGTAGTCGGCGAAGAGTAAAAATCTGGTCGATGCATCCTCGACCTGGGCGGAATCCTGCCTGCTGTTCGCAACGCCTCGAATAGGTACATCAAACTAGATTGACACCTTTGTGACGTGACGGGAAACCTAATACCCGAGCAAAGTAAGGAAATGGACCGATGGGTAGAACAATTCGGTGAACTTACCAACTGGCCTACAAACCACCCAACGGACCAGTACAGTACAAAAGCAACCGCGGCCCACCCCGTATAGCGAAAATCACAGATATCACTAAACAAATGAAATACAGAACAGACGCCGGGGAAGACAGCAACCCACCAGAAGTATATAATGCCTATTCATCGTCACTGATTGGCAGTTATGTGCACATTGGGCTGCATTTGGCGAGAAGAAGCATTCCCACCTGAGTAGAGCATGTCTATTCTGCTGCCCATTTCAAAAAAGGTGATAACCCGTAATATCATAATTACGGCGGGGTCAGCTTGATCGATGTCGCCGAAAAGATTTTTGATGCGTTATTACTAAACCGTTTCTCCGAGGCAGTTTAGTTCAGTTCAATTCAGACAATCATTAAATGCACTGGGTGCGGTGGCTTTGAATGCCATCCGTAAAAGGCAAACTCAATAGAATATAATGAAAAGGAACAAGAATATGAAAGGAGTAATAGGAAAACTATAAATATGGGTATCAAAACGATAAAGAAAGTGGGTAAAGAGGGCCACTGATAGCGACACCTGGCCATATCCTCTAAGGTACCTAATCTCAGACTGGGATCCAAACAATTGAGCTCCCACTAAGCCATCCCGCGGTCTTGAGGATAAGTTCTTGTTAGAATTAAAAGCTTTGGATGAGGATCCTAATCGTTCTCCTGCTTTGTGGCTGGACACCCTAACAGTACCCGTTCAACATCTCCCATGAACTGCACGAATACAAAAAAATCCATACTGCATCGGTCGTCGCGCAGGATAATTAGGACCGCGTTGCCCATTACATCGAGCGGGGTGGGCAGTAATAAGTGTGCTACTGCTCAGAGTTCCCTCTCTTTTATTCAACCTTTGTCTCCTGTCCCTAACCACTCCTCTTCGCCCCCCATGCTCCTACTGATAACACGGTCGATACTCGCAAGGATTCACTGTCAAATACTGTCGGGAATAATCCTCCGTCTGGTAACTCACATTTTCTCACGCCTCGTCAGCCTCTGAATCTCGGCTTCTTCAACGTGCGTACACTCATGCAGGCCGGTCAGCAGGCGTGCCTAGCGCTCACAGTAGATTCTCTGAAAATTGATGTCTGCTGCTTAAGTGAAACGCGTATACAGGATTCGAACAGTGTAATTCAACTAACTGCTCCTGGTATCTCATCGAGGTATTTTCTGCGCAATTCAGGAGACGACGTAGCTCGAGCTGCGGGTCAACGTGGTGTAGGAATAGTCTTGACTGAGAAGGCTGAGGTTGCCCTTTTAGACTGGATCCCTGTTAACAGTCGTTTATGTGCTGTGAGACTCCAGGGGTCAGTTGGCGTTCGAGAGGATCGTTGTGTTATGCGCAATTTGTTTGTGATCTCGGCGTACGCCCCAACGGACTGCAACTCAGACGCGTAGAAGGATGAGTTCTATGATGCCCTCGCCACCCTCGTTCACAGCAGTAAAGATTCTGACAATGTAGTACTAACTTGTGACTTCAATGCACACGTTGGCAAACTTGGTGTGTCAGAAGCCTGTTTAGGTGGGCGTTGTGCTTTACCCGCTCAGTGTACAGATAACGGGGATAGGCTTCTCCAGTTTTGTGCAGACAATCGATTGTCCTTGTCTAGCACCAGTTTCCGACACAGCTCGCGTTGCACAGTGACATGGCGCTCTAATTCTACAGGTACTTTGAGTCAAATTGATCATATCGCCGTAAGCTACCGGTGGCGCAGTTCTGTTCAGAACTGTAAATCTTACCGGTCCACGTACGTAGAGTCGGACCATGCATTAGTTTTAATGCGATTATCTCTCCAGCTCCATGGTCATCGTCGCAAACCGCAAACCGGATTAGCCGTGCAACATTTGTGTGATCCAGAAGTACGCACCCGTTACGAGCAGAAGTTAGCACATGAGCTAGGATCTACGAAGAACAGTAATGTAGATGAGCATTGGGCTCATATCAAACAGGCAATGCACTTTGCAGCAGGTTTCGCATGTGGTCTTAGATCCGTTGTCCATGAAAGACACTGGATCTCGCAAGAGGCGCTGAGTATAATGGAGCAAAAGCGTCAGCCCTCGAACCGTAAGGAGATGAATAAGATGCGGAGAAAGCTACAAAGGCAAGTTACGAAAAGCCTTAAGAATGATCGCGAAAATCGGTGGGTCAAGGTAGCCGAAGAAATGGAAATAGCAGCTGCTTCAGGTAACAGTCAGAGACCGTTCAAACCTATTCGTGACACCGATAGACGGCGAACTCAGATCAGTGAAACGATTTGCGATAGGAATGGAGAACCCATCCATTGCAAACAGCAAAAGGCTTGACCGTTGGGCCTAATACTTCAAGGAACAGTTTAGCTGGCCGCACGCTAGTGTTGTTACTCCCGTGTCAACAACTGAGACTCCTTGGGTGGTATCACTTGAGCCCCCATCGGAAGTAGAAGTAGAGTCATGCATTCAATCACTAAAGCGAGGGAAAGCGGCAGGTCCCGACGAACTCCCCCCAGTTCTTTTCAAATTGGGTGGAAATGTTTTGATAAAATTACTTACCACCTTGCTCCGTGACATTTGGAACGAGGAGCGTATTCCGTTAATATGGAGTGAGTCGTTGGTTGTTCCCATCTTCAAGAACGGAATACGCAATGACTGTAGTAATCATCGTGGGATTAGCTTAATTCCGATTGTCATCAAAGTATTAGCCTCGATTCTATTGCACTGTCTTACACCCGCTCGCGAGAGGAATGCCCGCAAACAGCAGGCTGGATTCCGCCCAGATCGAGGATGCATCGACCAAATTTTTACTCTTCGCCGACTACTTGAAACGCGTCACACGCACCACCGACCGACAATAATCGTCTTCTTAGATTTGAAAGGCGCTTTCGATTCAATTGATCGAGCAGCGCTTTTTAGTTCTCTTCATCGAAAAGGTATGTCCCAGAAGTTCGTGAACCTACTGAGATCATTGTATTCTCATACTTCTGGCCGCGTTAGAGTTTACGGTGAACTATCCGGTCGGTTCGAAACGACCAGTGGTGTTCGACAGGGATGTCCTATGTCTCCATTCCTGTTCAACTTCGTCATGGACGAAATAATAGAGAGTGCACTGCAAAATCCTCAGGATGTAGGCGTCGAACTAGGAAATAGTAGAAAGCTGTGTGACCTAGATTACGCAGACGACGTTGTATGTTTGTTCGAATCCACGGAACATGCTCAACGTGCAATAGATAGACTCTCAAGAGCTGTAGCTCCATTCGGCATGCGCTTTGCACCTTCAAAGTGCAAGGTGATGTTACAAGACTGGACGTCAACGATTCCGGGCTTGATGCTCGATGCGGAGGTGCTGTCAGTTGTCGACCACTTCACCTACCTCGGCAGCAGCGTGACGACGGATGGGAGCACTGTAGTAGAGGTGAACACGCGTATATCCAAGGCTCGACTGGCGTACGCTGGACTGAAGCACTTGTGGCATCCATCTGATATTTCACTAAAGTTGAAAGGTCGTGTATACTGTGCTGCAGTGCGTTCAGTTTTGTTGTATGGTTGCGAAACTTGGAGTCTGCTTGCTGAAGATATTCGTCGACCACCGATGTTTATGTAGTATCGCTAAGATCGGGTGAAACAGCCGAGTTAGTAATGATGAGGTGAGAAATCGAGTATTGGGTATTAATTCGGAAAACGTTTCGCCACAGCGTATTCAGATTAGTAGGCTTCGTTGGTTGGGGCATGTGTTACGTATGTCAAACACACACCTACCGTACCGTGTCCTATTCTCCGTTCCTCCTAGGGAGTAGAAGAGACCACGTGGAGGTCAACAGATGACGTGGCAGAGAGGAACGAGAAAATGTACAGCAGATTTAGGAAAAGTAGGTGCTCCACGTCTTCGTGGTTGGGGTCCAAAAGATCCGTCTACCAGATGGTTGGAGACACTAAAGGATATGGCTGCGAACCGCAAACAGTGGAGATCGTTTCGTCACTTTCTGTCGAATCAGAATGACTGATCAATGTGCGTTTGTAGACTGTGTATTCCGTGTGTTGGCTACTAGGGCATTCTTTCCTTTTCCTGCCCATGTAGGTCCAGTTCCTGTCCATCTTGTATATTCATACTTTCTAATTCAACGTGCAACGTGGTGAGAAAGGCAGTGGTCAGTGGGGCTTGCCCTACTGTTTAACGCTGTATGATGATGATGATGATGATGATGATGAAGCATTCATCGTTCGGCTGTGTCCCGCCTTATGAGTAATATTTTTCTCACCCTCACAAAGCTGGCTCATGTCCACCTGGGACAGTCATGTTCATTATGCAGACTAAAAGCCTTATTTAACAGGCGGCAACCTTTTCCGTGGTACCAATTACGACAGATATCGCACATGATATCCGCATCCACCGGTTCTACACAACGTAGGCGTTCGTACCGATGGGACTTACCCCTGAACGCTGGAAAAAGCCATTTGTTGTCAAGGTTAAAAGAGAGCCAAACTGTCACTCATGATCAAGGGCTGTTCACTATAGAAGCAGTCAGTAGGGTTAAAGACCTTGGGATAATCATGAACAGTGATTTCAAATGGTCAGAGCAGTGCAACGCTGCTGCACAAAAGGATCGTGGGGAGCTCTTTAGACTGCGATAAGCTTTGTTTTGCCGGCAGCCGGAGGTATTCGTACCTATTTACATGGCTATAGTACGACCTCACTTAGAAGGTAGCGTGCACGCTTGGTCACTCTTCTACAAAAAGGATGCCGCTTGTCTTGAGAAAGTCCAACGTCTCGCCACGTGAATGATTGAAGGGCAGAGAGGTAAGACGTATGAGCAGAGACTCTGTGATCTGAATCTTTTCTCGCTGGAAAGGAGAAGTCGAGGGGATCTCATAGAAACGTTCAAGGTAATGAAGGGCTTTTCTGGCCTTAGACCAAATAGTCTGTTCCAAGTGGCTTTAGAATCCAGAACAAGGGGACATGAAAAGAAGCTGATAAAAGCCCGAGCTAGGTTAATGGCCAGATCGCACTTCCTCCGCAACAAGATAGCGAACAGTTGGAACGGTCTGCCTGGTGGAATGATAGATCTGAAGACCGTCCAATCCTTCAAAAGTGCCCTAGATAGCAAGTGGAACGAGATATTTCCTCGTAGTGAGCCTTCAGTGTGTCAACTAGATGGATGACGGGTAGCACTGTGGTCCTTCAAGAGTATCTTTTAATAGACTTTTCGCTCATTGCATATTGTCTCGCTGAACGCTCACGATGCATAATGTCTCTCGCAGTTGATGTGCGAAGAGGTTTCCCGTTTATCTCTCATTTATAGCGGGGATTCGACGAAAGACACTCGGCAGTGGTGGGTGCATAACTGGTGGACATACCATCGAGGAATTCTGGACGCTCGATTGGCCGTGGGCATTACCTGTCCTGTGCAAACTGAGCTGAACTGAACTGAGCTCATGACCGGGGGTTGACGGTGGCACTTATGAAGTGCTATCGATACAACACACGATTACAAAGATTAACAAATTTGTTTATTTGAACAATTACCGTATTTGGTGATGCCACTTGCTCTGCCTGTGTACATCGTCTGCACGCCGTTGCGCTCCTCCAGTATACACGTTGTCCCGCTCCAGCGTTTTGAGTTCTGCTTTGCGCGCTGTTGAGTGTATTCGCTAACGTGTCACGAACCGAAGACCAGGGGCTATAGACTCTATACGGGAGCAGGTCCTGAGTTTACTTAGGAGAATTCTAAACTTACTCGTGCTAATACAGGAACTTATTTCAAATACTATCAAGGAACTTATGGAAGATAAACTACTATCTTGTCGATGATGTTACTTAGCGAAGTCGTTGGATAAGGTTAAACTATTGTCGGACATCGGAATTTTTATTCAACAGGATTTCCTGCGTCATCGACACTCGCTACCATGATATCAATCATTCACTCATTAGGTATACGTAACAAAAATAACACAACAGAACTAGATCCACGACCTACAAAAGGCGGTACCTTACAAACGACCGTCCGACTAGGTCCTAGCTACCTCCACCGCACAATGGAGGACGCAGTACAGGACATTGCTCGCCGCACCACCCAATCGATTACCGCGCCTTCAGGTTTTGAAGTTTTCGTGACCACATTAGTTACTACTGTATTCTAGTCAAGTCTATCGCGGCCGCTACACCAGTTTTCCGTTCCTTTTCGATTCTTGGAAACTCGCCTCATAGTGCTATTTGCTGATCTGCGGTACACCAGCGGTACGGTCGTCTCCCTCGGTGAGTGTAGCTGCTTTTTAAATTTTTAGAACACATAACTCGTCCCCCTCCATTTAAGTTGATCTTTATCTGTACTGACTGGATCCTGAATAATGTCAGTACCCCCCACCATTGATATAACCGCTTTCTCAGACGAGGCTACTTTCCCCATTAGGCAATGTGATTCCCCCTCTGTAGCCAATGTCTCATTCCTCATTCCGGACTAGACGGTCCTTCATAACGCGCTGGCATCGGATGAATCAAAATGTGCAGTCCAAAGTCAGGCTGCAGAGATAGCTGAGCTAAAGTCCACTGTCCGCACCCTTAAAGATGATTTGACCAGCCTGAGGAGCTTGGTTATCAAGTCCCTCCAGGTGTCCCAGGGAGCCGATCAGGTGTGTAGAGTTTCTGAGCAACGAATTCTTGATGTGGCCAATATTTTGCAAGACACCTAGAATTGCTCCAAGCGTGTCATCCTTTGGGGTCGCTTTTTCAACTCAGATCACCCTCATGACACCTATGCCCAGGTGTTTAACCGTCTTAAGCCACCTTTCCCACTTGAATGTCGGTCCACTTGGTTGGTAACCAAACGCACCTACCGGGTACTCGGCATTCCTATTGAAATGGGCTCCACAGAGGCAGCCAAAGGAATTGCTTCCTCGGCCACAAAGCTCAATGAGGAAATTAAAGGTCTCAAGGGAGTATCCATTGACAAGCCACTTCATCTAAGGCTCCGCAGTGTGAAGGCTAAGCCAGCAATCCCA
The DNA here is from genome assembly GCA_948099385.1 of Fasciola hepatica. Classification (NCBI taxonomy): domain Eukaryota; kingdom Metazoa; phylum Platyhelminthes; class Trematoda; order Plagiorchiida; family Fasciolidae; genus Fasciola; species Fasciola hepatica. The sequence goes on along the minus strand of CANUEZ040000180.1, from coordinate 1,447,227 downwards.
CAAAAAGCCGATCCTAAGCTCAGAGTGCCGCCAGTCATCCAGGGAACTCGCCTTGAGGATCGAGCTGCATGCCCACCATCCGTCGCTTTCCTACTCACTCCATCTCCCGTCGCGGAAAGTACTCCCAGTAATGGGCCTATTGTCACTAAACATCTGACCACAACATGGCTAATAAGACTATATCAACGGACGAGACTCACCCATCCTTGAGCCCAGACGCAAACCTACAACCTGTTTCTGCTGGAAGCTGCAGTAAGGAGGTTAACGTACCAGGAAATATATCTGGTGCTTTCATGCAAAACGAGCTCACCAACAAGAAAACTCAGAACAGGGCATCACGCAGTGCGCAGAAAGTCAAATCACAAAAAGCAGCCCACCCTTTTCGGAGACCGAAGGATATGGACCGTCCGCCTGGTATGATACCACCCAGGTTACTAGACATCAAAACCTACCGGTCCCCCCCCCCCAGCTGTCTGCCTACTCTCTATCCCCCCAATATCTTCGGCCCCCAACTCCCCAGAACCTCCTTTCCACCCCCAAACCCCCCTCTTTCCCATTCCTCAAACCCAAAATCAGTTGTCTCTGGTGATTCTGCAACAACTCCTGAGCATGTGCTCTAGTGTTTTTACAGCAGTTGCCTGAGTGTGTTGAATAAGATCCCTGAGCTTCGGCAGCTTGCAGTGGATAAGGAGCCTCAGATCATAGCCCTCACAGAAACCTGGCTCACCCCTGACATACTTGATGCCAAAATATCCACTCCGGGATACTTCACAGTAAGGCAGGACTCCAGTAGAGGTCGTGTCGGCGGGGTCATCATATACTGCGATAATTCGATCCCTCTTCCCACTATACTGACAACCCCTATCTTTTCATGTATTGATTGTTTGCGGGCTGTGTTTACCCTCTCTAGGACAGGAACCCTACTGCTTGGTGTTGTCTATCGTCCTCCCGCATGCAATTCAACTGATGGCCTGGGTATCATAGAGCTAATAGGCTCCCTGAAAAGCTACTCAGAATTCACTCATCTGTTAGTCACTGGTGGCTTCAACTCACCCAGTACCGAGTGGCAAAGTGCTGATGCCTCGGATGTCACCTTTGATAAATCCCTGCTGGATCTTGTACTGAAGAACTCGTTGGTGCAGAACGTAAGAAATCCTACCAGACGTCGCACAGGACACGCCCCGTCCCTACTAGACCTGGTCATCGCCAGTGATCGGTTGCAAATAGATGTGGTGCACAACTTGCAGCCCCTAGACAAAAGTGATCACATTTTCATTGGATTCGATTATATCGTGAAATAGCCTCCTCTGCCCTCATGAACCAAACTTTTTAGACCCTCCAAAGGGACCAATTTTTTTACCAAGACTGTGCATTTATTTGCTCCCAGCTAACTTCAACTAACCCAGGTAATTCTGCTGATGAAATGGCAGGGAATCTCATAGAGTTAATTTCCCTGGCCGATAGGCTATTTGTCCCCAGAATTCGTCGTCCACAGACCGCTAAGCGACCCCTCCCTCGCCCCATTAGGCGCATTCTAGACGAACGCGCACGCCTCTTTGCTAGATATAAAGCCACAGGCCTTGCCCGTGATGCAGAAGACTTCAGGATCATAAGGAACATATGCAAAGGCAAGATTAGGTCCTATCAGAATGCAGTCCAACGATCTGTACTTGATCGAGCACGGACCAATAAGGCATTTTTCTTTCAGTACATGCGTCGTCTAAGGGGCACAGCTCCAACGCCATTTGCTCTCGAAGATAGTGCCGGATCTCCGATCACTTCCCCTAGCCAAGTAGCCGAGGCATTCAGCTCCTACCTCCGTACAATTTTTAGCTCCATACCCATATCATCCCACCCTACCATGCACCCGTTATCTATGACCACTACCCTTAACCGCGTCACTATTCCCATTGGTGCAGTCGCTCAAGGTTTCCGACGGCTCGACCAATATTGCTCTTTGGGTCCTGACCTGATCCACCCACGTATTCTCAAGGAAGCTGTGGATACATTAGCTGCTCCTTATGCCTCGCTTTTTCAGCGATGTGTTGACGATTTAGTTTTCCCCCGTAATTGGGAAAAAGCAGTGATCGCACCCATCTATAAGAAGGGTAGTAGACACCTTGCTTCTAGTTATAGACCCATAAGCCTCACTAGCATCCCTAGCAAAATTTTTGAGGGAATTCTTAAGATTGGGATTCTTTCCCATCTGCATAGAAATAAGATCCTCTCCCCGTTCCAACATGGGTTTCTCCCTGGCAGATCATGCATCACCAATATGCTTGCTGCCATGGATAGCCTAACGACAGCCTATGATGATGGCCAGCTCTCACACGCTGTATTCATCGATTTTGCTAAGGCTTTCGATAAGGACCCCCATGCCCCCCTTCTTTATAAGCTGCAGACATACGGGATCACAGGCTCCATGTTGGCCATCCTACGTAGCTTCCTTACCGACCGCACCTTTGTGGTTAAAGTCGGGAATATTTGGTATCAACCCTCCATAGTAACAACTGGGGTCCCCCAAGGGTCGGTCTAAGGTCCTCTTCTTTTTTTGACCTATATAAAGGATCTTCCGACAGCCCTTCCTGCGAACATTGCCATGTATGCAGACGATGTAACCCCATGGAGTTCAAGCGTTGAAGACCTGCAAGTTGCAGTCTATGAAACGAAACGTTGGTCCGAGGATTGGAACCTCCCAGTTAGTGACGACAAGTGCTTGGGCATGTCTTTCGGCAAAGAGACTGGTCACACGTTTTTCATTAACGGAGCAACCACACTGCCAAGGGTTGACCGACACAAGGTGCTCAGTTTCTGGTTAGATTGTAACTTGTCCTTCTCTCATCATCACCAACTTGCGAGCAAGTCTGCCTTTCGAGTCCCAACTATGATTCGAAGGTCCTTCCCGCGCATATCTAAGGATGATTTCCCCATAATTTTCGGCACGTATATCCGACCTCTGCTGGAGTACGGTAGTCAGATAGTGCACTCTGGTCTTGTCCGAGACCGTGAGATCCTAGAAAGAGTACAGCGGGCCTACACGAAAGCAGTAAGGGGTCCATCCCACCTACCTTATCCCGTCTGTAACAGCCGGTCGTGGAAAATCCCCCTTTTTTCCCTCGCGATTCAGTGTTTTTCCCAACATCACTCGTTTGCCTACACTGTTGACTTGTCTTTACGAACTGGTTGTTTTTCTGGACCAATTGTTGTTTGTTCGCGCCCAGGGCGCTACTTTGGCACATCCTTGTTCAGGACCTGCGTGACGCACGTGCTGTTTGCTCACACGCTGCTCTTCGGTTTCTCGTTGTTGAGTCCCTGTGATCGTATTATTGAGGTTTGTATATTGTTTATGTCATTGTTTATTGTAATAATCTAGTATCGTAGAATATCACGGATAATCGTCTTTTGATTTCGGGATCCGTTGCGAATTTGGCTACGCATTGCTCAAACGTTCGTTACAATACTCAATACATCAATTTGGAACGAGAAAAAACACGCAAAATGCCAACAAAAGGATCAAAGGATCGAATCCGGACAGGAAGTAATACGGCAAGTCTCTGGGGAGGTTTTGGGTACATATGATTCTTTAGTTAATGCTAGATCGCCTAATCCTGTCAGTGCTAGTTCATGTGTTATTGAGAACAATATTGATCGTAAGGATGTTGATTTATATAAGCTGGGAATACTAGACCTAGAACAACAGCTACCATCGGCTAGACTACAGGCGCAGGAAGCAGAGAAGAAGTGTACACAGAAAGAGCGAGAGCACGAGACCAGCGAATTCGACACTTCCGATAGATCAGGGTGCAATAAGATAGGGAACCTCATGCCGGTCGCCGACTACAAACCACCATCGATCGATCTGCCTAGAATGGAACCAACGGTTTTCGACGGGCGAGCTGAGCAATACTGCAAGTTTGTCAAGCAGTTCGAGACGTTCGTTGAAAATAAGGTAACCGGCCCCGGGCAAAGGCTTCTCTACCTTACTCACTACTGCCGAGGCCGAGCAAGAGAAGCTATCGACGGGTGCACCATGCTCGACCCAGAAAAAGGCTACACAGGGGCAAGGAAGATTCTAAGGGACTTGTTTGGCCAACCTTTCAAAGTAGCCCGTAACCTAATAGAGGGCGTGATGGTAGAGGCAAGGAGAACCAAGGACGCCGTCTACACGATGGACGACCTGGTGATTAAGATGCAAAACTGCTCAATAGCCCTCGACCATTTAGGTTACAGGGCTGACCTAGACGCCATGCACACTTTGGAAGGCATAGTCCGTCACCTCTCTCCCGAACTACAGGGTCGGTGGGCGGAAGAAGCTGAACGGATAAGCCGAAGCAACAGAGAAGCCAACTTCGAAGACCTGACCGAATACTTAGACAGGCAAACGAAGATAGCTGTTAATTACGAATCGTAATTAGTGTTTGTCCTTTTGTCTTCTGTTTAGTTACTTATTAGTAGTGAATACATGCATCGTGAACCCCGGACATTCGTAATGTATTTTCCCTGTTTCTAAGGTATCACATCAGCTTATACTTGAGTTTCATGGTGCTTATTACATGAACAGTTCACGTATTTGTTCGTAACCTTGTTTTCCCGAAGGTCTACACTTCTACTGTTATATAATCTTTCTGAGTGTTTCATTTGTACTGCCGTGCGGAGGCTCGAACTCCCAGTCTTAGCGTTCTGTCAGTGCACTCCACTATTGGCCGTCATACGTCAACAGCATTAACAGTTCTATTGCCGGATTCGCCCATTCATGTTGGCACGTACTCTTGTTTACTCCACAGACTTAGCTTATTTGTACTTATTTGTTAATGACACTTTTACCATTGCAACCACAGCCCAATTCACGCGTTTGTAATCGATTTATTGATCTTTGACGATAAACGTTCTTGATTTATTGATTGTACCACAACCGAACTGCGCTACAGTTTCGTTCAGCCGCCTGCTAAGTGGACCGTTTTTATTTTCTGCGCTGTCCCGATTTTCGGAAGCTTACTGCCCATTGATCTTGGTTTCTCACCTGGCTAACCACGAATCATCGATAAACACGGTTATTCGATTGGAATTTGTTCTGCTGCCCGTAATCGTGTTCTGCCCATATCGTGCATGTAGCTCGTGAAACTAAGTTACTGCTAGATTTCCAGCCCTAGACATCGGGATAGTCGCAACAGTTAGCCAGATAACCAAACCGCTGCTTTGATATACTGCCCGAATCGGAATTAAAGGAAATTCTGTCAAATGCAGTCCCGTCAAGATTCCGCCAGTAAACGTCAGTTATCACAAGGCCCACCCCCAGACTGGAAGCTGAATCCAGAGCTGAAATTGGCAAAATTAAAGATAAAAATTTTGGAGCTTGAGCTGGAAACCGAAAGACATATCAGTGATATCAGAATGAGGCTCGCAGAGAACATAAGTGAGCTGGAAGCGGAAAAACGGTCAATACTGTCGGCCCAGACTTTTCGACCACCTACTCCGCAGCCATTTGAGAAGCCCGAACGAGTCGAAAACAATGTACAGTCTCTCCCAACTTCAAAAGATCAACCTGTCGACCAGATATACGTCAAGGAACCTGGAATTCGTGTTTTGACTCAGAAACAACCAGTGCCAAACAAGGTCTCTGAAAACGATCAGTTATTGAAGGAAAAGTACTGCGCAACAATTAACGAATATATATCAAAAGGTTACGCTGAGATGGTACCTGGAACTGAGCAAAACCTAACTGGCCCCCAACTATGGTATCTTCCGCAACACGGCGTATATGAACACGCCGACCGAACCAAGGTTAGAGCGATGTTCGACTGCGCTGTGGAGGTCAATCACACATCACTGAACGAACAACTACTAACGGGACCACACCTTTTCAAAAGTTTGTGCCAAGTGCTGTTGAGGTTTCATGAGTACAGGTACACTTCGGTAGCCGATATTGAAGCTATGTTTCACCAGGTGAAGGTCCCACCAAGCGACCGCGATTGTCTGAAGCTTTTCTGGTGGCCTAACGGTAACGTGACCAACAAGCCAGAAGCATATCGTATGACGTCTCATCCATTTGAGGCCACCTCGTCGCCGTCATGCTGCAGCTTAGCTTTGCAGAACACTATCGACTGTAATATGGCAATTTACGGCACTGCAGTGATCAATCAAGCCAAGAAAAGCTTCTACGTAGATGATTGTTTGATGAGTTTACCTAAAATGGAGGACGTTGGAAGAATGGGAGGAACGTTGCGGCACGCTCTACTGAAATGCGGTTTCAACTTGACTAAATTTTTCAGTAATGTGCCACATGCTTTGGGAGAACTGCCGAAAGCAGATACCAAACCCATTTTCCTTGATCGACAGCCAGCTGAAGTAAAGCGAACTCTGGGAGTAATATGGGATCCACCTTGGGAGGAAAAATATACCCGGCGAGGTTTACTTACCTACATCGCTTCAATTTATGACCCCATGGGGCTGGTATCTTCAAGTCCGTTGCCTTCTAAATTGCTTTTCCAGGACCTATGTCGAAGACAGGCCAAATGGGACGAGGAAATAACCCAGGAAGAAATCGACCGATGGATTGTGTGCCTCAGTGAAATTCAAGCAGTATCTAATCTACGAATTGACCGTTGTATACGTCCGATGGATGAGAAAAAAGATCCAAGACTGGAACTACATGCATTTAGTGACGCTTCAGGACTGGGTTATGGAGCAGCACTCTATTTACGATCTGTTACCGAAGATGAAATGATAAACTGTTCTCTAATATTGGGGAAGTCTCGTGTAGCTCCCTTGAAATCCGTGACCATCCCCGCGCTCGGAGCTCGCGGCTGCTGTTGTCTCAGTAAGATTAGTTGCCTTTGCCAACGAAGAACTTTCCGCACCCATCTGCTCGACTACGTTCTGGACAGACTCGCTAATTGTTTTGCAGGCGATACGAAATACCAAGTCTCGTTTCGAAACCTTTGTGGCCAGTCGTCTGGCGGTGATCCGTGAACTTTCGGAACCTGGACAGTGGGTCCACGTGAAAAGCAAGGACAATCCAGCTGATATGGCCTCGAGAGGTACCAGCCCGAGAAGGCCGCTAAATGCACTTTGGTTTAATGGCCCACGATTTCTCTTGCAGAATGTGTCTTCGTGGTCTGCACAGCCTAGTCCCACAGTATCCATTCATTTCGAATTGGTCAAAAGGGTTCGCGTGAATGCAGTGCAAACATCAGATACAGTCGGCTGGATAAAAAGATTCCGCAATGTCAAATCTTGGTTAGGCTTGCTGCGACAGATTGCTTGGTTAAGGCGGTTTTGTTTTTGGATTCGACAACGACATGAAATGGGTGTTAGTCAGCTGAACATCGCCAAGCAGTTGAAACCATCAGAAAACAGTCATCAGAACTAGCCTTACTTCGTTTGGTGCAAAAGGACTGCTTTAGTAAGGAGCTAAGAACAATCTCCGAAGGATCAGAGGTCCCGAGCATGTCCCGGCCAGTCTCAGGACGATTGCAGAAACTCCATCCGTTTAAACACTGTGGTTTACTACGAGTGGGAGGTCGCCTACGATGGGCACCTCTACCTTTCGAGTCAAAACATCCTGTAATTCTACCGAAGGATCACTTCATCATCAAACTTTTAGTGCAACATTATCACGAAGTGAATGGCCACGCTGGTGCAGCACATGTATTGTCACTATTAAGGGAACGTTATTGGATTACACACGGCTACTCTACAGTTAAAAATATACTACGGGAATATTTTCATTGTAAACGTTGGCATTCCCAGGCACAAAGTCAAGTCATGGCACCACTTCCTGAGGACAGAATGTTATTCGGCGAGAATCCGTTTACTGCTGTCGGAGTAGACTACTTCGGTCCCTTCTTGGTGAAGCACGGTAGAGCCACTGAGAAACGTTACGGGTGTATATTTACTTGCCTGTCCATGAGAGCCGTACACCTAGAGGTCGCCTACACCCTAGACACCGATTCCTTCCTTTCTGCGTTTTCTCGGTTTGTGGCAAGACGAGGATGTCCCAGTGTTGTTTACAGTGACAATGGAACGAATATCCGAGGCGCTGAAGCAGACTTGAGGCGATGCCTGAAGGCTCGGAACCAAGACAAAATTCTAAAGACACTTGGGAATAGAGACTGTGAATGGCGCTTCTCTCCATCGAAGGAAAGTCATCATCATGTATGGGAGCGTATCATACGGTCTGTCCGCCGAATTCTGCTTTCACTTCTAGCTGATCAGTTGGTCGTAGATGAGGCGTTAGTAACGATGTTCTTCGAGGTAGAAAGAATACCTAATGATCGCCCTCTAACCAGAATATCGAATGATCCCGATGATTTCAACGCGATAATACCCAATCACCTTCTTCTCCAACGAGGTATACCAGCGACATTTCCTTCCGAGCTATCAAACAACCGGTTGAACCGAAGATGGCGACGGGCGCAAAGGCTGGCAGATGCCTTCTGGGCTCGCTGGTTGAAGGAGTACTTGCCAACACTACAGGCAAGATCAAAGTGGAATAAGCCTAGCCGAAAGCCGAACGTAGGCGACTTGGTTCTCCTAGCTGACACGCACGCACGGAGAGGGGCGTAGCCCAAAGGGATAATTGAGGAAACGGTTATGGGAAGCGATGGACGAATCAGAGAAGTTGCAGTACGCACAGCAAACGGTGTTCACCGGAGAGACATACGACAGTTGTGTCTTCTAGAGTCGGACTTATGCTCATGAGTGTGGTTCGTAACAGTTCCCCACCCCGGGGGCAGTGTTAATTACGAATCGTAATTAGTGCTTGTCCTTTTGTCTTCTGTTTAGTTACTTATTAGTAGTGAATACATGCATCGTGAACCCCGGACATTCGTAATGTATTTTCCCTGTTTCTAAGGTATCACATCAGCTTATACTTGAGTTTCATGGTGCTTATTACATGAACAGTTCACGTATTTGTTCGTAACCTTGTTTTCCCGAAGGTCTACACTTCTACTGTTATATAATCTTTCTGAGTGTTTCATTTGTACTGCCGTGCGGAGGCTCGAACTCCCAGTCTTAGCGTTCTGTCAGTGCACTCCACTATTGGCCGTCATACGTCAACAGCATTAACAGTTCTATTGCCGGATTCGCCCATTCATGTTGGCACGTACTCTTGTTTACTCCACAGACTTAGCTTATTTGTACTTATTTGTTAATGACACTTTTACCATTGCAACCACAGCCCAATTCACGCGTTTGTAATCGATTTATTGATCTTTGACGATAAACGTTCTTGATTTATTGATTGTACCACAACCGAACTGCGCTACAGTTTCGTTCAGCCGCCTGCTAAGTGGACCGTTTTTATTTTCTGCGCTGTCCCGATTTTCGGAAGCTTACTGCCCATTGATCTTGGTTTCTCACCTGGCTAACCACGAATCATCGATAAACACGGTTATTCGATTGGAATTTGTTCTGCTGCCCGTAATCGTGTTCTGCCCATATCGTGCGTGTAGCTAGTGAAACTAAGTTACTGCTAGATTTCCAGCCCTAGACATCGGGATAGTCGCAACAATAGCTGACAGCAGATTCGGCCGACTCATCCGGGACAGCAACCAAGCAAACAAGCCCAGTACTAGCCAAGTCCAAACCCCTGTACGGGAACATCCAAATACCAGCCTTGGACCAATACACATGTCATTTCACGAGATGCTGCGGCGCAACCAAATTGCAGATCCTGTAGTACTAGCCATGGCCTACCAGAATGCCCCAAGTTCGGCAACGCCACAATAGACGAACGGTGGGGAATGGCGAGGATGGCAGGAGCATGTTTTATCTGTCTGAACACCACGCACCGGTCAGCAGCGGCACCGATGTGGTTATGAGGGCTGCACGGGCAGACACCATCGGCTGCTGCATCAGGCAAGAGTAACCATATCCGAAGCGAGTGCCAAGCCCAGCGTGATTTGTTCAACTTCACGATCTGCCAGTAAACCGGTACGTTTAGGCGTAGTAGCCGTGGGAGTAGTGACTCCGACTGGGATAGTTAAGGCGTTGGCTTTGTTTGATAGTGGATCCGACACCACTTTGGTGAAAGAGCGGTTTGCTGACAAACACCAACTGGCTAAAGGTGCGACGTCGTTAGCAGTGAGCACGGTGGGCGGAACACAGGTAATGACTGCCGGTAGATTAAGGCTGCAACTCATCTCTCTAGACACTAACGAGGAAATTGAACCAACGGAGGCGTTCACGTTAGCGGATCTCCCCATGCGAGCACCAAGGTCGGTGAACGCAATCTGGACTCGGTGGCCCCACCTACAGGATGTAACCGTTGTAGACTGGGAAGATGATGAAGTGGATCTCCTCATCGGCTGCGACGTGCCAGAGGCGCATTGGGTGCTTGACCAGAGAGTGGGCGACCGCCAGGCACCTTATGCCGTACGCACGGTTCTGGGATGGATGTTATACGGTCCAGTAGGGGTACGCGGTTCCGTGAATTACTTATCCGCCGAAACGGACCGCATAGAATATCATCTGCAACGGCTTTATGAAAAGGAGTTTCATGACATTGGGGACGAAAGACCGACGTTGTCTCAAGAGGATCACTTCGCTCTACAAACGGTACGGCAACGCACTAGAGGTCTCAAAAACAGTTCGAGGTTCCCCTCTCATGGCGCACATCGGTCGACCCGTGGACTGATAACAGAAAATATGTTCTCCAGCGATTACTACGACTAAAAGAACGCTTCATTCGAGACCAGAATCTGTGGGAACGATACGCGGATTTGATGAAGCGAAACGAAGACCTCGGTTACGTTGAAAAGATGCCTGTTAGCACCGACGGCAAAAGGGGTATCTGGTATCTACCTCACCACCCGGTTATCAACCCCAAGAAACCCAATAAACTGCGGGTGGTTTTCGACTGTGCGGTCAAGTTCCAGGGCAAGTCGTTAAACGATCGCCCACTACAGGGGCCTGACTGAACCACACCACTGATCGATGTTTTGTGCCGTTTCAGAGTGGGTAAAACGGCTTTGTCTGCCGACATTAGGGAAATGTTCCATCAGGTGAAGATTCCGGTAGAAGAACGAGATGCTTTGCGTTTCCTGTGGTGAGAAGTGAGCGACCGAGACAACGCAATGTTGAACTATAGGAAGACCGTCCACCCCTTCGGAGCCATACCGTCACCATTTTGTGCAAACTACGCCCTCCGAGAATCAGCGAACAAACATGGCGATCCAGTACATCGGACGGTAGTAGAAAGCGTCAGCAGGAACTTCTACTTCGACGACTACCTTGGGTCATTCGATGATGTGGAATCGGCTCTAGAGCAGTTCAGGGGTCTGACGAGATTGCTGGAAGAGGGCGGCTTCCATCTAACTAAATGTATGTCGAACGCTTCAGAAGTGCTGAAGGTCATCCCGTATCACGAAAAGGCTGAAAGGGTAAGAGATTTGGATGGATCTTCACTTCCTATCGAGCGCAACTTAGGGATACAATGGAACGCGGAAACGGACGATTTTGTTTTCGAACTAAACGTTCCCGAGCTGCCAATAACCCGTCGTGGCATACTATCTGCCGTCTCAAGTTTGTTCGACCCGCTCGGTTTCGTCTCACCATGGCTGGTACCCGGAAAGATCTTGCTGCAGCGGCTGTGCCGTAAGAAAGTTGATTAGGACCAGTCACTGGACCGAGGGGACCGGTTGGACTGGGAAGAATTTTTGAACACCTTGAGGAAATTAGGGGACATAAGAATCCCACCATGTTTGACTCCTGGCCATACGACACGGACTGTAGAACTACATGCCTTTTCCGATGCATCCGAATTCGGTTATGGAGCTGTAGTGTATGGACGATGGTGCGCAGGAGATGGACAATATGCCACGAGGATCCTGTTCGCCAAAGCCCGCGTTACTCCACTGAAGTCGGTCTCAATCCCACGCCTTGAACTCAGCGCAACCGTGTTGGCAGTCAGGGTGGTGCAAGCTGTGAAGAGATGTTTCGATCTCTACATTTGCTCGGTGAGCCTCTAGACGGATTCAAAGATAGTACTTTACTATACCAACAACGTCCGGAGCCGGTTTAGTACTTTCGTTGCAAACCGGCTGACGATTATCCACGATGAATCAGCCACAAACCAGTGGAATCATGTTAGGTCTGCCTATAATCCGGCCGACCTGTGCTCCCGAGGTGCGAACAACTTCAGGCATCTGGACACGTGGACGAGAGGGCCAAACTTCCTGCACTTGCCCAAACAGGACTGGCCCGTGTTCGAATTAAAACCCCCTACGGAAGTGGAACTGGAGATCAAAGGCGTAGTGATGGTGGCCAACGTCGTCGAAGCGACATCCATTCTATCGCGACTGGTCAGGTTTTCTTCCTGGATGACGACGCTTCGTTCGCTAGTTTGGTTAACCAGGTTCAAGAAAAATCTACTAGTCATGAAAGGGCTACGGGCCTCAGGCTGGATACGGGTCGGGCCAATAGGTCCCGATGAGCTGCAAGCGGCAGAGTACGATATTTTCAGAATGATACAACGCGAGGCTTTCGCCCGAGAACTCAAGAGGGCGGAAGAAGTGGGACCGACCAATAAAGACATGTCATCTCCAAGAGGCGAGCTGAAGCGTTCAAACCCCAAACTCATCGACGGACTGCTGCGGGTGGATGGTAGGCTGACCAACGCCCACCTGAACTTCGACACAAAGTATCCTATACTGCTGCCTGCGAGACAACCTTTAGTAGAGCTAATGATTCAACACGTCCACGCCATGGAGGGACATGCCGGGGAAAGTCACGTGACGAGCGTCATCCGAAAGCGCCTTTGGTTGTTGAGAGGACGAGAGACTGTAAAACGCGTAATCCGACGGTGTGTGCAATGCAGGAGACGCAATGCCACAGCAGGCAAACAACTCATGGCCCCGCTACCAGAATGCAGGGTGACTACTGGCTGGTGGCCGTTCAGTGACCCCGGGTTAGACTATTTCTGGCCCTTGTGGATCAAGTGCGGGAAAAGATTAGAAAAGCGATACGGATGTATCATGACGTGCATGAAATCACGTGCGGTACACCTAGAAGTCGCACATTCGATGACGACTGATTCGTTTCTACGGGCCTTGCAAAGATTTAGCAACCGACGAGGCGTTCTTTCAGACATGTGGTGATGAATGCGATCCCATTGTACATCCCGATACATACACGCATGCACGACGCACTCTACATCCCGTAAACCCATCAAACATGTGACAGCGTCTGTTGTTTTGCTTTTTGTTGACGTTACTGAATGCCCCTTGCATATGTGGAAGTAGCGGAGCTTAGGTCCCACACACGTGCTACATTTTAATCGTTTTCTTGCCACACAGTCTTTTGTTGACATTGCAGAAAGTCCTCCTTTGATGTGTAGTCGTACCTGTGATTTCATTGTACACCCCGGCACACACACACACTCACACGCACACTCAAGCACATACATCCAGGACCGGACGGCCCTTTACGAGGACAACATCTATGTGACACTTCTCGCCCGCCATCAGTCATTTGGTCTCGTGGAAGATGTAGATTAGCCTCACGTCATTGTAGCCAATGGGTTAGGTGCGACCAGTAGTAGAACGTTGCCGACGAGCATTAGACGCGCGCACTGACAGCAGGGCCTAGGCAGGTAGGAAGAATCAGTACCTTTATACCGGACCTTTGGCTCTGCTAAAGATCCAGGAGGATTTTGGTGGGCGGTGTAACAGCCGGTCGTGGAAAATCCCCCTTTTTTCCCTCGCGATTCAGTGTTTTTCCCAACATCACTCGTTTGCTTACACTGTTGACTTGTTTTTACGAACTGGTTGTTTTTCTGGACCAATTGTTGTTTGTTCGCGCCCAGGGCGCTACTTTGGCACATCCTTGTTCAGGACCTGCGTGACGCACGTGCTGTTTGCTCACACGCTGCTCTTCGGTTTCTCGTTGTTGAGTCCCTGTGATCGTATTATTGAGGTTTGTATATTGTTTATGTCATTGTTTATTGTAATAATCTAGTATCGTAGAATATCACGGATAATCGTCTTTTGATTTCGGGATCCGTTGCGAATTTGGCTACGCATTACTCAAACGTTCGTTACACCGTCCGCCTCTCACTCCTCAACCTCTATCCCCTTGACTTAAGATACGTAAGAGGTGATCTGTTTTTGATGTTCCACCTTTTTGAATCAGTTCAAAGCGATTGCTTGTTCTCCGTCTGTCCAGCCTCTTCTCTCCGTGGTCACAGCAGAAAGGTTTTCAAACCTAGGCCACACAATTCACTAAGGATTAACTTTTTTAGCTATAGGGTTATTACTATGTGGAATGCAATTCCGGAAGATATTTTTCTCTCGCAGAACAAAACTATCTTCAGGAATAAGCAAGACCTCTGCGTGGGTGTCTCCCAAAAATTCCTTTTCAAAAACAGCGAAATAGATGTCTTTTATTGCATATATGTTCATGAATTTCACACCCCCACTCCGCTTAAGGTACTGTCCACGGTGAGACACTGCATGATGTTATACGTATCATGTTTTCTCTGCCATCCCCGCTCCACTCTTCTATTAACTCTTGTTTAAGCTCGGCGAATCCGTCAGAAAACCAAAGATTTCCTCCAGAACCGTGACAATTGGGCCCAAAGCCCTGAACCCGTGTAGTACTTCAAGACTTCAAGACAACTTACGAAGTCCGAAGAATTTAGGCTCCAAAATTTGCATTCTGGTTTGGCCCTGTCGTTGTCTTTCCTTGTCACTGACGAAACCATCGATTTGTCTCCCGGATGCCATATTGGTTACCGGCCACCCGATACCAAACGTTGTTGGTGTGGCATACCCGGATGACGATTCACGCAACCGATGACATTGGCAACGAATCTCATCTACGCTGCACCATCATTCTGCGGTTTCTGCATGCCAAGGATTCTGACCGCCAGCATCCTACAGCACAGCTGAATTCACGTATTTTGCGTGCTTTCATGTGCGTAAATATCGTCTGTATGCCTTCATCTCCTTGAAATTCTTCGAAAGGTTTCTACGCTTTCTGGCGGGAGGCTGATGTAGTGACCTCGATCGTCAGCAGAAATTGATCGCTCTCTGGACATCACTTTGGATCTATTTCCTCTACGATCTTTTCTGACGGTTGACACCGATCTCACTGTTTTGTTCGGTTGCGTACGTTTTACTGGACTGACTTTTCCGAGGTTTCCATCGGCCTCGTTTTGAATCACTTTCATTTTCGGCATTTTGCCGATTGTACGCGCTGGCGGTTCGCTTTCTGCTAAGCCTTTGCTTTCATTTCCTTCCGGTGCATTTCTTGTATCGGTACTGTTTCGGCGCCACAATATATGTGATACACCATTCGCATCTTTCAACGGGTTTGCGCTTTCTCTATTCGTCCGATAGAAGGAATAAAGTTGGTGTTTCTCTGCCAGACCGGGTAGAAAACAAATTCACTAGCCGCCCGCGAAAGTTTTCTGCACGGGTACAAGGCGGAAGCCCAAATTTTTCCTGATCTTTTGATTATCTTGTTGTCCTATTGTTTCCAGTGATATGTAAGATAGTTCACTCGATAATGAGGAAGTGGAAGAGGGAGAAGACAGAAGGGTTCAAAATACCAATCTTGACATCGTCTTACATCTAGCATTGCCGGCAAACTGGAAAATAGACCACTGGTCAATGCGGAGGAGTTTAAAACTCTAGTTTTGACCGCATCTTGCGTATTGAACTTCCTAGAATCTGGAAGATAGACCTTTGAACCGTGGGAAAAGTTCAGCTTTGCCGGTGTCCTTTCAGTTCGAGTGGCACGACAGGTTTCGTCGTGGTAAATCTCTCAGTCATCAAACAGCGAGATTTTCTGCCCGCGCTCAGCTAGCGGCCTTGCCGCAGACGGCCAGGTCAGGTCAGCTCAGGCCAGGTGGAAGTGTTAAAGCCATGAAGTACCACACGGTTTCGAGACATTGAGCCCAATTTTCCAGGTTCTGGAGGAAATCTTTGATCTTCTGTCGGATTCGCAGAGCTGAAACGAGAGTAAGGGGAATCGGGGGAGGGGCGAGGGTGGCAACAAAAACAAAATGTACATTGCATCGTGCAGTGTCCTACCATGGACGGCGCCTTAAGCGGAATGGGGGTGCGACAGGATTGATAATGGCTCAGACAAATTGAGCGTCCAGAATTCAGTGGTATGCACAGACGTCAGCACCCACTACTGTGACTTTAGTAATTCATTCCTGCTTTGTTACGCGAACGCTTCCCTCCCTTCAGCTGGCCAAAAGATTAAGTAGAAGCTCTCTTCTCGCCCTCCAGGTGAAAGGCAACCGTGACATTAGCGTTCCTTTACATCTAGTGCCTCAGATCGCAGGCACTGACACGGGATACTAAAGGGCCCGGAGTAAACTACTATTTCTCCCTACTTCTCAGTATTTCACTTCTGCGAATAACTCGTCCCATTTAGCACGCGGTCTTGTTCAATTCGGTCTGCACAGGATGAAAGTGGCCGAGACCGATCGAGCGTCCAGATCGTTGTGTTGTCGGCGATTTTCCCTGGAGCCCCTCAGTGAGAGTTGAATGTTTTGTCTGAAAGGCAGAACTTGCGAGTCATTATCACCTTCAGAGACAAATTCATTGGCAAAAATACCAGGGGATCATCACCTCACCCCTCGTTCACACAGCCAGCCCTGGTAGCGCTGTGTTCCAGCGTTATTCTAAGGCCTTCTTGAAAGTTGGTGCGTTTCTGCATCCAATAGCATCCTCTGACAGTCTATTCCACATATGTAAACCCTATTTGCAGAGTATTTAGTCCGTACTTCTAGCCCTCTGTAGTCTAAGACTGTGTTCCCTGGTGCCGCACTCAGTGGCAAAAACGAACAAGTCACCCATATCTATATCCGACAGACCCTTTATGATCTTGAACTTTTCTGTCAGGTCACCTCGGCTTCTACTCTGCCCCAAAGAGAAGAGATTAAGATCCTCTAGAAGCTGGGTTTAAGGTATCCCCCCCTGACCGGTGACCATTCTAGTTGCAGGTCGCTGCATCCCTCCCAAACACTCCTTATCCTTGCGACAACAGGGAGCCCAGGCACGCAAGCAATACTCCAAAAGAGGTCGCACCAGAACCTTGTGAAATGGGATGAAGACTTCCGGTATTTTGCATGTGGTATTATTGCACATCCTAGTTGATACTTCTCTGGCCATACTGTCAGACCTCTGGCGCTGCCTTGAAGGCTTGAAGTCCTGTGCGACTATCACAACTAGGTTTTTTACCTCCACCTCTCCTTGAAATGGAATACTGTTCTTTCCGTTTATGTTACTGGTCAGGATTTGACATTTGGCGAGATTCAGTGGCAAATCCCATCTTTCTTCCTATCTGAGCATCGCGCTTACACGCTGTGCTAAATCGCTCCCCGCTCTTTGCACATCATCTGCAAAGATGAACCATAGGTTTCTCAACTCTTCCGCTAGGTCACTTTTATACGGGAGGAAGAGCAAAGGGCCCCAGTAGTGAACGCAGTGGCACACCCCTGGTGACCTTCTCCAGCGTCGATATATAGTAGCCTACCCTGACACAGAAGCTACGATTCCCCAGAAACTGTGCCTCCCAGTCACATGCCTCCCCGATCACCCCAAAGGTTTTCAGTTTATAGTCCAGCAGGCGATGACTCACAGATTTGAAATCCCTACTGAAATTCAGACAACATACCCCCTCAGTCTTATCTTCACCTATTCGCCTTGTAGTCTCGTCTAAGATCATCAGTAAGTTCGTCAAACTCGATCTTTTTTTAACAGACCCACGTTGCGCAGGGGTTAGCAGGTCGTCATTAACCAGATGCAGTCACAATTGCTTTCTGATTATACGTTCCAATCACTTGCACAACACCTATGTCAGACCGACCGGTCTACAATTCTCCGCCTTCTGTATGGATCCTTTCTTATGTATTGCTACGACAATGGCCCCAAGCCAACCTTCTGGCTCCTCAACCTCTCTTAGAGACTCTCGGCACATTTGGGCGGTAACCCCTGATAAGATATCGGAAAGAGGCTGAACAATCGCAGGATGGATCGCATCCGGTCCGGCTGCCTTGTGCCCGCACAAAGATTTGGTTTCGTGGAGCGCCTCGCCTTCACTTACAGTAAGATCCTGCAGCACTGACATACTCCCTACATTTGACCCGGCAACACTAAGCATATGGTCTTGACGATACACCCCCTTAAAGAAAGCAAGTGGGGTTTCTGCCCTGTCGTTTTCATCCAGAACAAAGCTTTCTCTGGGGATTCCCAGGGTACCTACTCTCTCAAGTGTCTTCTTCTTAGACAGCATCCTTTTGAAATACCTTACACATTGTGCGCTAACTATTTCTCCCTTCTGTCTATTCCACATTCCCACTACTCTACTGCTGGAGAAGTTCGCCCGCACATTTAGCCTAGAACGTGGCTTCCACAATTTCATACTATTTCCTCTCGTTCTGTGGTTAGTGGCCTGTTCAAATAAACCCCTCGCGCTTTTGCCCAATAAGCTCTCCAAGATTTTAAACGCTCCAAAAAGGTCTCCTCTGAGTCTTCTTTTCCCAGATGAGAAGATTCTTATATCGTGCAGTCGTTGTTCACACGATTCTTCTCGTTTTCCTTCTGCTGTCCTAGTGACTAGCAGCTGGACATCTACTAGGCGAGCTGAATCCTTTTTCAAGAAGGGTGCTTTAGCCTGTACGCAGTGTTCTTAAAGTGACCTCAGTACTACCCTGTGCATAGGTACGAACACTTCTGCCGATTTTCAGGGAAGTGCTGAGCGCGGCCTAAAGGGCTCACCTCTTGCCTTATGAGCAGCCAGCTTGCACTGTTCGGCATAATCAAAATCCTCAGTAGTTTGGACACCTAACTCCCTTGTTCACTGTGTCATCTCAACAGTGAATGGTCCGGTTTTGGCCCTGACGGTTACTCCCACTGAAGCCCTGGCTAGTAGATGACCCTTGCCTTCGTTTAATGGCATATCCCATTTGTTTGTCCAGCTAACTACCTTCTTCAGGTCCCTTGCTAATTCATCACGATCTCCCGATCTTGCCTCGGGCTGAGTATCAGGGTGGTTGCTGCCTTTTTGTTTCTAGTGTACTGGAAGTCGTGGTTTGTTGGCTTGCTTCTATGACTGTTTATTCTATCAGGTCTGAATCCCGAGTACGCCTCATGGGCCATACAGAACCAGCTTCCATTTTTTGTCGACCTGGGAGTTAATTCCTAGGTGGCCTGGGACTACTTTCCTCTCCCACTAAGATCTCACATGATTCGTCTTCCAGTAAGCCTTCAATTACAACCACTTCTTGACGGTGTTTATTGGGCCCGCTGCGCTGGATATACGTCCCGGTTTGTTTTACCGAGCTTTTACCAGCGAACCCCGTGTCAAGGCAATGGTTCTACTTGCCTTTCTCCGAGACTCGCATTTCCCAGTGCCATTTGGTCCATTTTTCGAGTATCAGTCAGGTTCCGGTGTCTTCCGATTGCGTAGTGAAAATCTTCCCCGCTCCTGCTAGCATCCGACCCCTGATGTTTGGGTTCACGGAAGCAACCAGGATTGGTCTCGCTGGTCCTGTTTTTACTTCCAATCCAGGCTGCGTCCATAAGCCGACCCTATTAGTTCTCCGTATTCCTGCCATTTGCCTAATGCCTACAGGCCATAACCGATCCCGCAACCTCCCGTCGTCCAAATCCCGCCTTGTCTAGATCCCCTCATGGTCGGTTCCTCATGGTTTAGTATGGAAAAGTTACGGTATCTCGGCGTGCTGTGGTCCACTTCAGCCCTTGTCTCCCGCAGTTTGCTTTTTACTTCCTCCATCTGGCCCTCCGGGCCTTTCAAACAGAGCTTGCCTTGACCATAGAAGCTTTTGCCGCCTGTGGTTTGTTTGTGGTCTTATTCTTCTTTTGGGGCAGCTTTCGATGCACTGTTTGAACTTGATGTCGAGGACAGAGGATTCGTAATATTTCATTTGCTTCTGAGTCTCTCAACCCGATTCCCCCTAGCCTTCTCACTGCTCATCCCTACCACTTCCGCTAGGTAGAGTTTGTAAAGCCCCTTTTCCTCCACAGAGCCACAACTTCCTTTGGCCCTCATACTCTCTTGTCTACTTTCAGTCGGTTCGCGCGTGGTAGCGAATTGAGAAGCCTGCCTTGCGGCGGTCTTGCAACGAAAGCCCACTCACTCATTCCAGTTGTTTCAGCAGTACTTCCATTGATGCTCCTCTGGTTTCACTGAGTACTTTGCGTGTGCCGCCATTGACACAAATCTTGCGCGATCCCACTTCGCTCTAGCTTCGAACAGGTTTCTGACATGCAAGCGTAAGACACTTTCGGCATGGTATAAAAAACAAAAATATGGTGCAGTAAAGCTGGCTCCGCTAAAACAGGCAAAAACTGGTTCCTGATGCTCGAAAGTCTTCTTTACTGGTGGGCCCGAGTCTTTTCGGATCATCCGCCGGTCCGATGAGTCTGCGGATTTGGCTGTTCCACGTCCTTCTTTTTATGCACGATATGTTTTTAATATATATTAAGGCTACGCAGCCATGTCTGGGGATAATATGCAGCTCGACACAGATCTTACCTTATCTGCGGTTACCTTCAACTCAGCGGCATCTATCCCTGACGACCCTGAGGTCTGGTTTGCAGCATTAGTGTGGCAATTTGGGGCACTTAGGGCTACTGACAGACGCTTGAGGTTTTCCTAATCCTCAGATGCAGTCCTTGGGGATATCATCGCCTCGGTGAGGGACTTGGTCCCGAATCCTCCCCAGGAGCAGCCATACTATCTGCCCAAGGAGGCTACACTCCAGCACTTCCCACCTTCCCGGGAGGAAAGCTTACGTCATCTACTTGCGTGGCACCCCATCGGCGATACTTAACACAGCTGCCACCTCGCTCACTCTGGGTCCCTGGCGGGGTTCACCTATAGGGACTCGGAGATATTTAAGGAGCCGTGGTTGGATTTGCTGCTCTTTCATTTCCAGACCACCTTCACTGCCCTCCTGAAGGATCCGTCCTTGGAACTGGCAGCCTCCGTGGCTGACAAGATTGTTACCAGCGCCGGCAGTGAGGCTCACGCCTTCGTCTCCACCAAATCGCGCAATAGTCGGGGAGTTGACCTAGAGGAACCTCTGAAGAGGCCTCGGCACTCTCGATCGATCCAGCCTCGACGGTCCTTTCAAGGCAAAGTGAATGAGCCCACTAGGCAAAGAAGCCGAAACAAGCGAAGGCACGGGCGGGCTCTCTCCACTGCCCATGCCTGCCGCGACTCGACCCCACCGTCCTCTTCCTAACCTGGAAACCATACCACCACACTTTGTTGGTTCCACTATTTTTCTGACCAGCAGCCCGTAAACTCAAACAGCTGTGTTCTTAAGCTGCGGAAAGCTCCACTGCCGGCGGGTAAAAGCGGTCTTACTCGCCGGCAACCAGTCACAGGGTGGCCGTTTGTTTTACTCGCATGAGTTGTGCATTAAAGCTAGGTTCCCAGTTGAAACTGATGACTAAGTTTCTGTCTCACCGGTTGGTAAAGACAACCTACGAGCCTCCTAGCTTCGGCTGTCCGCGGCTGATAGATCCTCCCTTCTTATCTGCGGAACGAGACAAATAGCGGTCACCTGTGACCAAGACGGCTGTATCTGTGGGCTCCCCTTTTTGTGGACTTTCCTATACTGACCTGCCGAACTCCCCTCTGACCTTGACTTTTCAGACTCACCAGGCGTCCATTTGAATCCGTCCACGGGTCCATTTAAACAAAGTACATTTCCTTTGGTGTGCATTCACTTGCCTACTTTCATTCCACGTTACTCCCCATTCTTAGCCCGTTTTTTCAACTCCAGTCATGTAAATTTCTACTTTTTCAAGGGTTTCGTCTGCTTATTCCATCACTTGTAAGCAGTTGATCATGCTCCTGGCATGCCTCGGGCGTCTCCGAAATAAGCCTTTAATAATAATAATATTATTATTATTTGTACCAAGAATCGACTTTCTGGAGGTTTATGGATTGCTTGTTGACTCACGTAAGCTGCAGCCTATCGGTCTTCAGTCGGAAATTACGTTTACGGGTTTTGTAGCTCAAACAGATGCAAAATAAATCACAGGTTTGTTTTTCAAATTTCCTCATATCTTTCAGTCTTTATTTATTAGTATAATATAGCATAGTATATTTCTTGACCGTGGTCAATACACATGCTTAAGGCAAGATCAGAGTGCGCAAGGCAAGGCAAGGCAAGGCTTCGCATCGTGACCAAACCATTCGAAGAGATAGATGAAGCGACCAGTCACGGCTCAACCTCGCCGACTGGCACCGGACAACCTGGCCGCCGCCAAAAGTGAGTATGACACTAATTTTTAAAGGTACCGTTCGTCCCTCCCACAGTTTATGGGCCTTATCTCTACATATGGTTCTCAAAAACGATGGCAGTAATTGGCGAATAAATGGCAGCTATCCCTCACCAAACTTAGTTACCCGTTATGACAGCTATACGAAGCTCCGCTCGAAAGACACCACTGAATCAGTTCACGGCAAGGCTATATTCTCTAAGACCGATCTGGTGCAAGCTTTCCACCAGATCCCAGTTGTTGCTAAGGATGTCGAGAAAACTGTCGCCACTATTCCATTTGGCTCGTTTGAGTTGCTATTTGTGCCTTTAAGTTCGTGTAATTGCTTATCGCGTTGTTCAGAGTAGGCTAACGCTCCCGAAATATGACTCTACCATTTCAACGCCCGAACATCGACTAGTAGTCAGTCCCGATGAATAAGAATTTGGCAAACTGGACCTCGTGCTCTTAGGCCACGAGATCACTCGAGAGGGTTTGAGGCCTTTCAAAGATAAGTTGTGTGCTGTTCTAGACTTTGCTGTACCTTCCTCCGTCAAGCAGCTCTAGGCATTTTTCGGGACTAGTTAGCTTCTATTCGTTTTCATACCCAATGTTGCTGAAAGTTTTCTCCTCTTAACTGATCAAATTCGTGTCTCTGGGATTCGGCCTCTATTGGAGTTATTCTTCCTACACCTCGGTCTCTCGGAAGCGAAATATAGTGCTTTCTGTCGCGAACTGCTGGCTGCATATAACGCCGTCATACATTTTCGCTACGCGGGCAAAGAAGGATATTTTATCATCTACACCGGCCACAAGACTCAAGCGTATTCTGATCATTACTCCCCGCTGGGAGTCGGACATTCATGCCACATTTCTCAGTTCACGGCTGACCCACGACAAGTTAAAGGTGAGTCTAGCTGTACTGCAGATGCATTGACGCGTGGTCCGCTTAATGCCAATAGATCTCTGGTTTAAGATATCCTGCCATGGTTGCGGCACGGGCACGGGATACGTCATGCATGGAAGCCGCTCAGTCATCGTTTCCACGATGTCAGTCAGTACCTCTGGTAACCCGTGCCGGGAATATGCGCTGCAACATCTCCACTGGCCTACCTCGACCAGTCATACCCTCCAAGTGGGCTTTCCCATCCGGGCATCACAGCCAGTCTCCGACTAGTAGCTGCTTGGTACATCTGGTCTTTCATTAATGAAGATATTCAAATGTGGGCTAAACAGTGTCTACAACGTCAACTGTCCAAAGTGCATAGGTCGGTAGCTTTGCCCATCGGTACTTTTGCTACGCCTGATGCTCGCTCCGATCATATCCACGGAGACATCGTGGGTTCATTGACCCCACCACAGGGGCATACCTACTTATTAAAGTGCTTTGATAGATTTACGGAGTGGCCCGAGGTTGTTCCCATTTCCGTTGTTAAGGCCAAATCAGTGGCTGGAAGCACGATAAAACGATGGATAAGTCCATATGGTTGTCCTTCTGATATCAATGACGATCGAGGGCAAAATACTGAGTCCGATTTACTCCGTCCATTAACCCACATGCTGGGTACGGAAGGCATTCGCACGACCGAGTATTACCCGGCGTCGAACGGTTTAGTCGAACTTTTTCATCGTTACCTCCAAGCGGCCCTGAAGGCACACGAGAAACCCGACCGGTTGTAAACATTACCACTAGTTCTGCTTGGTGTCAGGACTTGCCTAAAGGCAGGTATTCAATGTTCTGCACAGAGCTTGTCTACGGTAAGAAATCACTGATCTCTAAGGAAGGTTTTACTCCACGGGGCACAGATCTGATTGCCGTGCTGAATTACTTTCGCCGTTTTTTCTAAATACATGAAAAACCTCGCTGCAGCGCAGATTCGAATGCAGCTACCACAGGTTTTCTTTCCGACGGAACTCGACACTTGTTCGCATGTATTCATTCGTATTGATTCGGTACGCAGATTCGGTACAACAGTCTTATGAAGGCCCATTTCGCGTAATTAACCGTCACGATAAAGCCTTTAATGTTGGTCGGAGCGGTTGCGTCGATACCGTTAGCATCGATCGTCCCAAAGCCACGTACTTTGATGAAAACTCGTCGCCCGCTCATATGAGATCCGAAGTTAACCCTGAGCTACTTTTGCCGACATTTCCGTGTCACGTCAAGATCTGTAGTTAGGGTTGCCTGCTATGACTTTGAATGAGGCTGTCGTCCCGCGTTCAGTAAAACAAGCAGTTGGTACCGCTACGGCTTCGAGTGAGACTGCCGATTCAAGTTCAAGCCAGCAAAGCAAGCCTATAAACCCGTCCGCCAATGAGGCTCCCATCTCACTTCGCCGTCGAAAGATCGGTAGCCCAGAAAGTATTCGTGACCAGATTGAACAAGATCTTATTCGTTTCACTTCGGAGTAATGACAGTCGTGTTTATCCTTTCGACGCTATTTAACACATATCACTGGCTATTACTGTAAACTCATCATACCCATTGCTACCGCTACACCACTTCCCGTCTCTTTTCGATTTGTGGAAACTCGCCTCATTGTGTCCTTTGCTGATCCCACGAAATCCGGAGAATATTGGCTCCAAAATTTGCATTCTGGTTTGGCCCTGTCGTTGTCTTTCCTTGTCACTGACGAAACCATCGATTTGTCTCCCGGATGCCATATTGGTTACCGGCCACCCGATACCAAACGTTGTTGGTGTGGCATACCCGGATGACGATTCACGCAACCGATGACATTGGCAATGAATCTCATCTACGCTGCACCATCATTCTGCGGTTTCTGCATGCCAAGGATTCTGACCGCCAGCATCCTACAGCACAGCTGAATTCACGTATTTTGCGTGCTTTCATGTGCGTAAATATCGTCTGTATGCCTTCATCTCCTTGAAATTCTTCGAAAGGTTTCTACGCTTTCTGGCGGGAGGCTGATGTAGTGACCTCGATCGTCAGCAGAAATTGATCGCTCTCTGGACATCACTTTGGATCTATTTCCTCTACGATCTTTTCTGACGGTTGACACCGATCTCACTGTTTTGTTCGGTTGCGTACGTTTTACTGGACTAACTTTTCCGAGGTTTCCATCGGCCTCGTTTTGAATCACTTTCATTTTCGGCATTTTGCCGATTGTACGCGCTGGCGGTTCGCTTTCTGCTAAGCCTTTGCTTTCATTTCCTTCCGGTGCATTTCTTGTATCGGTACTGTTTCGGCGCCACAATATATGTGATACACCATTCGCATCTTTCAACGGGTTTGCGCTTTCTCTATTCGTCCGATAGAAGGAATAAAGTTGGTGTTTCTCTGCCAGACCGGGTAGAAAACAACTTCACTAGCCGCGCTCGAAAACCTTCCATGGGACCAATGATTTCGTCGGGCGGACCACCCTCCTTAGCTTGTGCGGGGTTTTACATGCTCTTTGCATTAATTTCTGGTTTGAGCCACTTGGTTTTATTTCAGAGCCTACCATTACCCCTAGATTTTGGGCTTCTACGGTCTAAGCTAGTACCGGACCACTTTCTGGTGGACCCACGTATCGGGCAGGCCGTGATTCTTTCACTTTGGTGAGATGTTGACATTTGCTCAGATTGAGGGGAATATTCTACGCCACTGACCTCTGATACCTCTTTTCTTGACCATGCTGAACATCCGCGTCCTCAAGTGCTCCTACCACCTTGGAGTCTTCCGCGAAACGCATTACATCCGGTTCGTAGATAAGGAAAATCGGAAAGTAAATACATAACTGCCATTCAATTAACCATCCTTGCAAGCTGTCTCAGCTACTGTCGTGTCTATGCGTCACACAGTTAACGGTTGCCCAGTTTCCACTTCCGGGATGATGCATTATATTCCACATTTCTGATAGTAAAAAATTAGCTCAAATATTACCTGTTTCCGTCCAGCCACGTCTTTCAGCACCACCTCGGCAATCTCTCTCTGCAGGTGTATAGTTCACTGGGTATATAAATGACTCAGCCAATATTCGGTCACTAGAAGTTATAAATGTAATCTTGGAGTGATTTTTACTGCTTTGCATCCGCAGTTTCCCTTTTTTCATCGTCTGATTTCCAATACTAACCCCTTTTATATAGCTCAAGGCTCTATTGCTGATTTACTTTCCCTCTGGCAATTTCTTTTTCTTCTAGGTTAACGAAATTCCCGTCGACCCCATTCGATTCCTTCCTTTCTTGCGGTCCTCCTTCTGTAATATTTGCGTGTCTGCTACTATTTCTATTTTTTCCATCTAGTTCCACCTGGATTTGCCCGGCCGGGCCACCCGACCTATAGTTCAAGTTTGCCGGGCTCCACCATAAGGATAACTAAAATACCTCCTAGAATGTATCACTATTTCAACTGATTTACTGATACGATAGTAGCAACAACTGCGTCACACCAGCCTGTGGGCGTCATTTATTTTCGCAAATCAGTGCAGTAGATCACTGTAGAGAATCGCTATTTTTAACGAACTTACTCCCTCGTTCAAAACTCTCCCTAAGCAGTCAGTTTTTATCCAGCCCCTCAAAATTAATTATTCACCTTTTCCCCACTTTTTGATACCCCGCAGTTTACCATAGTTCATTAATCCCCCCATTATCTGTCAGTTGTCGCCCTACTAGCACTACTTTACTTCCTGCAATATCGCATCTGATTAACTACCAATCTCTCCAACAGCTTAGACATGTGTTGAATTGCTGCCCACTGGCTCAAAGTCACAGCTAGCACTCGCCTTTGTAAAACTCCTCACCTCCGAAGCAAGCTCAAAAGTTGTTCAGTATCCCTCGTAGATATACTTGGAGATGCTACCAAAACAACTGCCGAAATAAGCTAAACAATGAGTAGTTTCTCCCCCCGGCTTGACGTTTTTGACCAAACCATCAGTCAGTTAGGTACACTGGCGTTTCTGCCCGACCCATCCGTACGCCACACTCAGGCCAACCTAATCTCGGCCACAAAGTTCACCGATAACGTTGCCTCTGAAATCCTCAGGCGCATCAAAAAGGCCGACAATGAAATAGTATTTAACATTCCAGATAGATTGCCGCTCTCAACTGCTGAGAATTTAATCTTACAGGCTTGCAACCTGGATTCGAAACCGTGCTACTGTTTCAGGTTCTGCAAGACTTAACCACAAAATACATGTCCGCTCCAGTTCCAGTTTAATACTGAAGCTGCTGCCAAGAAATTTATTAGCCGACATTATTTTGTCCTTGCCAACACGGGATAAGAGCGGGCAAGAATACTTTCCTAAAAAACCCCTCTACAAAGAGAGATTCACAAAAGCCATGCCAGGAACCATAACCCTAGTAAACACTTAGCCAGTAGTCCCTCTCAGGTAGTCACTTTACCAACGTGCTAAGACTACTTATCTAGTTAGTCGCAGAATGGCTGTTTACCTAGATAGTTCGTCAGTCTCCACTCCATCTGAGCCGCGTTGCAAGCTTCAAAACTTGCAGAACAGCCTTAATGAAACGGTATAATTTAACGTGCTCCCTGACGTCTACAAAACTGATAAAAGTTCCCCTGAATCCAAGACAAGTACCAAATTATCATACAAAACCCGATTGACAAGATTACCCCGACTAGCTCAGGGTGTGCCTGGTCGAACTTACAAACTACTCTCACAGCAAGTAGTTCGGCGAAAACGGACTCTGACCCCCGCAGGATTCCAAAATCCAACACCGGTTCGGGAGGGCAGCACAATACCTGAAGTAGTATCAGTAATCCCTCAACTATCGATGTCAGAGCCAGCCTGTCCTTGTATACCTCAGAAAAGCGCGGGGCTAGATGTATTTGCACCGGTATCCGTAAAAAGTTCGAAAATAAATAGAGTAACTTTATCGACAGAATCAGTCATCTCACCCCAAGGACCCAGGCCTCGCTTTAAAAACCCAATCAGCTTTCCGCCTCCAGGTAGAGTGGAACAACAACACTTCTCCCAACGACGTAAAAGGAAGTCTCGGCAAGACCACTCAGGTCGTTATTCTAGTACCTTATCCAAATGCAGTCTCGGTTGACTACTTACGGCCTACCCAACCACAAGCATCCTGCTCCTCATTTCCAAATAGTCGTGAGCTTTCGGACTCAAAGCCATCCCACTTGTCGGTTTTTCCATTTCCTCTGTAAGTTCCGCCTCCTACCATACCACATCTCTCCCTGCACCATCCTACAATCCACCATTGGCTACTGTTTATCCAAACCTGGCAGCTAACTTAAGGGGCCATACATTCAATGCACGTCATGGCCATGATACTGATAATTTCGCGGTTGCACTTTTCAATTCTCGCTCCCTTGTGAGCAAACTTACGTCCGTCCGCTCTTTTGCATTGCAATCTCACCCGGATGTGATCCTAGCAACTGAAACTTGGCTTACTGACAAAACTCCCTCCCGACGCATCTCCATGCCCGGTTATAATATATCTGCTTCGGACAGATCTGAGAGACGTGGAGGTGGATGTCTTGCTTATAGCAAAAACAGTCTTGGAACACACTTACTCTAGCCTCCCGTCCTTGGTAGCGCCAAAGATTCCTTTTAGATCTCTTTGAGACCAAATCGAAAACAGCTCTTCATTGGTTGCGTTTACTATCCGCCAGGCTATAACATGGGCGATGTAAATGCAATCACCGATACGTTCTGTCACGTAGCTGAAATCTTTCACGCTGCTAAGAACATAGCCGGGGGGCTCCAGACGCCCTGCCCCTTGTCGGACAACCCTGAATTCCTCTCCGGAACCATGCATTTTTATATCATTTATCCGTGCAGGAGGATGGTCACAACACGTAACAACACCAACCAGAAGGAACAATATTCTTGATCTAATGTTTACTTTAGGCCTCAGAAACATAGATGCAAATGTCTTTAGCCACTTCCCTGGTTATGATCATTAAGCCGTAACATGTAAATTCTCCCTTCAACTGCATCGCCACTAAAGTCCTAAAAATCGGGAATCTTTCAGGAGTGCAAATTAGGACAATCCACCCACAATCCTGCGTAACCAGAACTGGGATGAGTTCATCCTAACATCTGATCCCCGCCTGGCTTCGGATAAGATGTACTCTAATTTATTCTACTCTCCAAACGTTAGCCCTCTCGAGATAACCAAAGTCAGTGTGGGAAAGACCTATCAACAAAAAAATGCGACGTAAATTCCAGAAGTCACAGCTTGTCTACGAAAGGACCAACGACCTCTCTATCTTCCTCTGCCTCAGCCGCCTCTCACGCCAGCTACTGAGCGAGAAGGAGAACCAGCTGGAAAAGCAAGAACTGTACGCTTTTATCCAGTCGAATAAAAAGCCCACCCCTCTGGCTTTATTAAAACTGGAACCCCCCGGTTGTATAACCAAAATATCATATTTGCTCCTATCAGAGAACATTTATATTAGCTCACCGCAGTTATTCGCTGAGGCATTTAGCAGTTTCTTTGCTTCTACATTTATAGCCGACCGCCACAGTCCAACCTAGGACCTTATCTGCTTGACTGCCGATACCTTGCCAACCTTAGTATTCTCAGCCAACGAATTCAGAAAGCTGGTAAATAATTTCCAGCCCCTGGCTCGCCCTGGACCAGATGGCATTCCTCCAGCTCTGTTTCGTCTTGGCGGCCCGGACATTGTGATGCTTTTGCTGAACTTGTTTAACCTCTCCATGTAACGAAGCATTTTCCCATCCCAGTGGAAAACTTTCGTTATCAGTCTCCTTCATACGAAGGGTGCCTTACATGATCCTGCTGATTACAGCCTCATAAACCACACTCCCAATAAATCTAGAATAATGGAACGAGTAGGTAAGGATAGGATAGCCCATTTTATCCTCACCCGTGAATTAATAGATAGCAACAAACAGGGCTTTTCAAGGTCCAGCTTGTGTCTGACCCGCCAACTGGGTTTCGTTAGTCTAATCACAAATTCGGCTGGCTCTGGAGAGGCATTTATCGTTATCTTCGTTGACACGGCGAAAGTATTTGATCGCATGCCTTACGCTCAGTTGCTAACCAAGGTTAAATCTTACGGCATAACAGACCCACTCTTTTCTTGGTTGTCATCCTATCCTAGTATGGAGCCGCACGCGGGAAACAGTGAGGGTTGCCCCCGCCACCCCAGACAGTCACAAGTGGTGTTATACAGGGCAGTTCGTCGGGCCCACTTTTATTTCTTCTCTACATTGACGACGTATTCAAAGTAATACGCCGCGGTACCGCGTTTCTGTTCGCCGATGCTATCAAAATTGTATATTCCTATGAACCCCATACCCTGACCTATACACTTACCGAAATGGCTGAAGACCTGAACACCCTTGACACATGGTGATACACTTGGAAAATGAGCTTCCCCGCTGCCAAGAGTGCCACTCTCACATATAGAAGCCAAATTCCTCCTGAATCCCTCGCCTTAAACGGCTCGTACATTCGTATTACTCTTCTAGTACGAGATCTCGGCCTACAATATTCCTGCTCGTTCACCTCTCAAGAACAAGCCACTTACCAGGTGGCTAAGACTAAGAAAACGATAGCCCTCATCTGCAGAACCTTTAGAAAGCGCGACAACCTGCTTCTAGTCTTTAAGTCCCACCCCAGACCGCGGCTCGAGTACTGTCCTCGGGTATACACACAAGTGCTCAAATATGATAGACTTGCGATCAAAAGAGTTCAGCGAACCTTCACCAAGCACTTACTCGACTCCTAATCTCCCTTGAACTACAGTGAGAAATGTGATCAAACAGGACTTGAAACCCTGTGGCTACGACGCATGAAACTCAATCTTTGTCTTTTATTCAATCTCCCACACTCTAGAGCGCATGCATCCATCACTGGACTTTGTTTCATTCACGATGCACCCTACCCCCTTCGTAACAGAAATCATACTACTAAAGTTACATAATCCAGGGAAAAACTAAGAGGAAGGTTCTTCATCGCAGTCTATTGTCGTATTTGGATCAGACTGCCTGAAGACTTTCGGGCCTGCCAGATGCTAGACCGATGCAAAATTGTCCTTACAAAATATTCAGATGTCGCCGAAGTAGTACAGTCAACCCACATGCGCACCACGTCGGAACAAGCTTATGAGAGTAACCCAGACTGTTGAATAGATAAAGAAAGCATGAACTGGGTACCATCCGCTGCAACATTACCATCGCCTACCTCATATCCCTTCTCCGTCGCCAGCATATTAGTATCCCTTAGATTGACCTACATCACTGACTCTGCTCCTGCCAGATTCTCCCTAATTCACGCCCTCTAAAGTCCCTAATCTACCTCCATCATACTTAACTCGCCTTACCCGGTCCGAACTGACCCCATCCCTTTCTGTATTTTGCCCTAGTGCTCCAACACTAAATCCGATTCTGGCGACCACCGTTCAACTTCAAATCATCATCCTTATTCCTGGTTTTGGTCATTATTTTTGTGTTCTCATTGACTTCCAATCGCCCATAGTCCTCATTCGTCACCCCGTACCTCCAGAAGTAGTTTCCAGGTTGGGTGTTGAGCTCAAGGTCAGCCTCATCCACTGGCACCTGTTGCGGATTAAAAAACGAACAAACACAAGCAAAACCATTTGCATACTCGAAATGCTGCGAACATGCTGCTGTCTCCTCCGGCTAACACTGACTCTCCATCGTGCTCGCTTCCAAATTCGCCATCGTAACTCATAGTTTTTTGTACTCGGTAAAATTTACCTTCTTTGGTGCATAATTATCGTACACTTAAAACACATCAACTTTCTTAGCTCGTTGTTCCCGTCCACTTCCTCGCGATGTTATGCTGAACTATTTATAAGCCCTACCACTCCCCAAGATACAGCCGACTATTTTCTGCTACTTTTACCGATATGCTCTAAAACTAACGCACTTATTGGTGCCATTTACTTGCGTACCACAATCTTCAAACAGTGTATGACATTACGAAATATGCCCCCAGAGATTCCTAATAATCGATGATTCTGTGATTGTTAGCCTTTTTGGTCAGTTCCACTGTTCGCCCACCTAGGGCTGCTACATTGCAATATCCTCGTCTTGCAAGATATCATGTCCCACACATGCACTTCTGATAAGCTCTTTTTCCGAAGAGTTCTGCTCTGTTGCCATCAATTTGTCTACCTTCTACATTGAACATAATTAGGTAGTCTCCTACCCGTCACTTTGCAGGCCGTGTCTTTTCTAATGTTGTAGTTGAGCACCACACCGGTTTTTAGACAGTTCCCAGTTTCATGTTGATGCATTGTGTTCCCTTCTCCCGAAAGCAAACAATCCGCTCAATGTCTACGTAATTCCATCCAGCGACTTCTTTCACCATCACAGTTCAGTGTGTTGGCCGTTTGTTACACAACTGGTTCGATCGAAATACCGTCACTGGACTTCGCAACTGCCATCCTCGAATGGGATTTTGGTCAATATGCGTAATGCCACATTTCTATCGTCTAATTTTACATTGTAGCCCCTCTCATACATTGCAAAGCTCTATGGCTTGACTACTTCTCCTTCGGGAATGTTCCTTTTTCACGGTAGCCTTGTACCCATCGATCCATTATGGTTCTCCGGCAAGACAGTCTTCTTTCCGTAGGATTTGAGTGATTCTTTACCATTCCCATCCACCCCACACTTTGGCAGAATAACTGCACCCTACTTCAACCGGCTCGACCACCTGACGTTGAGTTTAAATTTGCCGGGCCGTATCACGAAAACGGACATGAATGCTTTCCCTTACATTCAGTGGCGTGCACATAATTGTACAATCCACCCGAAACTCAATTCAGCTTTCCACTGTAATGTTTCACCTTGCGCTGCGGCTTGCTTCGGAGTTATCCAAAATAAAGTATGAATATTATTAGAAACAGTTCATAACTGGTCGTTTTGAAGTTCCCGTTCTTTTGAGACTCTTTATAAAACTAAAGACAATCGGCCAAGAAAATGGCTTAAAAGAGTAAGCTCCCTCGATAATGGACTGCTTCGAGAATAGCAGTTGAGGATAGAATATCTCTGAGCCATGCAAAATGAGATGAACATTTAGGAAGAGCGGGTGCTGCAATATTTACGACAAATTTGATGTGTTACGCGTTCCATCACTCGTCTTTAAGCCAACAGGGAACGGAATAGACCATAGTTTTCTTCGATTGAGTCATGCAGTATCAGGGTCCGTCACCCAAGGACCATATACGGCAAGGCCCAGAGTGGACTACTCCACTCTTAGAAGTTTCATACCGTTTTTGGATGGGAAAATTGGCTACCTCTGCGAAATACGCAAAAAGCTTCGGTAAGATGAGATGCCCTTTAAAGATAAGAACACCTTCCTTTTTCCCCGGCAAGCCGGACCCCCGAAGAATGCTGGCTGACCTTTCGTCTATTTGGAACTGTATTGTGATCTTGCTGCGCTAACTCCGCCCTGAGGGAAGCCCTCGAGCGTTTCGATGAAACCACCAATCTATTAGGAACAGCAGCGGACCCTTTTCTGAGCTGATGATTTCCCAGGTTCTTCTGATGTCCCGCATACCGATATTCAGTATACCACTTAACTAGCTATCATTCTAAAAGCAGGAGGATTTAGACCTACCAAACGGATCTCCGACAGCCGTAGGGTTCTGGAAGATTTTCCGGAGTCCCAGAAAACCGGATGCGCTGGAGAATTTTCGGAACCCTTAAAACAGGAACGCACCCTGGGAGTTCCACGGGAAGCCAAAGGCTAGGAGTTCGTATTCTATCTTTACCCACCCGAACGACCAGCTGCACGGAGCGGAATCCTGTCATCAGCCCAGAGCAGATGTGAATATTTGGGGCTCACCACCGCGACCACCCTGGAAGAGCGTGCTCCAGTCCCTGTGCCCAAGAAGAACGGGTTAGGATGGACCTCTCCGAGAAGACGACTACAAGCTGTGATTTGACTGGACAGACATCCTGGATCAACTAGGCGAGGTTGAGATGACAAGACTTCTGGCAACAATTCAAGCGCACAAGTGATGCGTAATTCCACTTGCTTTGAGATGAATCAGGATTGAACCAGGGGGTAGTGGCTTGCGGTTGCTGAGCAGACGAAAACAACGGGAGCACAATCACACAGAACTCGCGAAGGCCAGCCGAGCCCTACCGAAGATGGTACCCACTCAGAGGCTAGAACTGACCGCAGCAGTACTGGCCTTGACAGCCGGCATACTGATTAAGAAGTGTTTTGTTAACGTAGGTCGAACGTCGGACTTTTGGATGGATCCTTCCAGTGCGCTGCATTACTCGAACAGCGCTAGCACTTGCTTATCCACCTCTGTGACAAAGAGACTCACAGTGATTCATCAGTCGACCAGGCCCAAACTGTGGCACCATGTACAATCCTCCAGTAACCCGGCCGAATTCTGCTCGAGGAGCTTAAGAACGCTAGAAAAACTGCAGAAGCACGCAATGGGGCCGGACTTTCTAGTTGCAACTGAAAAGGCTTGGCCGGTATTACCAAGACCCAAGCCTGAAGATGGTGAAACGACAAGGCTGGT
This sequence comes from Fasciola hepatica, assembly GCA_948099385.1. Lineage (NCBI taxonomy): Eukaryota > Metazoa > Platyhelminthes > Trematoda > Plagiorchiida > Fasciolidae > Fasciola > Fasciola hepatica. Next base: position 1,412,508 of record CANUEZ040000180.1, on the reverse strand, counting down.
ACTGGCTACAGACTCTAGGGAAACCGGAAGCCTAATGGAGAGGTTGGTATTTCCCAGGCTGAACCAAATGTTGACGGCCTTTGTCGGGATGACGAGATACAAGGTGCTGTTGACGGCAATGAAACGCGTAGGATCAAAAATGGCTTTACCAGGATTATTACTGCCAGGCAAGTTGAATCAAGCCGAGATCGAAGTTCGGTCTACTCCTACTACACGTCTTCCGCTTCGAGACCCGTGAACTGTTAAGAGCTCAACACAAAACCGAGGAACCGGGCTATTACGTAGTAGAATCCGAGAACTGAACCCTGTGCTAGCTGATGGGCCAGTGAGATTCAGAGGGTGGTTGGAGAATTCAGACTTGGAATACGGAACGAAGCATCCCATAGAAGCTCCCGGGAACCATCACATCACGAGATATCAGGAAGATAGTTTATATCGAGGAACGCATACAAATTTGAAAAACTTGTTGGATAACACCTATCTGTGATTTTGGGTGACTCAGGGGAGTTCAAGTGAGTGGTCGGTAGTTACCTCATATTTCTTCGCCGGAATGTGATAGCAAGAAAAAAGTAGTGGCTTCCGTTCCACCTGTAAGAGTTCAGTCGGGATGGTATCCACTCATTGAGACCAGCGCCGAGTATTTTGGTTCTGTATCTTAGCGACAACAGAGGAGCACGAGGAACAGGTGTGTCTGCCTGACAATAAGTTTAAAGTCCGGAGAAATTCATCTGAAAGTAGTGCGTAACATGACCTTTAATTCATTCCTAAAGACCATCCAAAGGTTTATCGCAAGGCGGAGCATTCCAAATATCCACTTCGACTATGGTTCAAATTCAGTTGAATTATAGAGGGAGGTAAAGGGAGGTGGGACCTCCGGGATCATGCCGGAATACCTGATAAAGCCGTGGCCTAAAGGATAGATTGCCTTTTTAATCAGTCCTACACCAGCTATCGCTGTTGTCCGTGGGAAACACAGATATCATCATCCAAGGAAATACTCACCAAAAAAATGTCACTGGAGTTCCTTGAAAGCGTGACACTGATTGCCTCAATAACTGAAGTAGAAGACCTTCTGAAAACAGACCCCCAGTGTCGGATCCGGAGGGCAAGCAGACTCTCACGGCCGACTGTATGTAGTCATTGCTGTCAGATGCAGGAGAAATCACTCCAAGAATTCTACATGGGAAGTATATCTTTGAGCAGCCGCTGGCAAACCACCTGGCACAGGCTTTCCGAAAATGTTGAATGAGAGAGTATTTGAAATTGCGGCTTCGATAAAAGTGGACCTCCAACGAAAGATCTTTTGGACGTGTCTACATCGCCCTCCTTGTGGAAAGCAACTTATATCAAAAAGGATAGCCTATTGGAATGATCAAGGACTGTCGTACTGTAATCGATGGCATGGTACGCACGAAGGTAGTGAAAACAATCAAGGGAGGGGTACTGCTTAGTGTTCCTATAGTGCCTTTGCCCGAAGGAGACAGTAGTGAGGGCATTTAGACAATACAAGCCAAGCTCAGAGCAAGGCAAAATGAATGCGTCTTCAAAACTCTGAGACTGACTGATGCTTAGTCTATCTCACTCATCTCTTAGGTGTCCCGCAAATTTTCTGGCCCTTCACACATTCTTGAAAGTGCATCCGCATTTATTTGGGTACGGTACTCAAAAGTTACAGTGGAACTGACTTGTCGAAACCCCAAATCAGTCCATGACTTGAACTGTCTGTGGAATTGCATGAACACTAAAGCAACGATTTGTTGACGATCTGTAGGAATACCTCCATTTCAGAAACTCCCCCTTTGTGTCATTATCCACCCACTGTTCATGTTTATACACGTTTTCCTCGAATCTTATTCTTCAAGTGATTACATCGCTGAAACTGCACTCCCCAAAGCTTAAGCACTTTATAACATTTTTGGTTCTTCGTCCAGAATTCTCGTTCCTTTCCTGGCTGCATTTTGCTCTTGGTCAGGAAGTCTTCTGTCCCTTACATTCCCCAAACTGTCTACTAATCCTGATTACGCCCAAACCTGACTCCACTTGTCGACAAGAGACCTATCACCGCCGGATGAAGCTTAGAAACCGGAAGTTTGGGCCAGACTCTGGAGGTACACTGCAGATTTGCCCACGACTATACAGCAGTAGAAGTAGCCCACGGGGAACGACATATGCGTTGACTTTGGGTCTGGGTGAGTTAGGGTGAATCCGTATCCTTATCCACCACTTGGACTCTGACTGTTTCATGGAGAGACCTGGCGAGAAGTGCAATGTACGTTTGTAGAAGTCCCCCCAGTCATTCTTACATAATTGCACTGCCCAGACTATTTGATCTACTCTCGTTGACACTTGAACAAATACAGTACACATGAACCACTACATTAAAACACTAGTTTATATTTCGCCCATGTGTGCCGTGTCACCTTTTTGACTGAGCCTCCGACTGTTGCGATGGGTGTATCTGACAGTGACTTATATTGAACTGTGGCCCGCGTCGGCGAACGTTGTGGCCGTACATGTCAGATTTGCACACAACTTGCACGCATACGAACTGTGGTTTTGAGACCGTAAAATCCGCGATCCCATTTTGTTTCGACTTTTGGGTTTTTTAACTTGGCTACTCGTTATTCACATTCGGGAGAACCCTGTGCACAAAAGGCTCGCCGTCTCACTTCTAAGCCTTACATAACAAATCTGAGTTACCCAACTGCTGGAAACTGAAAATTCCAGTTAAGGCCTCCATTTTTGATGAACTTGGTCAGTGCACTCTTCCAGCATGTTGGTTTGCTCGCCACACTATTTCGTTTCAAGGGTGTTAACCCGTTTACTACTCCATCTTATTCCAATTCAGTCCAGTTCAGATTCTAAGAATCAGTGCAGTCTGTCAGATCATTTCTGGCTTTCCTAGCCCCAGTAATCTCTCTGATTTCCATGTGCTTCGACGTTATTGACTCCAGCATCTTTGTAGGCTTCCCCGGAAAAGGTGGAAAAGTAGATCTGGGTTCAACTTGCCTCAGCGCCCCTATCTGATTTGGCCCCGCGACCGGGATGTTATTCATCAACTCTACCTGAACAATGGTCGAAGTGGTTGAAAATAAAAGAAATAATTGGAACACAAGAGTTAGGAGGACATCTTTGATCTCCCTTCCCGCCAAAAAGCTCCTTCCAGGCTTAACCTCCTTGGTGCCTAAAGGCAAGCACCGACGTCGTTTCAAGGGTCTTCCGTCACACCTAATAACAGATCTCACAGCAAACCGATGGCTTTTGATCCCTGTTCTTTGCGAGGTCTTTCTAAAGAATAGGCTTCTTCCTCGAAGTCTTTCATTCCATCGGAGTTTAAGCAGGGGTTCTGCAAGCCTGGTCGACGTGCCCTTCCCTTTGACACTTTTGAGCACTAGCAGTTTATTTCCTATCCCCTTCTTCCCAACAAGAACAGGCTCGACTACTTCAGCCTTTGCTAGCGGCCTGGTGCTCGACATCCTCCAAACCAACTAGCTAATCACTGCTATACTTGCAAAGGGACATTTTTCAACCCGCAAGAGGAGCAGATTCCGGGCCTTGGCACTGTGTTCTAGTTGGGGTCTCACGATGACCCCGTACACTGAAGGGGAACCCCCGGTCTCCTGGAGTCCACTGAGGGCTTCGGTTGGTGGGATGGCTACGGGAATCTTTGCACGGCATTCTAGCACTGTTTACCCGGTTACAGTCTCTTTGAAATAGCCCAACCAGATCCCCAACCTTCCCTATTTGGGTGAGCTACTTCTGGTTGCCTTGTGAGCCTACACGAAGCTTGGGCCATAGTTCTGTCGCATCAGTGAGGTGCTGATATTTTCTCGGGTGGAAAAGAGCATCCCGTCCTGCCGAACACACGCACACAATATCCACATCTCTGTACGGTGCCACGTGCATCCGTTCCAAGCTGTCGGCCGTCGTCGGAAAACTTGAAGCAACTCTACACCTTAACTTGCTCTACTCCAGTTCATTGCCTGCTCGTATAAATCTTCCTATCATATCCTGCCGCTCTGGATACAACCTCGGCCACTATCGTGGCCAAAGCTTCCGGGAAACAGCTCGTTATATACCCACATACAAAAATGTTTTATCTAATCACGCCTTCCGTGAGGCCCTGCAACCCGGCCGCTTTATTCTGGATTATAAAATTTCGCCCAGTTGCCCAGCGTTATCTTTGTGAAACCATCAACATTCGCTCACACCCATCCCGATGGTGTGGGGCTCTGTTGGGTCCACCAATTCTGGAGACTAGAATTGGGCCGGAAGCACTTCTTCAACGAAGTGCGAGAGCAACTAGACTGGCGAATCGTACCTTCTACCTCTAAAAGTTGTTCCCAGGTTATGATTCCAGGGCAAGGCTAGCCTCAACCACTAGCGCTGGTTGATGATAACGGGGAAGGGTTTAGGTTGCGTTACACCGCGTAGCTTTCTCGCTGTTATAGGTATAGTTTTTATTAAGCTATCTAGGATAATCCCTACAACTATAGCTCTAAGGTCTGTTGTCCGACCCAGACAAAATCAAGCGATTTTTTCTGAACATTAGTCCCTGGGACCACCCGGTGGTAAAAGATACACACAAAAGTGATCATTGAACTGCTCTTAGGGTCGGAGCTAAGCGAAACATCAGTCTCAGTGAAACCACACTAGCAGACTCTAAGACACCACTCAGGGAATCACCTTAGTAAAGAGACTAAAGCCGTCTTGACTTGCGTAATACATCCGGAAACTTTCAAACAGCACCATCCGCAGAAACTGCTTGCAGTTTTTAGCTGAACAACTGATACATAATTAGTTCCACTGATATTGACCCCCCGTGGCTAATACTTTCTTCCCCACCTAAGGCTCACATATATTGGCCATACTCTACACTTAATCCTTTGCTTCCGTATAGCTCTCTTACCCCCGCATATTGCCACATCTCATCCGATTGGCCATCCACATCCTTACCACCATAGATATGCCTACATCTCCTCCCAACCGACCCAAAATCACTGCCAGCAACCGCCGTCGCATGACTGCTAAACTGCAAAACTCACTGAATAACTGCTCAGTCTCTCTGGTAGATATACTTGGACATGCTAATAGACAAACTACGGAAATGAGCAAAAATCTGAGCAGTCTTTCCTCTCGCATTGACTCCGCTGATCAAATTATCGGTCAACTGATGCCTATAGCATTCTTGCTTGATCCAGCCGCACACCATACCCTAACCAATCTACTACTGGCCACGAGGTTTGTGGACACAATTGCCTCAGAAATCTCCAGACGGATAAAAAAGGCAAACAATGCGGTTGTGTTTAACATTCCAGACCGAATACCTCTCTCAGCTGCTAAAAATATGATCTTAAGCGCTTGCAACCTTGACTCACAACTGTGCCACTGTATGAGACTCCGCAAAACCTCCCTACGCACCACCTGTCCACTGCTGTTCCAGTTTACAAATGAAGTTGTCGCCAAGATTTTTATCAGCCGGCAAGCGTTAGTCGTAGCCAAAACCGGCTTCAAGTGCGCCAAGATATTTCCTGACAAGACCCCACTGCAAAGAGAGGTGCACAAGAGTCACGCCCAGAACAGTAACCCCGGTGTTAGCGCAACCAACAATCCACCCCAAAACTCCGGGGCACCTATTGTAACAGCCGGTCGTGGAAAATCCCCCTTTTTTCCCTCGCGATTCAGTGTTTTTTCCCAACATCACTCATTTCCATACACTATTGACTTGTCTTTACGAACTGGTTGTTTTTCTGGACCAATTGTTGTTTGTTCGCGCCCAGAGCGCTATTTTGGCACATCCTTGTTCAGGACCTGCGTGACGCACGTGCTGTCTGCTCACACGCTGCTATTCGGTTTCTCGTTGTTGAGACTTTGTGATCGTATTATTGAGGTTTGTATATCGTTTACGTCATTGTTTATTTTAATAATCTAGTATCGTAGAATTATCACGGATAATCGCCTTCTGATTTCGGGATCCGTTGCGAATTTGGCTACGCATTGCTCAAACGTTCGTAACAATACTCAATAGATCTATTTGGAACGAGGAAAATTCACGCAAAATGCCAAGGAAAGGATCAAAGGCAGTCGAACCCGGACAGTAAGTAATACGGCAAGTCTCTGGGGAGGTTTTGGGTACTTATGATTCTTTAGTTAATGCTAGATCGCCTAGTCCTGTCAGTGCTAGCTCATGTGTTATTGAAAGCAATATTGATCGTAAGGACGTTGATTTATATAAGCTGAGAATAATAGAACTAGAGCAACAGTTACTTTCGGCTAGACTACAGGCGCATGAAGCAGAGAAGTGTACACAGAAACAGCGAGAGTATAGGACCAGTGACTTCGACACTTCCGATAGGTTAGAGTGCAATAAGGTAGGGAACCCCACGCAGGTCGCCGACTACAAACCACCATCGATCGATCTGCCTAGAGTGGAGTTAACGGTTTTCGACGGGCGAGCTGAGCAATATTGCAAGTTTGTCAAACAGTTCGAGACGTTCGTTGAAAACAAGGTAACCGACCCTGGGCAAAGGCTTCTTTACCTTACTCACTACTGCCGAGGCCGAGCGCGAGAAGCTATCGACGGATGCACCATGCTCGATCCAGAACAAGGCTACACAAGGGCAAGGAAGATTCTGAGGGACTTGTTTGGCCAACCTTTCAAAGTAGCCCGTAACCTAATAGAGGGCGTGATGGCAGAGGCAAAGAAAACCAAGGGCGACGTCTACACCATGGCCGACCTGGTGATCAAGATGCAGAACTGCTCAATAGCCCTCGACCATTTAGGTTACAGAGCTGACCTAGACGCCATGCACACTTTGGAAGGCATAGTCCGTCACCTCTCTCCCGAACTACAGGGTCGGTGGGCGGAAGAAGCTGAACGGATAAGCCGAGGCGACAGAGAAGCCAACTTCGAAGACCTGACTGAATACTTAGACAGGCAAACGAAGATAGCTGACAGCAGATTCGGCCGACTCATCCGGGACAGCAACCGAGCAAACAAGCCCGGTACTAGCCAAGTCCAAACCCCTGTACGGGAACATCCAAAGTACCAGCCTTGGACCAACACACACGTCATTTCACGAGATGCTACGGCGAAACCAAATTGCAGATCCTGTGGTACTAGCCATGGCCTACCAGAATGCCCCAAGTTCGGCAATGCCACAATAGACGAACGGTGGGGAATGGCGAGGATGGCAGGAGCATGTTTCATCTGTCTCAACACCACGCACCGGGCAGCAGCCTGTAGAACAAGGAATCGATGTGGTTACGAGGGCTGCATGGGCAGACACCATCGGCTGCTGCATCAGGCGAGAATAACCATATCCGAGGCGAGTGCCAAGCCCAGCGTGATTTGTTCAACTTCACAATCTGCCAGTAAACCGGTACGTTTAGGCGTAGTGGCCGTGGGAGTAGTGACTCCGACTGGGATAGTCAATGCGTTGGCTTTCGTTGATAGTGGATCCGACACCACTTTAGTGGAAGAGCGGTTTGCCGACAAACACCAACTGGCTAAAGGTGCGACATCGTTAGCAGTGAGCACGGTGGGCGGAACACAGGTAATGACTGCCGGTAGATTAAGGCTGCAACTCATCTCTCTAGACACTAACGAGGAAATTGAACCAACGGAGGCATTCACGTTAGCGGATCTTCCCATGCGAGCACCAAGGTCGGTGAACGCAATCTTGACTCGATGGCCCCACCTGCAGGATGTAACCGTCGTAGACTGGGAAGATGATGAGGTGGATCTCCTCATCGGATGCGACGTGCCAGAGGCGCATTGGGTGCTTGACCAAAGAGTGGGCGACCGCCAGGCACCTTATGCCGTACGCACGGCTCTGGGATGGATGTTATACGGTCCAGTAGGGGTACGCGGTTCCGTGAATTACTTATCCGCCGAAACGGACCGCATAGAGTATCATCTGCAACGGCTTTATGAAAAGGAGTTTCATGACATTGGGGACGAAAGACCGACGTTGTCTCAAGAGGATCACTTCGCTCTACAAACGGTGCGGCAAGGCTCTAGAGGCCTCAAAAAACAGTTCGAGGTTCCCCTCCCATGGCGCACACCGGTCGACCCGTGGACTGACAACAGAAATTATGTTCTCCAACGATTACTACGACTAAAAGAACGCTTCATTCGAGACCAGAATCTGTGGGAACGATACGCGGATTTGATGAAGCGAAACGGGGACCTCGGTTACGTTGAAAGGGTGCCTGTTAACACCGACAGCAAAAGGGGTATCTGGTATCTGCCTCACCATCCGGTTATCAACCCAAAAAAGCCCAATAAACTGCGCGTGGTTTTCGACTGTGCGGCCAAGTTCCAGGGCAAGTCGTTAAACGATCGCCTACTACAGGGGCCTGACTGGACCACACCACTGATCGATGTTCTGTGCCGTTTCAGAGTGGGTAAAGTGGCTTTGTCTGCCGACATTAGGGAAATGTTCCATCAGGTGAAGATTCCGGTAGGAGAACGAGATGCTTTGCGTTTCCTGTGGTGGGAAGGGAGCGACCGGGACAACGCAGTGGTGAATTATAGAATGACCGTCCACCCCTTCGGAGCCATACCGTCACCATTTTGTGCAAACTACGCCCTCCGAGAATCAGCGAACAAACATGGCGATCTGGTACATCGGACGGTGGTAGAAAGCGTCAGCAGGAACTTCTACGTCGACGACTACCTTGGGTCATTCGATGATGTGGAATCAGCTCTAGAGCAGTTCAGGGGTCTGACGAGATTGCTGGAAGAGGGTGGCTTCCATCTAACTAAATGGATGTCGAACGCTTCGGAAGTGCTGAAGGTCATCCCGTATCACGAAAAGGTCGAAAGGGTAAGAGATTTGGACGGCTCTCCACTTCCTATCGAGCGCACTTTAGGGATACAATGGGACGCGGAAACGGACGATTTTGTTTTCGAACTGAAAGTTCCCGAGCTGCCAATAACCCGTCGTGGCATACTATCTGCCGTCTCAAGTTTGTTCGACCCGCTCGCTTTCGTCTCACCATGGCTGCTACCCGGAAAGATCTTGCTGCAGCGGCTGTGCCGTAAGAAAGTTGATTGGGACCAGTCACTGGACCGAGGGGACCGGCTGGACTGGGAGGAATGTTTGAACACCTTGAAGAAATTAGGGGACATAAGAATACCACGATGTTTGACCCCTGGCCATACGACACGGACTGGAGAACTACATGCCTTTTCCGATGCATCCGAAGTCGGTTATGGAGCTGTGGTGTACGGACGATGGTGCGCAGGAGATGGACAATATACCACGAGGATCCTGTTCGCCAAAGCCCGCGTTGCTCCACTGAAGTCGGTCTCAATCCCACGTCTTGAACTCAGCGCAGCCGTGTTGGCAGTCAGGGTGGTGCAAGCTGTGAAGAGATGTTTCGATCTCTACATTTGGTCGGTGAGCTTCTGAACGGATTCAACGATAGTACTTTACTACATTAACAACGTACGGAGCCGGTTTAGTACTTTCGTTGCTAACCGGCTCACGATTATCCACGATGAATCGGCCACGCACCAGTGGAGTCATGTCAGGTCTGGCGATAATCCGGCCGACCTGTGCTCCCGAGGTGCGAACAACCTCAGGCAACTGGACACGTGGACGAGAGGGCCGAACTTCCTGCAATTGCCCAAACAGGACTGGCCCGTGTTCGAATTAAAACCCCCTACGGAATTGGAACTGGAGATCAAAGGCGTAGTGATAGCAACCAACGTCGTCGAAGCGTCGCCCATTTTATCGCGACTGGTCCGGTTTTCTTCCTGGATGAAGACGCTTCGTTCGCTAGTTTGGTTAACCAGGTTCAAGATAAGTTTACTAGTCATGAAAGGGCTACGGCCCTCAGGTCGGATACCGGTCGGCCCGATAGGTCCCGATGAGCTACAAGCGGCAGAGTACAATATTTTCAGAATGATACAACGCGAGGCTTTCGCCCGAGAACTCAAGAGGGCGGAAGAAGTGGGGCTGACCAATGAAGACATGCCATCTCCAAGAGGCGAGCTGAAGCGTTTAAACCCCAAACTCATCGACGGACTGCTGCGGGTGGATGGTAGGCTGACCAACGCCCACCTGAACTTCGACACAAAGTATCCTATACTGCTGCCTGCGAGACAACCTTTAGTAGAGCTAATGATTCAACACGTCCACGCCATGGAGGGACATGCCGGGGAAAGTCACGTGACGAGCGTCATCCGAAAGCGCCTTTGGTTGTTGAGAGGACGAGAGACTGTAAAACGCGTAATCCGACGGTGTGTGCAATGCAGGAGACGCAATGCCACAGCAGGCAAACAACTCATGGCCCCGCTACCAGAATGCAGGGTAACTACGGGCTGGTGGCCGTTCAGTGACACCGGGTTGGATGATTTCGAGCCCTTGTGGATCAAGTGCGGGAAAAGATTAGAAAAGCGATACGGATGTATCATGACGTGCATGAAATCACGTGCGGTACACCTAGAAGTCGCACATTCGATGACGACCGATTCGTTTCTACGGGCCTTGCAAAGATTTATCAACCGAAGAGGCGTACCGGCCGATATATACTCAGATAATGGATCGAACTTTGTGGGCGCTCAACGGGAATTGCAGCGTTGGCACAAGAACATAAACAGGGACGAACTGCAGAATCGAACCGTGGCATACGGCATACGCTGGCATTTCAACCCCCCACAGGCCAGTCACCGAGGCGGCATATGGGAACGCATGATCCGGTCCGCCAGACGGATATTGCTGTCAATCATGGAGCAGCAGCCGCCCGACGACGAGACGCTGAACACCGTCATGACTGAGGTGGAGCGAATCCTGAACAACCGACCCTGGTTCCAGTATTGAACGGCGACCCCACCCACCTGGCGCTCACCCCAAACGACTTATTGACGCTAAGGTCGAACGAGGGTTTCCAAGGGCCGGTAAACCTTCGTGGGAGCTACCTCCACGGGTGGAAGCAAGCGAACTATCTGGCCAAGGTCTTCTGGAGGCGATGGCTACGGGAGTACCTACCGGCTTTGCAGACTCGACAGAAGTGGATGGCCAAAACAAGACCATTCAAAGTTGGGGACGTGGTTATGATCGCCGACGAACGCGCACATTTCAGCGCTTGGTCTTTGGGAGTAGTTACGGAAACCATCAAAAGCACCGACAAAATGATAAGAACGGTGAAGGTGAAGACAGCTAACGGAGTGCTCATTCGTGACATACGCAGTATTAACCTACTCGAGAGCGAAGACGGAGGAGCTGATAACCCTGTGGCCTAGTAAACCTTTTTCACACCAGTAATCGAGGTGGATAAAGAAACACCATATATACCACACAATCTCCGTCAAACACGTTAAGGTGCTCGCGGTCCCTTCGTTGACATTACAGAAAGTTCTTTCCGATATGTGGTGATGAGTGCGATTCCATTATACATCCCGATACATACACGCATGCACGACGCACTCTACATCCCGTAAACCCATCATACATGTGACAGTGTTCTGTGTTCGCCTTTTGTTGACGCTACCGAATGCCCCTTGCACATGTGGAAGTAGTGGAGCTCAGGTCACACATGAATGCTACATTTACTCGTTTTCTTGCCACGCGGTCTTTTGTTGACATTGCAGAAAGTCCTCCTTTGATGTGTAGTCATAACTGTGATTTCATTGTAACCCCGGCACACACACACACGCACACACACACACACACACACACACACACTCAAGCGCGTACATCCAGGACCGGACGGCCCCTTACGAGGACAACGTCTATGTGACCATTCACGCCCACCATCGGTCATTTGGTCTTGTGGAAGATGTAGACTAGCCTCACGTCTATGTAGCCCATGGGTTAGGTGCGACCAGTAGTAGAACGTCGACGACGAGCATTAGACGCGCGCACTGACAGCAGGGCCTAGGCAGGTAGGAAGAATCAGTACCTTTATACCGAACCTTTGACTCTGCTAAGGATCCAGGAGGATTTTGGTGGGCGGTGTAACAGCCGGTCGTGGAAAATCCCCCTTTTTTCCCTCGCGATTCAGTGTTTTTTCCCAACATCACTCATTTCCATACACTATTGACTTGTCTTTACGAACTGGTTGTTTTTCTGGACCAATTGTTGTTTGTTCGCGCCCAGAGCGCTATTTTGGCACATCCTTGTTCAGGACCTGCGTGACGCACGTGCTGTCTGCTCACACGCTGCTATTCGGTTTCTCGTTGTTGAGACTTTGTGATCGTATTATTGAGGTTTGTATATCGTTTACGTCATTGTTTATTTTAATAATCTAGTATCGTAGAATTATCACGGATAATCGCCTTCTGATTTCGGGATCCGTTGCGAATTTGGCTACGCATTGCTCAAACGTTCGTAACACCTATCACTGGCCATCACCCGATGTTGCCATCTATTGCAGATTACAATGCAACCGTAGACTTAGACAGTACGCCAATTTCCTCACCCAATGAGTCACCTGGCAAACGCGCCAATATCCAGAATAGCCCAAGCAAATCTCCAGACTGGAACAAGCGCCCCAACGTCCACAAAACTGATGAAGGTTCCTCCAACTCATCCACCCGCGAGCTCATGTACTCCACAAGTCTAGATGACCCCATTCCTTCTACTAGCTCCATGTCGGGTTATTTAACCATACCTAAAAATCACTGCACCATCAACCCACCTCCGTCTACACCCATGCATCCTGTTACCTCTGGCATTTTTGATAACTCAACCAGGCCCCTAAGCCCACCATCTGCACCCACCCATTTGCAACCAGAATGTGTCTGGTTACCACCTAGGCCACCACCGCTAATTAGCCCGTCAGTGCAGATTGACCCACAGAAGTTAACACCTCGTCACCAAAAGAACAAGGCCCATCAACGTAACGCACATGCAAACCATAAGGTAATGACTCAGTCACGTGAAATTTTACCAGCCCCTTATGCGGCTGAGAATCCTAGTTTTCCATCTCGGCTAACTGCCTTTTCATTTCCACCCTACTTGTATCCACCTTATCCCCCCTATTCACCGCTCCATTACATTACTATCCGCCACACCAACTACTCTATACCTCTACCGCTACCCAGTCACTCCCTGGGAACCATTTCCTGGTTTCACCTAGCTCCCCTCTCCCACAAGACCCATCCACGTCTCTTGGCCCAGTACTGCCATCCATCCGTGGCCGCTTTTTTCCTGCCGGCCCCCTTCGAGAATATTCCCCGCATTCAAACTACTCTCCCAAACAGCACCTCCCCATCCCTCTCCCCTCACACTATCCCCTTCCAGGCTTCAACTCATCCAATCCGTGGAACAACTGAGGTCCTCCCCCCATCCTTGCCCTATACTTCACTGGAATTACCACCCTCATCACCACTACCGAACCCCCCACCATATCCACCACTACCGAGGCCTGTATCATCTCTCTCAGTCATACTTGTAAATGCCCGTTCATTACTGCACAAAACTAAAGCCATCCGCAGCATCGCTGAGCCCTCTGACTTTGATATTATCATTGTAACTGAAACATGGCTAACAGATTCCGTCCCGTCAGATCGAGTCTGTCTAGTTGGCTACCAGATGTTCCGGAGGAATAGGCCTTGTCGTGGGGGAGGCTGTCTAATTTATGTCAAAAACACTCTGCTGGCCATTCCACTGTCACACACAACTCTGGACGCCGTTCAGGATTCACTGTGGTTAACAATTCCCTTACTTAATTCCTATCTTCATATTGGTTGCATCTATAGGCCACCCGATTCCAACGCAATGGATCTTACCAAGATTATTGACGCTTTCAACTATCTTTCATTGCTGCCCTGTTCCTCCAAACTCATAGCGGGGGACTTCAATGCACCGAGCATTTGTTGGAATACTCTATCCGCCCCAAACAACTTACTAGATTTTATGTCATGCATCCGCGTTGGGCGCTGGATCCAACATGTAACAGTCCCAACCAGAGGTAACAACATCCTTGATTTGTTGTTTACTATTGGTTTATCAGACGTTTCAGCCAGTACGCTCGACCTCTTTCCTGGAAGCGACCACAGAATGGTGTCCTGCACCTTCGTGGTTCCGCAATCTTTTGACAAATCCCACCCACCCAATCATTACTCTTCAGCAGTCAACTGGGTCAATCTTATCTGCACGCTTCGATCGCTAGACTGGGACGACTTTTCCCTGCAAAGCGACCCTCAGCTGGCTGCTAATTTACTATATTCTAACCTATCATACTTGCTGTCCAAAATCACTACTACTCGTATCACATCAAACCGAGTCCGTAGTTCAATCCTGAGCCGAATGCAAAACAAGTACCTGAAGCTCCAGAAGGTGTACCAAACCAATAATGACTTATCGTCATTCTTGCAGCTTCAACGTCTCTCGGTAGCAATCAGAATGAAGACTGATGATATGCTCAAAAAAACAAGAGGTATCTGCCTTGCAATGTCACGATACTTCCTCAAAGTTGGCATACCTAATGAAGAATAGAAATCAGAGCAAACCAGTAAGTATCCCCTCTCTAATCTTAGAAAATAACGACCACATCACCTCACCTGTAGCGATAGCCGAGGCGCTTAACTCCTACTTTGCTGCATCCATGACTACGAACCCCCTTACTTTATCCCCATGCATAGACCCTGTCACCGAGCACTCACTGTCTGATTTAGAATTTACTTTAAAAAGGTGACCAACCAGATTACCCGTGTCCGGAAGTCCTCACACCTTGGCCATGATGGTGTTCCGCCGACACTTCTACGTCTTGAAGGAACTGATGTCGCAGCCTTACTATTGAAGGTCTACAACCTATCCATCAAGTGTGGCATATTTCCTCCACAGTGGAAGACTGCGGTCATCATCCCAATCCATAAGAAGGGACCAACACAAGACCCCTCAAATTACCGCCCTATCAACCACACTCCAATTGCTTCTAGGTTGATGGAACGCCTCATCAAACAGCGGATGTCCGACTTCCTGTTGTCCCATAACATCATCCATAGTGGGCAGCATGGCTTCCTAAAATCACGTCCATGCACCACCTGTCAGTACGACTTTTTTAACCTCATAACGGCGGCCGCCGACAACGCTAAATCTATCATCATCATATACCTTGATATGACAAAGGCTTTCGACCGCGTCCCTCACGCTTTGTTACTAACCAAACTCAAAGCTCATGGCTTTTCCGGTTCGCTTTTATCTTGGTTAACATCTTATTTATCGGACCGTTCACAAGTGGTTTCCATTGATGGGTGTCTCTCACAACCTGCTCCAGTCACCAGTGGAGTTATACAAGGCAGTGTACTCGGTCCTTTACTATTTCTCATCTACATAAACGACATATTTCCCACCTTGCACCATGGTACCCCATTCCTTTTTGCTGATGACGTTAAGATTGTCTATGAGTTTCCTCGTCAAAACCTCAACATCATGCTGGATGATATCTCTAGTGACCTAAAGCGACTCGGGGATTGGTGCAATTCATGGAATATGGACTTTTCGACCTCGAAGAGCTGCTACACAACATTCAGATGTCAAGTGACCCCCGGAACCCTGCTTATCCACGACCTTCCCATCTCGTACAGCCCTTTAGTTCGAAACCTTGGTCTCCATTATTCTTGTAGCTTTAGGTTTTCTGAGTATGTTCCACTCCAGATTGCAAAGACCAGAAGAACCACTGGTCTCATCTCCAGAACTTTTCGGCTAAATGATTGCAAACTGCTCACTTACAAGTCTCACGCCAGGCCTCTCCTTGAATACTGTCCCATTATCTTCACCAACATGACGAAATCCAACTCCATTTCTCTGGAGTCCGTGCAACGCCAATTCACCAAACAATTAGTAGGCTTTTCCTCCAGTCTGTGTTACAAGGATCGATGCATCCTACTCAATCTTGACCCTCTATGGTTGCGTCGCATGAAGCTCAATTTGTGCTTCCTGTTTAAGCTGTACCACCGTACGGCCTTTTCGTGTACCGAACCCATTCGTCTCACTCCCTCCACGAATTATGCTCTACGCCATCGGTCATTGCAGCTCTCTATTCTTAGATCAAAACTAGCTTTAAGATCTAACTTTTTCCTTAGAAAATACTCAAAGTTATGGAATAAACTCCCGCTAAACATCCGCGAAAGTCTCTCAATTTCCCAGTTCAGAGGCTCGCTGGATCACTTCTTGACTGTTCCCAATGTGATCCTTCTTACCGGCCTGACCGTCACCGAAGAAGTGGCCTACGAAAACGGGTTTGATTACTAGGATTACTGCACTAGAACTTTCATTTCTCACCCGATGACAAACGCCAGGGCAACAATTCTCTTTTACGTTATATTGCTTACAATCTATACTACTTTAGCCACAGTTTGCTGACTTTTATGACTATACCTAGTTTAATGCTTGCCGTTTCTCCTAATTTTAGACAATGTTCCTGTTCTATTGCCAACCAGTCTAAGTTTCTTAGTCTTAGATGTCTCCACAGCATATAAGTACGTGGCTTCGGACCCTTGGACACTGAGTTCCGCCGTCTACCACTTTACTCGATCCTTTCACTCCTCTCCCGTTCATCTTGGCTACCACCACTCACCTGGGTTTTATGCCCGGCTTCAATTCGCCTTTCTTATTCACCTCATTCCAGAACCTATTATCCCAGAAGCCCACCTGCTAGTACTTACTTGGTGGCTTTTCCTCTCGTCTCACCTCTGTATCTACCATCCACCAACTACTATCATATTTTCTCTTATGCACCACACCATTTCCCATCAGCAGAGCTAAACTCATCTGCACCAGCTAGCCCGGAATGGACTCTGATGGTCTTAGGCATGGCCTGGCGCTGTATGAGACTGACACACGTATGCTAGCTTGTGCTTTACAACGTTCGTTGTCCTACTCCGTGTGTTGCATAATCCCATCCTGCATTTTCCCAGCCCATGCTAGCGAAACCCCTGATGTCAACGGCACCCATACCATTGCGTCGTTGGAACGTGGGGAAAACAGACCACCCCCAGCAGTTGCGAAAAAAGACAAATACGCATAAAATTACGATCGGGCCGAGGGGCTATGGAAAGTTCCTATATGGGCTCAACCACCCCTCTGTTAGGAAACAAAAAAAATAATAATAATAATAAAAATAAAACTGAAAAAAGAGAACAGTGGAAACGAAAAAGACCTCGTGGGATCGATTCGATCTCCAAATACCACTGAAATCGGGCTGTGAAGGAATTGGGCAACCTTCATCTATGGGAAAGTATCCCATCAGCTCAGACCTGATCCTGCGAAAGGGGAAACCCCACATCGCCCTTGTTCGCTCGACAAGCTTTGGTCTTCACGCTCGAGACTGACTGGGGTGACAGCGCACTGGACTCTCCACATACGCTTTCCCATCCCCCGCTCTAAGTTTCAACCACCCCATACCCACCATAAGCGCACCTAGCATGCACGTCGACGTCAAATACAATCGCTACCACAGCCCTGACCTTCAACCCATTGGCCTGGACAGAGTATCGACGTACCTGACGAATAACGGCAACCTCGATGAAGCCCGGAAAAGGAAAAAAAGAGATAAGAACATAGTGGAAACCGGTCACCTTTTCCATCTATACCCCTCTATCGTCCGTCATCTTTTTTAGAAAGCGGTCTTCTCGATGTCCTAGCATCCAAGCCACGCTTGAGTTTACAACCCTACCTAACAGTAACCACTGCCTCCTGCCAACTACAATCACTACCGCAGCCTGCTCACAATTAAGTTAAATCTCTGAAATGCAGACGCAGCAGCCCACCGGGTTTACGCTATCTTGCTAGCCGGTGGTAGTACTTATCAACCCCCTGCAACCCTACGTTACTTAAGCTCTCTAATTAGAACCCAGATCAAAGTACGAAATGTAACACTGACAGTCCACATAGACCCAGTCAGTTCATTATTAATTGTCGCTATTTATTATCATAACTAACAGCTGGAACCACGTCCAGACTGCTAACACCATTTATTTCAGGTTTGTCGTCGCCCACTCTCTCGGGCACCACTTTCGGTGACCAATGTCCACACTTTGACCTGTACCGACAGAGACCTTAATGGCACCTTTTATACCAAACGGGATTGCAATCGGGCCACACGACCTAAAACACCCCCAAGTGCTTACAAGCAGATTGATAGACGTCTTCTAACGCAACACCTCTACTACTGATGTCACTGTTGGAGGCTTCAGAAATAACAGTTCGCAAGCAAACTTCTATTGATTGATTGACACGTCCCTTACCCCGCCTGATGAACCATACCCACGGGATGCTGCACATCACCTTGGTCTCATGTGAAACAATCCAATAACAGAGCCAGAATACGCAACACAGGAATTTTTTCTCATTAAAATTCGATACGTTATCCGAACGCGAGTCCACTTGTCCCTCACATCCTTGGTTCCCAACAATGATGCCAAAGATCACTGAGAATCAATAAGTCAATATATTTGTCAGCATAACAGAACAATAAGGCGCGAGCCTACAAGGAGATTTTTCGCTCCGTTTTCTCTTCCAAGATTTCATTTTTCTTTCGATCGGTATCCAGCTTGAAATTGACTCTTCACCAGTTAAAGGCCTTCAGGTTGCGCTGCCTTTTTTTCTGAATGATAAGGGTTATTGATCCCGAACCCAAACCCACCTTATATATGGATTGCTGTTTCCTCCACATTCATCAACGTTGCCTGTCCATTTCCACAAAGTTTCCTCATGTCCCCTCGTTTCATGATGAACTCCCTCTATTAGAATCGGGAATATCCATCATTCCGGGCCAACTTCATCTCCATAGAGAGCCGCTCTCTTCATATTCACCAAAGTTCACGGTTGTACTCCCATTCATTTCTCTAACCTCTCCATGTCCATTACTTACTCCGTGCATAGAACCCGCAATAGGCCTCAGTTACCCACATCTTGCATTATTATGACTTATAACGCATCCCTAGCGCTATATTTTCACGATATATTTTGTATTTTCACGGACAACTACCAACCATGATCATGCGCTTGCGCATGCGTCTCGACCATGGTCGAGAAATATACCATTATTAAAAATTATTAAAAAGATGTTTCCAGTCTCCCCACATTTCCGCAAACGCACATTCCTGGCTTTGTCATCTATAATATCCATGGATCTTCCGCTGCTCCCGCTTCAAACAGTGCCTGGTAACCAACCATACTTTACTCTCGGAAAAATTTATCACTCCCTGAGTACACTACCTTTTATCCGTCAGCTTTTGGCCGTTTTCATCGGAGCAAAATGATTGCACTTTCATTTACGGCTTATCCTCTACTGTCTCGTCTTCGGAGACTACACGCCTATCTGCCCTCCAGGCACATCCTTATCCATGTCACTCCACGAGACTAACCCACAACCACTAACTTTATACTTTTTGCCGCTATCCAATTTAGTCCCACAATCACCGGTGATACCTCTGTGAAATATTGTTTTGGAGTAACCCAGCAAAACATGATTTGGAGGAGACCATCCACTTCCCCATAGGTCCATCCGCCCCCCCCCAAAACAGTCTCATGCATTGAAACTTAACGATCTTTGGAGCTATCAGATCCTCTTTAAATTTGCACCTCTGAAAGGTACCTGTCAAGCTACTATTTGATTTGTCATAATCACGTAGTCCGCCTCAGAAGGCAATCATCAGTGGTCAGTCACTTGCTTTGACATCACGTTTGCAAGGTGTTCGCTTACGATAAGACCATGGCGACGCATACACTTGCCAGCATTTAAAGAACATGATACACAACGAGCCCTCTTACTACTGCCCGGGTTAACCAGTGTGCCAGAAAAACGGGCAAGAGTCGCACCTTCTAGGATGCAGTATGTGCAAGCAGTCGACAAGGACAAGCAAAACTGCCCCGTGCACAGAGGAAGGTAACGGATTAAGATGCTCGGTCACGTAATGTGCTTTCGTGCGAGTAGTCACGTTAGCCAACAGGCACTGACAAATAGGTGATAAACAAGTTAGACCGGAGTTCTTCGTCTATCGATCGGAATTCTGAAAAGACCTTGGGATAGCATACCAAACGGATCTATCACCAGTCCCCATTCTCATGTAGATATACCGTGACCCACTTGCTTCAAAGCGCACAACTAGCGTTGCTTTACCCATCTCTCTCCGGCTACTGAAGAGCTCTTTCGTCACCACTCTGGCAGCCGCCAGCCAGTTGTGGATTTCATCTGATGTTTATTTGACCTCGTCAATATCCATACACTGAATTCAACCACAATATTTGCCGACTGAATTCATATCCGGTGTTTTATAGCAACCCATTACCTGAGTTTCACTTCGTGTCTTCTTCTCACTATAAACCTCATTCTACTTCCTTATACTCACGCTGAAAACATTCTTTCTCCCACAAGGAAAACCGGGATATTCGTCGATTTTTAGCCACTCGCCATTTCCTTCAGTAAATTTTGGTGGATTTGAGAGCAAGTTCCATCTCTTTAGCTAGTTCCATCTGGTTCTGTTCTAATCAACTACCTGACCCTCAGTCCAAGCCTACCGGCAGCTATTTTAATTGCATCCGGCTAAAACGTTTTCTCTCACTGCACTGGGCGCTCGCACTTCCCCACCTATCACGTGAAATTTGAATCTGCTACCATTTGTTTTATTTGACCGTGCGCCTCCGTATGCCTTGGGCTTCCCAAAATAAATCGTTATTTGTTAGGTCGTTGATTAGCAGGTTGAACTGCAAGTTTGGTTCAGGCTGCAAGTAACTGATGGTAGTTGGGGCAGCTGGTCTTCCAGAATTCTGTGGTTCACCACTTTGGCCTGGCGTGATCCAGGTCGAGTCCGTCCAGCCCATTTCGGCGCAAAGGACGGTGACGGTAGAGCACCAGAAGTTGTTTACATTGACGAACTGTGCGCTCTTTGGATCTCCAGTCGCTGCTACATTGAAAAGGCCAGGCGTCTGTCCTTTAAAAGGGGGTTGAAATGGCAGATGAAGCTACTTCGGCCGCTTTACTCTAAGTCAGAAGACACAGGGAGTCCCCGTAGCTGGCTACTTAAGGCTTGTATCCTGTCAGAATGATACTTTGTCTGGAAAGAGTTAAAAAAGCAAAAAATGGCCATGAGAGATAAAATGAAATGGGTGGAGAGTATAGTAGTTTAGACAGAAGTGGAGTTGTGAGGCAAATAAGAAGAGGACAGAAGGGAAGAGTGCAAAAAATAAAATAAGTTGACAGTGTTTATCCCCTTTCTCTAAGCGCTTCTTCCCGCCTCCCGTATAGCCTCCTTTTGAACTTCTTCATCGACGAGGCTTCTTTGACATCACCAGGCAGTTTATTTCAAACCATAACCACTACGCGCAAGAAAAGTTTGGACCCAATTCTGGTCTTCACTCTCTTTAAATAACTTAACAACTTGCCCACAAACGGCTGACTAGCTGTTCGGACTCCGCACTGGGCTGGGGCCAGCACCTACATCGACAAGGTCAACCAATTATTTAAAGGTTTCGGATTAGGTCACCTATCATCCTCCAGAATAAATAAAAGCTTATTTCGGATAGTCCATAAGTATTCTACAATGCACGATCAAGTGTTATAAGTTCAGTGAAATCCCATTTTTCAGGAGGATTATACAAGTAGGTGGGAGTGAACATGAGTAGGATAAAGTTTCCGGGTTGGCACTTGATTGCGCCAGGTAAAGTTAAATCCAATGTCAGGTGGTTGAGCCGGCCATATCCACATAGACCTGGCTTAAATAGTAAAATAAACACAATCCTTAAAAAAAACACTGCAACGACCAGAGAATCAAAAAATCGACAGTACTTAAGTAAATCTCTGCAAAGGAGGAATTTTCTACGGGGGGCCTAAGTAAGCAATGGTAATTCACAATGTTTGAGAGACTTGAATTAGGAATCAGAGGGCGGACAGGAGAGTTACATCGGCTACGGGATACTGGACGCGAATCCTCCGACGAATACTATTGTAAACTTTGATGGTCGGATATTGACTGGGTCAATTGAAATTCCAAGTGGACAAAAACTTGGAGAGGGACTACCATATTATTGGCGAGGAAAGATGACGGGCAGAAACAGGTAAATGTTGAGGGAATTGCTTACTTTCGGATACGTGGACTCTGACCCCGCAGTATCGAACTGAGGGCTGAGTAACACATCGGTTTGAGATGTGCATCTGCCGCAACAGTAGAGGCGCGGGGCATGCGAAAGAGATGGCAAATTAAATAAAGGATGAATGTCTATCTTTTGACATTTTTAAAAATAGCCTACACTAGATAGCGAGAGAGTTGTATGACTGCTGGCGTGAAGTATCTGGGACTACTTTTCACAACAGAACTTCGGTACCTAATAAACTCGATCATTTGACGAAAGCGGTTGCGAAATTCGGAAGCATCAAGTGCTCCAAAGAGAACAGCTCTGAAGGGGCTAGATGCTGATCATAGCTGTGTCTTCAAACACTGGAACCATCTGATGTATCGAAACCGGGAATGCTTCGAGACCACCATATTCTCCTATGTTTGGCCGCCATTTTTGAATGCATCACTTCAGGTGGGGGTAATGACTTCCTTGTGGATAGGTTTGGCAACCTCGAAATTCCCCGGCAGTGCCATCTATCTAAGCCATCAGGGAGCTCAGTAGACTTTTCCGAACTCCATAGGATGTTGCTTGGTTAATTTTACGTTGTTAATAAGCACAGATTAAAAGTCTTCTACCTCATCCACAACTAAAATTGAATTCTCTTGAACCCGTGACCTCAGATTTTCAAACGCCTTGGCCGTCTGACCTCCGGTATGTGTCAAAGCTTCCTTGAATTCAGCCGCAGGTATCGCACCACGATCCTCCCATAAACCCTGCTTGGGGCCCGCTGGAAGTAGTTATCTGGAGCTGAAGCAAACAAGTTTGCCTCCTCCAAAGAGGCAACGGTGGTTTTTTTAAGTCTACGGCAAATCCGCTGACGAGCGCGGGAGAGGGCATGGGCTCAAGGGATAACTCTTCAGGCTCTCCGCTGTGCAGGGAAACCCAGCCTCAAGACACCCTCCTGCTCTTAGTTGGAAAACTCCTCGTTGTGGAGCTTCGGATTCATTCTATAAATCTTGATGGTGGGGCAGATGCTGAATGCTTTATTAGTAAGAAACTGTAGCTTGCAGAGTCAAATGCCTTGTGGAGGTCTGAATAGCGTGCGACCACTCTGTTTCCCCGTCTAGTTTCCGGGTCCCCCCTCATTTCATCTCAACATGTTTTCCAGGCGCAAACGCCTTTCCGAATTAATCGTACCAAATGACCTTCGTCAGGTCATTTGCTGCTGAGCAAGTTGCTTTCCAGCCCCTCAAAACTCTCCACGACTCTTAAAATGACCGAAGTTAGGCTGGCCAGGCCGTAGATGGGGCAGTTTTTCTTGTCTGAATCTTCATACTTTGCGTGCGCCTTGAGCTTCAGCCGATCCCGCAAGTTCATATTTTCTGTTGTAAATGCCTCGAAAAGCAGGGCTAGGGACCCCTCAAGTACGTCAACAAATGGTTTTTGAGTAGGAGGTGACATAAATCTCAAGACTCGAGCATTTTTACTTGTTCTCAGCTCCAGCGCAAAATACTCCTGTTTACACACCTTACTCCCATAATATTGTTGCATAAATGAAGGCTTTCGCGGTTGTTTGAGCCAGCAACTGAACGATCGCATCTTGTCACCTACATCTTCCAGTGCTAATGAAGTCGTCGAAGATTACCCAATGCTTTATGGTTTCATTAAAGCCGGACTGATGCCGCCTGGTCCCCAAGCTTCATTGCCACAAACTTCCTCAGGGCTTCGACCGCTTTTGGTATTTCCAGCTCTGATTCTACCGTGGCCAGCACGTTAATTCGGTTCTCTAAAGACCGGTTCGGCACACCACTGTCCACTCTGTGTAACGGCGGAAGAAAAGCATCATCGCTTTCACCTCTGCTATAAAGGTTGTTGCTTGCTACTTTATCCGTCCCCAAGTTTTCTGACCATCTCCCTTGGAGCTGACCATGACCGCGGGCAATAAAAATGTGCCTTTGGACCGGCTTTGATGTTCTGTGCCAGCCATTCGTTATGTTAATATTGATGATAATGGTGACGGCATTTTTCTCGACCGTGATAGAGACACAAGAGCAAAGCATTGCTAAAGATTACAGCATTACACGCCAGTGTGAACTCTTCACAAGTTCCGAAAGCGGCGCCTACACGTGACGGTAACAGTAAAATAAAGCTGGGCGACTTTCGAATGAACTAAACCGGTAGATATTATTGGAGCAAGTAGAAATAAATATCGATTCCGGGAACCGGGCTTAGCGGAGAATTGGCCAGGCACAGAACTGCCGAAAGAATGTCATTGTTGCTTGCAGAAGTCGCAGTATATAAGAAAGGACGTAAACCATAATTCACTGAGAGATCAGAGAAAAAATTGAGGAGTATAGTAAAAACAAATGGACTCATCGACTGAGTGTCTGGAAGGTCCATCCGAGATAGTGGAGGGGGTTCCTACTTAAGAATGTCCAGTGACACTGGAGGAAGAAACTAGCATGAGGTTATCGAGTTACAAACAGCGATAGCAGCTGAACATAGAGAAATTTATCTCCTCTAATGTCGTTTGGAAAAATATCTAGGCCAGGAGGACGGAGGCTTAAAATGTCTACTGGAGGAGAGAACCTTTGAAGTGATTGCTAGTTCTATCAATTTGCTGTGGTTGTGCTTTTCGGGTAATTCCATTGCATTAGGGAGAGATTTACTTTCTACGTGATGGTGGACATAAAAGCAGGTAGCTGGACGCTTAGCTTGAGATCCCAAATTGGGGTCGCTGAAGAGGCAGTCTACTAAAGTCATAAGATGGAGCGGATTCCCCAAAGTGAATGAGAATGGACGGTAGGGATGGAAAAAATAGTAGCGGTGGCTTGCAGAAAGCTGGACCCTGGGCGACTACGGACGTTACCTGGGTAATGATGATGGTTTATTTCGGACGACCTCGAGGTAAGCTGCAAAGCAAGGTCAAACGGTACGATTGGAATCAGAGTCCGAATTTCAAGAGGGTGATTCAGGTATGTGCTCTCGATATAGTACAGTTGAAAGTACTCAGGTTACTCTTTATGGCGGCGCTCGGCAAATTTGAACTCAGGGTTGGGCGGCCTAGCCGGCTGAGTTAGTATGGAGCTGGTTGAAAATGGTAGACTCTCACTCGAATAATGCAAAAAGAGAGACTGCGCAACGAGAGAATCAAACAGAATTGACGGGAATTTTGTTCACCTTGGGAAAAAGAATTTTTCAAAGGAGACATGAACCAGCTCTAGCTCTCCGCGGAGTATGGCACGGCTTTGGATTGGAAATCAGACGATGATAGGAATGAATTCGCTGACAGAGATTAATTTTCCGAAGATTACCCCTGTAATGTTCAGCAACCAAATATCGGCTGTCAGTTAAATACCCAGTGAAGGACTCATTTGTAGGGAGAGACTGCTTAGGCGATGGTGAAAGAAGTGGCTGGATGTGAAAATGTAATCGTTGCGCACATTGTTTACTCTCAAAAAGGTGGAATGTGATGCACCAAAATGGAAATGTGAACTGGGCGACGAATCAATTTGTGATGCGTGGCCATGATAGTCGCGGATACACGATTTGCAAAAGGGATGAGTATTCAAATGATAAGTAAGTACTTACGTAATGATTATCATTATCTAAAGGATGGACTCGATGACCAGAGAGTGACCAGGATCAAAATTGTCTGAGAGGATTTACCAAGACAAAATACCGGATATTAAAAAGCACTAAACAACCGATAAATACGTTTGCGAACTTGTGCGGTGAAGTAATTGACAGGTAAAATACTGTCTGCTGATATTCTTCGTGAGGGTGGATCATGTGATGGCGAAAGGTCAAAACGCTGCGATACAGATTTCTCTCAGATATGAATATGTGGGAAGGGCATGAATCTTCGAGAGGTGAGAATATTGCAATGCTACAGCCATGTGGGCGAACAGAAGGACTGAAAGAGAGGGCGAACTGTGCAAATACCGTCGACTGTTGGGATGCTCTGGAGACAAATATTCCTCAGTAGAATATACTGTTTGGACATTGTGGGATGGAAGTGTATGGCAACGTCAGGTGTGACCTTTTCCGAATATACCGGTAACAGTGGTAAAAAAGGGCTAGTTTTATCTTGGGGATTGGTTAAGTTTGCCGCTGGGACAAGTGCGGGGTTTGGAGCCAATCCTCGGGAAAAAGGATAATGATCTTTAAGCCGAGGATAGTAACGTTCTTTTAAACCCGCTATAATTATACACTAAAGAAAGTAGATTTTGCGGGGCATAAGAAGTTGCAGGTTAAGGTGGCAAACATGGAGACCAGCACGATGAAAACAGGTGATAACTGGGGGAGACAGTGGCACATTTGCAGCTTTTCGAGTAAATGAATGGTGTTGTTTTCGTTTGTTCGTTTTTTAATCCGCAACCGGTGCTGGTGGGTGGGGCTGACCTTGCGCTGGAAACCTAACCTAAAAACTATTTTTGGTGACAGGAGGTGCGATACGCCATCCTACTGCGCACTTACATCGTTGCAGCGGTCCTGCACGCCCGATGTGCGCCGGCCAAAGCGGCGGAACTTACCGCGCCGCGCACCGGCGGTTTTCGCACGAGTGATGTTGGCGTTGTCACGTAGCTGTAGAAATATAACAGTCCAGGAGCTTGCGACTGGGTTGCGAGGGCTCCTGGTGAGCAGGACCAACGTGGTATTGACGAAATGACGGGCTAGTATAGAAGTTTTAGCTGGAAATGCGGACCAGGTATTATGCCGAGTCATCGAAGGGAAGATACACATCTGTGGTTGTCTGGAAAAACAAAAATATAAAAACTCAGTCTGGGGTGCTCCCAGCTGGGGATCAACTGCCAATAGTAAAGGGAAACCTCTAGTATCTAGAAATTGTGACTACTTTCAAAAAATGCAGGCTACTATCGGAGGAGGGGATAGGAATGCCTAAAATGGCGAAGACAATGAAGAAGGATAACGATGGTTTGGTAATTAGTGACGGTCTCCGGGATGGGATTTCGGGTTGAATTCCAGGGCGAACTAAGAGAGGGGGAATGAGCCCAGGTTGGACCGATTAAAGTGAATCTGGTATGATGTAGACAAGGGATGAGAAATGGGGCTGAAGTATCTCCAACGGAGAACCCAGCATATGGGGCAGGTAAGAAGGAAGCTCTAGACCTAGAGTCATCGTTGCCATATTAAATGGATGTTGTGCAGGCGGAAGATTGCTACAGAAAACGATGGAATAAGTGGACTTAAATGATAGTCGAGAAGTTAGATAATTACAATTACGCTGAGAAAATGGCAAGTAAAAGGAGAAATGGAACGGGGAAACTTTAAAGAGGTGAGAGCCACGAGGTTCAGAGATGAGGTTGAGGCTGGATTTGGAGCGACCACCATGCAGAATGTAAAGCAAAAGTCTGCGTGAAGGAGTGGAATCAAATTAGCTGGAGGATAGTATGTGGGTAGTTAGTGGGATCAGCAACCTCGACGTCGTAACTGAAGGTTGAATTACCTCGACGAGCCACTTCGAGCACAAAACTTTTGACTTGGCTTGCCCCGGTGGAGACCCAGGTAAATAAGACGTGCAAGAAAGAGGCTGTAGACCTAGGGCTATAGTTGCCATTTGGCGTGGACGGTGTCTTGGTGGAAGGTTAGACTTTGCAAAACACAAGGTTGTACAGGAGTGATTCATAAAACTTGCGTGATACATATGGCAACTTGTGTGGTACGTAGGTCTCCCGGCCCCTGACTGAGACACGTTGTCAGTAAACTACACCAACGTCATACGCCCGCTCCTCCAAGGTGGATGGATCTTTGTTTAATACGGGTGTCAGGACATCAAACAATTTGTTTTATTCCTCTTCTATTCTCGATAAGCGGCCTATTGCAAGGACACTTGGTGGAAGTTTATTCCACATTTGTGAATATTTAACGATAAAGACGATGGACGGCGGGCCAACTCTCGAAGACGGCACAATTACCGAATGACTGCTGTGTCGTAACAAATACCTTAGGCTTAATGACTCTCGCACTACAGGAGAGGCTTTGCAGGATCTATATTTTAATAGTGAATGGAAAAAAGACAAGTTGTTCTGTATCCTTCGCAGCCAAAGAGGTTCTAGGTATAGCAGGTCGCAGCACTGATACTAGACGAATAGCCAACTATTTGTTTAGTAAAGTTGCGCTGAAAACTTTCGATGGCTATCCTGTCAGTCTGGCGCATGTTGGAGCCAACTATTGAACTATACTCTAGCAACGGTCTAACGTGGGTTGTATACACACTGAGTTTAATTTCACGCAAATGGAATGTTTTGTGAACCAGCCATAATAGCCTGCGGGACCTAGTAATTTGAGTGTCTGTTTCCTCCAAGAAGTTGAACGAACAGGAGTAGTATATGCCGAGGTCAAGTGCTGATGATTTTTTGGAGGTCAGGTGACCACCCCTACTAGACTTTTCGGGAGGGACATGACACTTGTATGTACGAATGCAGCTTTGGTCCGCCAGGAAATTCATTACCCAAAAGGTACACTACGAATTAAGCACCCGTAAATCCTCCGATATTTTCGCTGCGGTATTACTCCATGAATTATGGTCGAAGGTGCACAACAACTTTACATCATCAGCAAATGAAAACGGAGTTCCATGGCAAACCACGGTAAATATATCATTTATGTGCATCAGGGACAAGAAGAACTCTGTACACTACCTTGGATCACACCGCTGGTTACGGGGCTGGGTGTGGAAAATGCTCCATCAAAGTTTACCACTTGACTGCTCGAGGACGAGTACGATTCTTGCCAGGAATATAGTGGGTCAACAATGCCGTATGCCTTAGACTTCGGCAACAAGAGAATATAGGACACCCGGTCGAAGGGTTTAGACATGTCTAAAAGACTGAGATCACTGCCTTACCACCGTTGGCAGCCATCGTAACAAGGTTCAGAAGGTCAGTCATACAAGTTGCGCAGGATCGATGTTTTAGGAAACCGTGCTGACCTTCACGTTAGTTAAACTTTTTTAATTCTTCCATAATCCTCGATACTGCTGAGGTATGACTCACAAGCCGGTAGTTGGCCAGGCTCCCGCGCGTTCTCTTCTTACGAATCGGAATAATAGCAGAGGTTTTCACTGTGTAGGGTACCAACAAAACAGCATAGACAAATTGAATAAATTTGCTAAAGGAATTGGGATACCTGGGCAGCCAAATTTAAAGATGCAAGATGGCAACAAGTCCGATCCGGGGTGGAAAGACATTTTGTCATTTGAAATTAAAGGCTCGATTTTGGAGGGTAGGAATGTTACAGAAGAGAGTGGCTTATATGAGTGTACTGGTGAATTGTAGGAAATGATGCTGTGCCACCAGCTAAGTGAGGAGCAAAAATGCTAAGCTCCTCTGCTACTTCCAGCGGTTTGCCCAGGTGAGTGCTATTGGGAGAGATGGAAGAGATAGATGAAGTTGTTTTGGGGCTTCTCGACTTCATCAGTTTTGCAAGAATCTCGACTTTCTTGGAATTACTTAAGGCCCTGTGCTCCTGTTGTATTGCTTCGCTCTCGAAGTACAGCTTTATTGCTTCAGCTAAATGATTTAGCTGTGACAACAGCGAAAAGTCCCTTGTTTTAAGATAAACGCGCTGGAGTCTACTTAACTTCAAGATGGAACGAGACAATTTATTGTCTGTAGGGCGGGTTGAAGATCCTTGTGACGGGGTTATTCGTTTCAGGCCTCGTTCAAAGATAGAGTAAAGTTGATCTTCCACCAGCTGGGGATCTGCACTTAAAAGAAGGTGTCCCAATTTTGGCTGCGAATCAGAGAAGGTAGTATATTCCAGTTAGCCTTATGATATGGTTTATGCGGGGATGTCGGCTGTTTATATTTTATGGGCATTGTGAAGCAGCAGTGGACAGTTGAGTGGTCACTCCTGGGTAGGTTATTCTGAACTTTTGTTATAACCTGGGTTAATCCCAGTGGCAAGATTAAGTAAAGAGTGTGGTCGCGTCTGATTGAGGACGTGACGTGCTGCTTCCATCCTCCAAGGTGAGTTGATTTAAAAAGGGTAGTAAATGGCGTGTTGCTGTGGCTGATGTCCAGCATATTTCTGGTGCAAGAAAGCCACCAGCTATCAATTCTGGGCCTATTTTAAGGTCACTAATTCAGTTAGGTGTCTGGATAATTTGAAAGGAGCAGTCAGAGTTAGATCTGGGCGGACGGTATACGCAACCTAGTGGCAGTTCTGGAAGTTCGACTTCAACATTCAACCACACAGAGCCGACAGTGCCGTCTAGGATAGGATGCTAAAAGCTTGTCGCCCCGAGAGTTTGCTTTACACTCATTAGGCAGCCCCCACGACGTTGATGTGTCCTGCCTCTGCCGAAGGATTTGTAGCTGAATACCTCAATGTCCTCTACTACTTTGGAGTCCGGGAACCAAGATTCCGTCACTAAAATAAAGTTATAGTCGTTTGTCAACCCAGTTAGCACACCCCAAGTCTGCCCCATGCGTTCCCAATGGGGCACACTTGGGGCAGACGTGAGACTGCCCCAAGCTTACCACTGAAAACCCGGGGCAGCTCTACCGTTGCCACAAGATTGCCCCATGGGGCTAGCCCCAGCCTTAAGGCAGCCACATGGGGCGAACTTGGGGCAAATCTGGGGCTAGCCCCAACCTTCTTAGTATTTTAAACGAAACTAGATCCAACTGCCTTTTCACGGACTACTACTAGTGTTCAATCCTAATTTGGCCTTCTGCGTACGCATCTCACATACACCAGTTTCTGGCAAACTTGTGAATGAAAGTTGAAGGCCAAATTCATAATACGAAAAATTCATTTACGTTCAACAAATGAGTATTTTGTACAAATTTGCAATAATCCTTCAAAGTACATTCTCGCTGAACCTTGGATACTGTTATTCGCCTTCGTGGTGTCCGCAGATATGAGAATAAAAATGTAAACTGTTATGGAAGAACTGCCAGTTAATTACTCCACCAATATGTATGAGGTGATGATAGCACCCAATATGAATATTTTTAACAAACCGCGTGGCATTTTTCAACGATGTTTGCTAGTTGAAAAAAGGGATGAATCTACGTTGATATTTCGTAATGGAGCTGTCTGTCGATGTAAACCGAGCAACATAGGCTTGCATATAACTTCTGCCTTTCCACAGTCACATATATGATACGGATAGCGAAAGTGGAGTACGGGAAAAACTCGGAAGCGTAATGTAATTCAACAAACGGTTAATGTACTTCAAATGTTAGACTTACAGTAAACATGTTTCTGTTAACTGCAGAGGAGAAATGAGGTAACTTTTTTTCGTTCCACTCACCTGTTACACCTGTCACCTGCCTTGCGATCACGAGCTTTGTGGAACCAATTTCTGATGTGCTTGCTGATGTTGATAGTTGGTTCCTTGGCAAAAAAAAGTACACAATCTGATAGCGTCTAGTAAGTGGTGAGACCATTAATTAACTGGTCTATCTCTTATTGCTTTGGTGAGTCTATGATCGCAGATGGCTATCCTTTTGCTGCTACCGAGCCAGCAGCACCTTACTGCGAAGTCATTTCTGACCACAGCAGATAGCATTTGCTTAACCGCATCCTGAAGATTTTAGTTGTGTACCGCCGGACTATTGTGATCTTTATTTGTCACGTACACGTATAGTGACTAACCATCTTATTGAAAGATGCCGGTGTTCCGGGGACCTCGTGTAAATGGTGGAATTCATCCACACTGTTCACACTTGTGGGAGGCTGAGGCATAGCTTGCAAACACGATGCCCCGAAAGTGGTAGAAAGGGATTCTATAGAGGCACTTAGTTTCTCCAAGCGTCCTGCATGGCTGTCTGCGGACAGCAGAATTTTTTCTTGGTTTACTAAAGAACAAGGTGACTGCACTACAAGTGAACTTGCATAGTATTTAGCGCAGGTGGAGCGCCAAGTTCATTCTTGTAGCACCGCTGCTTGAGCAGCTACTTGTTAGTAAATGGGCAGTATGAAACAAAAGGGTATAAATTATTTTGAAGATGCGACTGGCACTGGGGCGCAAGCCCGTGCAGACATGGTGGACTGCGAAGACAAATGAGGCGAGCAAACACAGAAGTTTGTTGTGCATGTTAGAAATTTACCCTCGTGTTCCACCAAAATGGGTGGCGGCAAAGGCGGCATGTTCAGTGTAACTGGTTCTGAGGTTCTCGGCATAGCCTGAGGACTCCCATCGGAGGAGAATTCCACGGGAACCCTTTAGGCATGTGAATTAAAATGGTTACTCACTTTTTTCTTGTGGAATAGTGCTGCGAAATGTGTGTCTGCTTCTCTGTTTTATCCGTGGAAGCAGCATTTGACTGGGCAACCAGCGGAAGCTCAAAGTCGATAGTATCCCCAAGTTTGCCTATTTAAATGTTATGCTACTACTGACTTACCCGTATAGTACATCGGTCTAAAGTAGTAATCCGGGCAGGAATCCGGCTTTGCGCTTCTTGATAGCAAGTGAGGCCTGCAGTCTGGAAAAATCTTTGTTCGTGGCCAAAAAACGTGCGTCTCGTGGCCCATCCAATTCTTGTGCACCGCGGAGTATGAATTTTTGTCGGGGAAGTGAGTAACCACGTACATCCAGGAAAAAGTTTCTTCTTAGGAGTTGTCCACCTGGGACTTGATCACATTTAAGTACGCACAGAAACGAGTGGACGGTGAATACCATGACAATAACGCATAAGTGATCACCCATACGTGAAAGCAAACACGAGTCTGCCATTGACACCAAGCTAGCAAAAGACGATAGCAAAATACGAACAGTTCTCGTCAACACAACCGGCAAACAAGAACGGCTTTCGTCTCTCCATCACCCGAGTATTATATAATCTCACCAGATCGTCGTGCTGCTTTGCAAAAAAATTGACACGGAAAGCACGAAGCAATATATGGCATTTTTAAAAAAAAATGTGTTAAATGGGAACAACAGCGGTGAAAGAGCTAATGAGAACACGAATACATTTACATTTGATGGTGTGAATGGGTGCATTGTGCAGAGTGGAATCTAAGCCACCTACAGCAAAAATATACAAGTGGCTTGAACCTAACCCGTACGTGAAAATTTTTTCCAGTGAATTAAATTATTTGAATTAAACGTTATCCTCCGAGAAAATGACGAATTCTGCTGGACGTCCGTTAGTGATAATGACGTTGTTTGGCTTGTCTACTGAAAATAAGACGCCAATTAGAACGTTTAATTTTCCACTACGGGGAATGCAAGATATTGTTAAGGACAAATTAACCATGGGGGTTTCGCAGTTGGTATTCAGTTCGTGGAGACGCTTATACAACTGATGAGCTGGTTTAGCCAGCCCCTGTGTAAATAATTTCAGTTTTCCAAGACGTGATTCAAATGGAAAACAGGAGATGTCCAAAACTCCGTGTTTTCGGACATCTTCTGGAATTTGTGTTAGGCAGTGCACATTATAGACTGAATCCTTCGGACCGTATAATACAGAAATTTTTTGAACAAAAAGTACTTGAAGTCTATAGGCAAAATCAAGATACTCAATATGTAAACAAGTTGAGAAAATATGCACAAGGAAATGGACAACAGCAGAAAATGCTTGTAGTATTCATCAGGTAGCATATGTAACAAACAAACGGGGTTTAAATTCAAAAGGAATTGTCTATACTTGGACGCTTTCCGTCGTCCCAAATCCCGAGTGTGACGGCATAGGCGCTGAAAATCACAAAGGATATTGCAATGATTTCGAATAATACGATTTCCAAGTTTTGCGACTGCCACTGGGCTGAAGCGGAAATGTTTTGCACGGTTGCCCTTTAGTCATGCATTTACCAACTTCTACGTGACACCCAAACAAACTGAGTGCATATAGTACAATGGAAAATTCGCCACCATATCGACTGGAATTGATATGAACGGGCTTTTTCCAATATGGTGGCGTTTATATTTACAGCGGCGAAAGTCGGCATCCGTGCACTGTCGAGCGTCCAACACTGGAAACATTATTCTCCCAGTGATATGCAGACCGCGCTGCATGCATCTGTCACACCCGAAGTAGCCTGTAGGACCTTTAACTTGACGTACGTAAGCCCGGGCTGGTGTGTCGCATGCCACTGACATATGTTTACATGCAACCGATGTCCCACGACGGTTGATGTCGCCATCAGTTACATCTCACGATTCTAATACCGTCTGTTCCAGAAACGTTTTAATCGGGTGCGGCTCCCCAGATCCGCAACAAGTGCACATCGGGAACACAGCCTGACATTTGGACGCACCACACACGCCAGAATTGGCCACAAGTGTATAGTAGAAGAGTGATAAACAGACGACGCATCGATTTTCAGCTGAAAGTCGACGGCTTCCGGGACCAACGCCAGTCCACTGATTGATCGTAGTAGACCGTCGTGGGGCCAAATATGAATATACACAACTTGTGATAGCACTGTCTTCTTACAAGAACGAGAGATGTGCGACAAGGTCCTCGGATCCTTCGGTAAGCCGGGCAAAAATTGGTTTAGAACGTTCAGCACACCCTTGAGTTACTGCTTCGTCAGCTTGCAGCTAACAAACATATCGGCAAGTGAACGTAACAGCGAGTCGATGTTGATCTTCACGGATGTAATGTTCCCCAGTTCAGTGACGACACCTGCAAATAACACTTTATATAAGATCACAGAAAAAATATACTCACCGACACCAGCGGTCAAGTCTGTTGTTGACGCTGGCACATTCATTGTTGATGAGTACGGAAGTTGTGACTGATGCCCGCCCGAAATCTCATCACTGGGTGACACATTTACCGTAGGCTCTGAATATAATGAAGGTCACTTTATGCAGCAAGTATTTTGGTACTCGTTGATGTCATCTTCGGATATCGATATTGATGGGCCCACATGGACGCCTCGCCACACCCAGTGCACGGTAGAGTACTCAAAGCCAGCTTACGCGGAAGGTACTTTTTGCCACATTCTTCAATGGTACTTGTAAGCCAGCTGTCTACTGTAAATGCAGAAAAATGGTGAACACTAAACCACATTTTTCTTCATTTGAAATCCAAAAACGATAATGAAAACAAATATTCATGACCATTGGACATGCGTATGCCAGGCACCCACGGTATCCGCAAAAACGATGGCGTATCGTATGACACACCTATATATATACATATATATTTATAGACAGGGACATATGGCTCGAGCTCATTCATGACTATATATAGGTATAAATAAGTGCGAGTATACCCTCATTGAGCTACAGTTTATATAATTGTGATGAATATATTCCGTCACTGATTGGAGATTGATAAATCAGTCAACATGAGGAAAGAAAATGAAAAATGCTTCAAGGGGCCACAATCTTGAAGCTTACCCCATGTTTGCCCTAAGTTTACTCAACGGGGTAGCCCAAGCCTCGAGCAAACCTTAGGCGTGCTGCTTAGCGTGAATACAAACATGTACAGGTGATGTGTTCAGCACGGTTTGTACGAGTATCATGCGGAACTCGTGGGTCACGTGCCAGAGGAACCACGTCACAGTCACGTGAGGGTTTAGGGACGACCGCACGAGATCGCGTGAAGGTCGCCACTAATCGTGACGTAATTAAACAAAACAGGCCACAGTAAGGGGGACTTAAGATGACAAAATATATAAGTAAGTGTATATTCCCAGTGATTCTGTAACCAATTAGCACCTTTTCCACATGCAAACTAATCTTGAGGCAAACTTGCGGATTTCCCCAGGTTTACCCTAAAGATTGGGGCAAAGTGCTACTTGGGAGAGCAGCTGATCGTATGTATTGGATTTTGTTCCTAATAGAGCTTGTATTGACCAATAACAATGTGAAAATTCGAGTCCCCTGACGTCAATGATACTAGTACTTACAGTTCGTTGACCGCTGCATTTAACCTGAAAAAATCATCGGAGCAGGATGCAAACCCTCCTCAGTTATCATTCTCAAAGATATGACTTGGGTCTGCATGTGGAATATTAAATGACAGGATATTAGGTATTACACCACTATACAGCTGAGTAGAGCTGTTCATATGAGGCTTATCTAGGTTATGGGGCCATATTTTGCCCACAGTACTCACGGAAAAAATAGGCACTTTGGCTAGATATGAGGTACCCGCTGGTAGAATGGAAGGTGTGCGATGCGCTCGGTTATTTTTACGAAGGATGAGTTAAGAAAGATGGAAATAATGGGAGATTAGGCTGATGGGAAGGTTCCATTAGTCGAAAGTTAGGTATGAGCGCGGCTCGCGCTTCATACCGTCTATTTCTATTACGGGTAGGGTCTAACTATTGTTTTATTACCTTCTTGGAAGTGCTATTTTGTTTCATAGGCTGAGAAATATGAGGGTATTCCCGATGGAGGAAATTGGCCCGGTGACGAAATTGGACTAAAGAAGGAACTATCATTGCCAATGTTCATGCTTCCCCGTACCGTTTGCCCGCACGAAGACTTAGCCTCGGCAAATGGCCTCTTGTTGACCCTCTCTTCTGGACGGTTGTTCATTGCCTGCGACATACGTAGCATACCAGTGGCATGCCTGGGTTTTTCAGTAGGTTCTAGACGGGGCCTATGGGGACAGTTATTAGTGCTTCGGGTTTAATTTCGTTGAGGACTTGAAGTCCCGTGGAACGGTCGTCCGGAGCTGTAGGCATAAAGTAAAAACCCTCCTGGGATGAGCCCGCAGGTGTTGTCGATATATGTCGCCGTTTTGGCTGGGGCAGCTGTGGAGAGTCGGGAGAGATTCGTCTAGGTCAACCAACCCTGTGGATATTCTGGGGGTAGAAGTGTGAAGAGTTTTGTCGATCCTTGTTAAAGTGCTTGGGGAGGAGGGTGACTTATAGATCTTAATGGCAGTGTGGCTGGAACTCTTAGCGGCCCATCATATCACTTTTCTTTGCAGTGGCGGTCGGTCAGCTTGTATCATGATTGATTTAAATTGTGAAGCACTTGCAACTATACACTGTTTAGTGATGAATTCTCTAGCGACGTTTCCATCAGGGAATTGAAATAAAAAGGGACAAGAGTGCTTCTGTGACCTTCTTCTTAGTCTTCCGCAGTGACATGGAAAGTGAGCCATGTCCTCGGCTCGAATGATAGTCGATTTAGCTAATGTGATGTTTAGCCGATCGGGGATGTTGAAGACAACTGCATTTTTTGCATTCTTCAGCCACCGCAGGATTTCCGGTACCACTGGGTCAGGGAACTGACTAGCTGCTATAAGGTTCTGGGGACCAGGGAGTGCCGTGGGCTCAAGAATGTAGGCTATTGGTGTTATTTTTGATAATAGTCTGTCAACCGACGCGATCTGGGTAGACACACTTGCCAAGCTACTTTCAATGGCACTGGCCCTTCTACGGGCTTCCCAAAATACTTCTATCATATTCGGGGGTACATTTGTGTTCAGGTAGTTTGGGTTTCTGATTTACTGTAGAGGGAGAAGCCATTGGTTGAGACCGTTCGCTGGTAGACCTTGCCTTTTCTTTTTACAGAACACTGGTGGTAGGCGATGTGACCTTTGATGGTGACTGACGGATTGACAACCCAAGGGCCGGTAATTATAGCTACTGCTGTTTCATTTTTGTAGCTAACTCTGGGTAGCTCACCCAAATTATGAGGGATTGGTAGTTTGGATTAGAGGAGGATTCCTTGAACACGGCCGTGGTAAAAAATTTCATATAGGCCGCTGGTGAAATATTCCTAGAATAACTAATATAAAATAGTAGAGAAATCTACAAAATCCGCGCCGTGGCGTAGCGCAGGGACCTCGCTGCTTAGAAGCATGCGTTTCTACCATTGCGATGAAAGAACATACAACCAAGTTTAAATCAACGGCGAGTGACTGTTATTTTATTTCGCAGAGTTCGTGGTTCCCACTGGCTCCAGGCCACGAATGAAGGCCCGGGCACGGGCGGGCGCTTTAGAAGTGACTCACTGCTCATGAGGAAACTAATAAGGTACCAGGTGAAATCGGGCTAAGATGGCTCTGGATGATGAAATGGGGGATATCATTTAGTGAATGCAAAGGATATGGTCGAATCACTGTCGTCATTTTAGTACTACAACACTCCATGAAGGGAACCTTTTGGAAGGTATATGGGAAGTAATTGCTGAGCAGGTGCGTGATGTCATTTGGAGTCAGGAATCCGCCGTGCTGTCCGGTAAAATTATCGTGTTGGCTTGTGACCCGGTTAACAGGGTTTTAAACACAGTGGCAAGCACTGCCACATGTTCCACATAGCACCGGCCAACGAGAGTAAATATTTAGCCATGGCTGTCCAGAGTGGAGAGAAATTCGGTCTGGTCAATCAATTTGTCAAATCCGTGTGGTAATCTAAGAGTAACGCGTGGTGGACCGGCTGCCACCCAAAAAACCAGCGAAGTCTAAAAGAGGTCGGAGGTGTGGCAGTCTGGAGGATGTTCCACCTGGAGATTATGGTTAGAGTTATAATATAATAATAATATTATAATTCAGAAGATTGCGAATTCAGAGGATGGAGTACTGAAGGCCTATAATAAGTGAAGAGGTCGGCCGTCGTGAACTGGTTCCAGTGGAGGGTTAGGATGATGAATGATGGCAGTATATAATGAGCCGGATGCACTCGCATAGACAAGGCAGGGATGGGGCTTCATTTTGGCGCTCGATGGCACATGCTTTAAAAAATGGGCAGGAATTTTGAGCTAGTAGGGGGTGTGCTGACGGGGATTTGCCGTAGCTTTTTTAGTACACTTAAGGTTGCAAGCTGACAAAGTCGAGGACACTGGGTGGGCACCATTTCTACGCCTTGAAAGATGTCTCCAATTTGTGGGTGGGCATTGATTGTATGCTATGAACGGGTTGGCAAAGCGCTTTTTGAACGGTAGGGTTTGATACAGCGGGAGATAGAGCTGAACAGGGTGTTCAAGTTTCCGATGTGTGAGATTAGAGCAATGAAGAAGCAGACGAGCCTGCCCTAGATCATAGCCGCAGATCGGTCATATTTCGGTGCTTGAACGGTGACTCCTGCTGGGTAGCTGGCGTCACTCTATCGAGTAAAATCGATTTGTACATTTTACAAAGATTTTTGATTTTTTCGGAAATCTCTTATGGAAACGATGACACGTCGTGTAGCTGCGCACGTAGAGGGGTAGGCAAAGTGCCAGTTAACACGGTTGCTAGATTTGAAAGTGACATCGTAGAGAATTTTTGAGGAATATGTTGAATACCGTGGCTCCTTGAGTAACTGCTTTCTTGTATACGTGAGTGCCAAATAATAGTTTGATTCCTATCCAGTCTTTAGCGCTAGAGCCAGAGGTAGGGAGCTTTATTTTCCCGTGTGAGTAGTGCAGATGTTTTACTCCTTGGGCAGTTCGAAGATGACCTCACTGTGGAATCTGAGGTTACTACGTGGGATGCTCGAGTTTACACTTTATTTGCGCTCTGAGAACACAAAATAGATACTTGAAAACCTAGATAAGTCAAAATTGCCTTCAAGCAGCAAACTACTTGTGAGTACGGATCCCGGTTTTTTTTTACTAAGATCCAGTTTTAGTATGATTCTGGAGCGTCAACGAGTGCTGATGATTATCGGTCTACGTATAGGCAAGAACGATAAGTAACATAGCTGATTTCACAAGGTTAAACTTTGGAAAGCTTGTATAACAATAGAATTTTGTACATTCAAGATGGTCAGAATTGAGCAAAGAACCCGAGAAAGTTTAAACTGAAGAAAGAGGGGGCTGGTTTTTATGCTAAGACCTCATTCGGCACTCTGTCACCTCGCATAGGTCTAGACAGTGGTGCTGAGGGCTTAGCTCGTTAGATATTTTCTATGGGGCATCCCATACGCAGGGCCTGGTTGTGGCTGTAGCGGGGAATTCATCAGCTATTGGGAGAGCGTAGAGCATAAATCCGCCACCCGCACAGCCAAGAGCATTTTTGGTACTTCGTTATTTTTCATTTCAGCGGAGCAAGAGGGCATGTTTACCTCGGAGGGAGTGGTTGACATTTCCCCTCCCACCGCCATTCTTTACGCATTAACGATGGGGCCCGCTGCTGCCGAAGGTTCATCTGATTTGCAGCAAACCCTGCCTTTTATGCTTTGAGCTGCAGGAAGCCTCGGTGATTGGCTTTATCTCTGCATTGCGTCCATGCCCTCTTCCTTCTCTTCAGTGCCTTCCGTACTCACCTCGTCTACCACGGCTGGACCCCACGCCGAAGTACCCTTGTTATTGGAGTTACCAGCTCGATTGTTTCTTGTGAGCCTTCCCTGAGGCAACACCACTCGTCCGACGTGTTTACCTCCTTCTTCCCACAAATTTACACTCTGACTCATTTCCCTGGGGGCCTCCTGGACATTCTGATGGAAGCTTCGGGGGAACTTGTCTGGGAAGAATGTTCTCATTGTGTGTGCTTCCGGCGGAAGCATCTTGTGGTTGCTCTTCTTCAGTAGATCCCCAACGGACAGGTTCGTGATATCTCTCGGGTGTTTGTATATTACAAAATCCACGATGAACGCCATCTGGCCAAAGAAGATCAATCACTTTTTCTGAATAGACAGTTCCCGACACGGAAGTTGCTAAAGGACAATTAAAAACTGAAGTGAATAAGATAAACGTAAATAGAAGTCGGTCGAGGAAAGAAAGAGACAGCAGAGAAACAAACCAAATAAATTGATCAAACGAATAACCGGCAATGACTGATTGAAGGCGTCCGAAAGTCCTCACATGCCGGGAGGAGGAAGACCGAAAGAGTGATAATAAAGAAATGGACCTGTGAGAACAGTAAACTTCGGGCAACGGATATTTTGAGATGACGACGGGTGGCGAGAATAAGCAGGATCAGCGGATTGGCTGGTGTACAGTATCATTTGCAGCTGCCAGTATTTCCCAAAACGGATCAAGGAAGAAGCGGTAATAGAAAGTGACTAAGAGCGGGCCAATTTTTGTTATCTCTAATGGGGAGATTACGGTATGTTCGTGGAGAACAGAAACTGATAAGCAAATTCACTTGTAGTGGGGAAAACTGGATGGAGCATGGAGACGCACAAGGTAGGAATGATGGAATTCTATATTTTGCCTGGCGAGCAAGGATTGGGTGGTTGAAGCGGAGTCGACAATTATCGAATACGACCATGATAGATATCGATGAGAACAGCGTAAGTCTTGGCAAACGGGATGTCTGAGGGGCAATGCAGCTAGGGTAACGGAATCGAATTATCCGCCACCGGTTCTAGTGGGTTCCGCTAGGGACACGGATGTTGCCCATGTCTTTGGCGATAGCTGTGATCTAGAGATTAGGCGACAGCACTTTGAGACAATATACGAGTGAGACAGGGGGCTATGCTCGGCATGTTTGCCCTCCATTAGACTGCGGATGATTTCGTAAGTCCTCACCCCTTCTATCAAAGTAAGAAAAGCCCCGGAAAGACCCTACATATAAAGGTAGCCGTCTCACTTGATACCTAAGCTGAGACAGTAAGCGTCCTACTAAATTAGAAGCAGCTTCTTTTGCTTGTTTTATATTTAGCCTCTGAGCTGTACGCAACTATCTCTGGACTTACTGGCAGCCGAGCTTGTTTCAGTTTTTGGGGGGTGGGAGAATTAGGATCTATCGGACAGTTAGTTCGTTACCTGAACACCCAAAGTACTGGAGTAGCCCATTTCCAGCCCTGTGGCCAGTCACTTAGCTGAAAATAGGTAAATCTTTAGCAAAGAACGTGAGCCTGCCAACAGTCGATTCCGCTGGTCAAATTAATGCTCTTTCTTTCATGAGGTCACTCCTAGCCTGATTAGGGGTGAAAGAGGCCAGGTCTGCTATTAGGGTTTCCAAGAGCCCTTCTGCCCGACGAACTACCGCATAATGTTAAGTCAGGTAGAGGCTCTTGATATAGCGCCCCTAGAAGCTGGAATGGACCTGGTCATACCATGCGGGCGGAATGTGACTTGGGATTGAATGGAAGCAAGTCCGTGAGGACTGGGGCTATAGACGGAGCCCCCTGGGGGTCAGTCGTGTGTCCCGTTCTGGCTGTGATCGGCAACAATGACCGATTGAAAGGCACACAA
Organism: Fasciola hepatica; assembly: GCA_948099385.1. Lineage (NCBI taxonomy): Eukaryota > Metazoa > Platyhelminthes > Trematoda > Plagiorchiida > Fasciolidae > Fasciola > Fasciola hepatica. Next base: position 1,370,481 of record CANUEZ040000180.1, on the reverse strand, counting down.
AACCCAAGCCACTCGTTTGCAGATAACCTAAATTAGATGGTCGCAGTCAGAAGCACATCCTCATGAAGGAATAAGAGGGGCTAGCTCATAGTCCACTCATCGGTGACAGTGACTCAGCGGATGGAAGTGATAGCCGTTTGCTTCTCGACCTCGGTTAAGACGCAAGCGTGTGATTGTGATCAGAAGGTACAGTATTACTCAATGAGATAGAGCGTTTTAAACCTTGAGGTGAGTTTTACGTTTTAGCAGCAGGAAAATAAAACTGAGGAAAGTTCAAATAAAGTGGAATGCTAACGGATTACACGTTTATTACCACCTAATTTCGCACCAGTTACAGGCAGCAGTAAAGAGTGAAGCGAGCTTAAAGAAGAATTTTAGGAATGCAGAAAATATATTTTAATAACAACGATGGTGCGGAAAACCACCGGCGGTGCATAATCAAGCTCACTGAAAAAGCTAAAGGGTTAAGTAGAAAGGAAGCAGGTGGAAACTATATGAAGGCACTCTAGGGAAGATTTCTGACTATGAAAAAGAACGGTATCCCCTTAAGAAATTTGAGATAGTTTCCAGGATGGTTACCAAGAGTCATACAGTGGTAAACATTTGCAGCTTGTGGCGGGAGAATCAAGTCCCAAGACGCGAGAGAATAATTAATAAACGGAACACCTTGTTAAGGAGGATAAAAACAACACTAGAGAGTAGGGTGGGGAGTTCTGTGCGGGAATAGGCCTGGTTATGCTTGAAAATAGGCAAACTTGTCATTTCATTCAGTCTCCCGTAGCTCTACCACCTCCTTTTGGGACACTTTGGGTGAGGTTGTTCTGTGATTTGTTTTTACTTGTCCGCCATATTAGGACACCTTGGGAAGAAGGGAGGCATCGCTGAACCTGGGCCATTTGCTACCAGATTTTGTGCTCTGGCATGGTGATTACCATGATTAAGATATCGGAATGACCTTGTTGTAAGTAGTTTAAAGTAAACAGCAAAACCTGTGAGGCAACTTCAGGACTGCGGGTGAGTTAAACCCATCAACCAGATCGAATTCGCGGTAGTCATCAATCGGCGCAGCTGTAAGCTGGTAGAATAAGAGAAATGTTTCCCGAGTGGCGTATTATAGCTAAGTGATACCATGATAGGGCTATTCTGAAATCCAAATAAGAAGGCAGAGTGGCAGCCCAGAAGGTGACACAGCTGAGATATAACACTAGCAAAATAGCAAAGGGGAGTGAAGGAGTTCAAAAGGTCCAGTTCTGTTTTGTTTTTATAGACAGAAGTTCGCTGAGACCATGAAGAATTTTCTGTGGCTCCGCCGCCTGAGCCTGGTTTTACTCATTTTCTTCCTCGAAGCCTCTGGGGATGGTATGTGTTCCCCACGCCTTTGCACAATAACTTCCTGGAGTTTAGGCTGGTCTCGTTATTGGCACATCCTTTTTTCAAAGGGGTCTAAGATGGGTTGAGCTAGGACGACAGTCTGGGGGAGGTTTTCATCTGAGGGCTGCAACAAACATAATAAGAGGAATCTGCTAGCACGGGTTTTCGAGACTCCTTGAAGTAGTCATTGAAACCGGAAGCCGCATTGTGACACTTCTCCTAGGCTTCCAAGGCTGTAGAGTGGAATTCGTAATTTCAGGGTGATTTTTCCAACACAATGAGTGGTAAATAATGTTCAACATATTAACGGAAAGACCACGCACTTTGGAGGAAAAGCCTGGCAGCCCTAGTCGATCAAGCTGTAACCACAGTTTTAGGAGGGTTTCCTACGCGAGTTTCAGTAGTATTGAGACGATCGGTAAAAGATCGTCAGCGTGGCGAGGTTTCGGCAAACCGGAGTGGTCCTGGATTCAAAAAGGCAAGACAAAGCAGGTAACTTAGGAGAGGAAATGTGAAGTGAGAGTTGACTCTTTTGGTTTCGTACTTGGGTAATGTCTTACAGTGTCAGTCGATGCTGAGCCACTGTGGCCAGATCTTCGACTGCAGGAATACTGTAGTCTTCTCGTGCGACCCCAGCAGGCAGGTCAGGGGCTGCTTGCGGAAGACGTGAAAGTTGATAGAGGTGAGGGCATCATAGGGAAGTGTAGAGGGGAGGTCCGGTAAACCATCACCCCCGTGAGTGGAGAGAGTGGAACGAATTAAGTAATCCGGCGATCAAAAAGTAGGATCTCCCCATAGGTGGGGTTTGGGTCTTGGCCAGAAGTGTGGAGCATTCATTTCCCCCACAGCCAGCTTCGAGGAATAGACAGTCTCAGCACAAGATATTCAGGTATCACGTTTTTTCCACGGAGGAGGGGATGAGCCCATTTGGGAGCTTTTCATAGCTTCTCTGCCTGCCGTGTTTTTACACGAACTGTCATGGTGCTTGGAACTTCTAGAGATGAACCGTTTTCCCACTTTCGGCAGTGTTTATTGCCAGGTTGCCTCTGCTTCCAAGGGTGTTGCTGATTTGAACATTAGGATTGGAGGGTGGGGAAAAGTAAACAGGCATAGGGGACTTATGCCTGAAAGCCTGTACCCAGTCCCGCTATTTCGGGTGCTTCCTGGCACGTGGGTCGATGTCTGTCTTTCTGGCGAACCATTAGCCAGCGACAATGTTGCATTCATTACCAGACGAATAACCAGAGAAAGCAGGAAGGAAGACGTACACAGGGGCGTGGAGCGAAGAAAACGGAAACGGACCGCGGTTCGATGCCGTTAGTCCCGAAGTTTACTTGTCTCATAGGAGGCCCGGATCACTGCCAGCGCCACCACTTATTGTTTTTCGGGTACTGTCACTGGTTATCAGTACCATCGAGGAACCCATAACTGCAGTGCCCGGATGCTCTTGAGCACTTACGCAGTAAAGTGCTTATGGAACTGCGTAAAGCTTCGATAATGATGAGGTAAAACACCGATGTATTACAGCCCCCCCATATGGGAATAGCAGAAAGGAAATACGCCTGGCCTTTTGGATAGAAAGTGTCAGCGACTGCGATTGGAAGAGTAAAAGTTAGGACAATAAAGCAATGAGGCCAGGGCCATCACCAATTTAGTGCCAAAGAATTATTCGGATTCAAAACCACACGGTGGTGGTTTAATGAATAGCTTTTGCCTAAATAGACCCACGGTTCTAAAATTCGCCGCCTTGTTCGAGGGCCCGATCCCAAGTGGTGCTTCGGGAAGTCGATGTTAGTGCTTTGCTAACAGTGAGGTATGGCTTCAGAGCTGTGACAAATTAAACTAAAGACCTTGATCGGCTTATGTCTAGTGGAAGCTTATTCCATAGCCTAGAGTATTCTACGAGAAAGAAATTGGTCCCCATTGCCAACCCACATTGAAGGATTGTAGGTACGAGGTTTCTGTGACATGGAAGGTACATCGTTGACGGTGCGAACCTTATTGATTCAGCAGATAAAGATGCTTCACCGTAGAGGAGTCTATGGAGGAGGAAGGTGGGCCATACCACAAGCATTCAAAAATGAATGCTTGGCGTGCTCGAGACTTATTCTGTCTGGGGCATTAAACACGACTGTATTGCGGGAGCTCCTCATTCCTGTGAGAATTTCGGAAGCAACATAGCCGATAAAGCGGCGAGCCGCTGGCAGGTTTTGTAGGCTAGAATATTCGATACCTTCAGTGATGTACAGTAGGTGGGCGAGTTCATATACCGTATCCTCTAACTTTGGGAGCTGAGACTTATTATCTAGAAGGCTCTGGTCTAAAACAGCTGTTCTTTCCTTCGCCAAGCCCACAAAGTCACAAAAGTCAACTGAGCATTGTTTTAAGGTCACGGGAGTTTGAATAAGCCCTTTTTAGTAACCGGAGTTTGGGTGGATGGGCTATTATTGGAAGTCTTCTTCACTACATGTGGCATTCAGGAGTACCGAAAAGACTCTGTGATTGGGGTAGAACAGTAACAACAAATTAAAGCACGTTTAGAATTTCCCGCTGAGGAATAATTTCCTGAATTCCTCGGGGTTATTGGTGTGCTTTGAGAGGCTGTTATTTTTAATATTTCCTAAGGTAGTTGAGTAAAAACTGTATCGATAACAGCACGCAATACAACCTGATGTAGCGCATGACTCATGAACTGTGTGAGCTGGACAGCTCTGCTGGCTTGTCCCAAAGAGGATATTTATTAGTAGAATACTTAGACTGCATTGCGGTCCTGGACCTTGGGGATGAAATCGCTGAGGCCTTGTGTAGTTTACAAGGTTCCCTGATTGCCGTCTGGAGGGGGCAAACCATATATGAGCCGTGCAAATTGGACACTTGCTTTATCAGTACCCTAGGAATATAAGGAAAGCACATCCCAGTCAGTAAGTCTGCCGTTGGGTTGCGCCTATTTTGTATCTGGGAGCCAAGGAGGATATTGATGTTGCCCAAATGCGGTGCATAACAATGATAGATTTGTTATTTGCTGCAGTCGTTATGGGGTTAAAATGGTAGTAGTGGTGTGTGGTGCACGAAAGTAAGTTCTTAACACCATTATATACATGAAGGAAGATAATATGAAGCAGTAAGAAACTAAGCGTCTGCCTTTTGGCAAGGCTTACTAATAACCTAGGGGAATTTGGGATGCAGCTCATGGGGCGATAATTAGAGGGTACTGGATTAGTCCTTCTTTATGAAATGAGGTGATGACGGCGGTCTTTTATTGTGGAAGAAATGTACTGCACTTGAGGAATAGGCTGTAAATATTGACTGGTAAAACTGTAACGTCGGTTCCCCCAAGATGAAAGATTTTCGGTGGTAGCCATATTGGCCATGGCTGAGGACTGTCGGACACGAGTAACCTGGTTGATTACACCTTTTAGGACGAATTATAATCCTGAAAATATCCTCTGGATGAAGACCTACGCTTGAGGGTAAGTTGACTGAGTCCTTGGTCGCGGAATTAACAAACTAGAAGTTGAGTGCCCCGGCTACCGCTAGGAGTGATTCAATATTCAACTGTTATTTCAAGTCAAAATCGTGACACCGGTGAATCTGCGCCCATTTCCGTTCTTCAATGAGCGTGCCAACTTTGAGGAAGTATCACGTCATGGCAGGTCAGATACTCCATGTCCTCTGAGATCATCGTCAGTCGCAATTCTGATTGCTGCCGAGAGACGTCGGGGCTGCAAGAATAACCATAAGTCACTGTCATTGTTGTAAGCCTTCCGAGGCCCCGGGTACTTGTTTCGCATGCGAGTCAGGACCAAACTGTGAGCCAGGTTTGTTCCGATGCCAATAGTAGTAACTGCGGACAGCTGGTTGGATATGTTGGCATATGGTAAACCGGTGGCCAGTTGTTGGTCGCTTTGCAGGGAGAGGTCTTCTCAGCCTGACGATCGACGCGAGCAGGTGAGATTATCAAAGGTAATAGCAGAAGACGGATTGGTGGATGGGTGGAACTCACCATCAAAAGCTTTTGGTGCCGAGGAAGTGCATGAAACCATTCCGCAATCACATCCTGGGGAGTGACCCATAGTTTGAGCAGGCATATCAGGTATCCCCGAGGTAGAAAAAAACGTCCAGTACGTCGTTTTTCGGGATTGGAAAAATCACATGTTGAGCCGAGGTCCGCTTTGTTGCAGGTAACGAAATCTGAAGTTGTTTGGGAGGTAGAAGTCACCGGCCATCAACTCGTGGACCGACTAAACTGAGCGAAGCAGTTGAGGCGTCGGCTTGCAGAATACAGTAAAGCACGGAGGGATCTAGAGGTTGGTTGATGCAACTAGTGTACAGAGACGAATTATGGAGTGAAGTGATCAACCAGATGGACACTAGTATGACACTTCAGGTGCAGTGGGAGAGGAAGCACGCGAAGGGATTCGAACAAACTCCACCGAGACCACTTCTGTTCTTTCTAACTACTTGGTGGCCAGGAGGTGAGACCTGTCGGTTTGGGGGGAGGCATTTAGCCGGGATTCACTCATGATTGGTAATGCGTAATTGCTGGGCCGAGCAACCTTCCGAAGGGGGGCAAAATTGTTCAAGATGGAACCAGCGTTAAACGTGAAAGGAGACTAGTGGTATTACTAGACAGTGGAATGCGGCCTTTCCATGGTCGGTGGGTCAGATCCTTGCGGAAAATTTTAGATGTCATCGGTTGGGAGAATACGTGAGGTACAGCTTCGTCAGTGGTTCCCAGAAGACCCTGCTGGGGTTCATCGAGGACACTTCCGAAAGTGACAGGAGAAAGACCGGATGAAACCTGAGGGCTGGCAACTAACAGACCAATTGCTGATGAGGTAAAAGGGAAGCTGCGCTACACCGGGCCTCTATTTTCCCTAGCTTATTTTTGGTTTTTATGTTTATGAAGCTTATAACCGTCTGTCATTTAGCTAGAAAGGCGTAAGAAAAATACCCAGAATTTTCTACGTAGCTTTACACTCTCGAAAAGTTCAACTTGCTGACCCATAATCTTTTCCTCTTCTTCACATCATCTCCCGAACTACCTATGGAAGCTCCAAAGGGCCTGCGTAAACGTGTCAAGGTCCCGGGTGCAAATCAGGCAGTTCGTACCGTTAGGCTCAAAAAAACCAGGAACACTCAACCTCAGTCTGCACTCAGTCCATGCTCAGTACCTCTCGGTAATGTTTATGACGTAGTCAACAAGAAGATTAACGAAGTAGATCAAAGAGTGGCGGACCTGCATAACCAGATCCAGTCCATCGATGATATTCTATTAAAGATATCCCCTTTATCTACCCATGTAGCAATCCCAACCAAATCCCGATGGGGCCCCCATTGGGATTTGATTGGGATTCGGTTGGGATGCATTGGGTTTTGGTTGGGACACCCTTGCCTGAAGGTTGGGTTTTGGTTGGGATAGGAAACGCATCCCGATTGGGCCCCAATCGGTTCCCGATGGGGGTAGCCCAACTTCCTGGTAGCCTTTAAATGCTTTCCTAAATTTACCCATTTTCTCAACCCAGTTAACTGAATCTCGGTAAACGACCTACTGTTCCCAGTTCATGTACTCTCCCTCGTATACCACTGGAAAGAATAAAACCAAGTAGCGAAAGGCATACGTTGAAATGTATTGTAGAAAAGTTGTCAAAAAATGTACAGTTGAATCCAGGCAATTCTTTTGTCATTTTCTTCATTTGACCTCTGCAATGGTACGGTAAAGTGACGAAAAAATTATTAGTCACGTGCACCCACGTATAGTGATATTGATGAAAAGCGGGTTATTAATGGAAATGCGTAAAAGAAAGTATCAAAATTAAATGTTGATAAACGTGCTTTACAATGTATCGTATAAAACTACACATGAAGCAGTGGTTCACTGAATTTCAAAACGCATGCGTATCCAATATTTTACCTGGGTTTCCTGCCCGACGAACCGCGGTCCCTGGCGTTGTTAAACCAGTGTTGTATATGCTTCTCGATATCCCCGTCGGAGATATCGTTCAGCCGCTCACTGTTGTTAATGGCGTCTAAAGTCGTATGAATATTGTGATATGAAAAAAACCTGCCTTCAATTACGTTCATTAGTCGCAGCTGTGAAAAGGCGGCCTTTGTAACACTGCCTGGCCAGCAACACTGCTTTGCAAGCTCATCGCTGATCATCAGGGACAACATTTTTCGGACCGATTCCCGGAGGTCATTTGCTACAATCCTGACAAGCATGGAAACCTGGAACATGAATGAGCAATATTGTTATCTTACCAGGTGCTCGTAGTTCGACAGAACATCCAAATCACCATCCATGGTTTTTAAGTCAGCCAATGTGTTGGCTCTTGTTGGCTTGTAGTATGACTGAACCGCGGGTGTTTGTCTTGAGCTGGACAAGTCGCTTACTCGGCTGTGTAACGCCTCGAACCCGGAGTTCAGCAGTGCTATGATGGTGGAAAATTTTATATTCATGTCTCCCACCATGGCGGCTACTGAAGCCTGCAACTTGTCCACCTTCTTCCCCAACTGTTCCACGGTGGTATGTGTCGTTTCAACGGACTTCTCGTTGAAACTAGTGGAACTAGCATTTCCGAAACTACATGGTGGTGTAAATGAATTTAGTAAGAACTGGTTGACTTACGATATAGGGGACAAAATGGGAATACGATTGCCGGTTTCCAGTATACGGGATACTGGTTGTGGCGTGGAGGACGGTCTGGATGACTGCTATCTGACTAGCAGTAAGACATTGTTCCGGTAGACTTGGAACAACTACCGGTCCGAGGGGTCGTTTTTTGCGTTTGGTTCGCAATCGGTATCTGAGTCACTGCTAAAAGTGACGGGTCGTCTGCAAGAGTAAGGAAATGCCAACGGAATACCTTTTGCGTGTTGCACACCTCGTTGCAAACAGTGTCATGGGTGCTGTCGCATCAGAGGCCTCTGAAGTGGCATCCCGCTGATATTGCGACTGACACTCCTGAATTTCATGGAAACTTTCTAGTGCAATCGTTTAAGTTTTAAAACGTACTCTTACCTGAACTAAACAATTCACGGCATTCGTAAACGGGAATGTCGTCGGACAACTGTTTACCTAAAATTAACATGCTTCGATATTCAGAAGCACGTTTTACGCTGGGCCATCTTGTGTGTTTGGAATCCACAAGCTATGCTATAGCATAATGGAGCCCACGCCTATTGCTAATCGCCAGAGCCTAGTCATGGCGGGCCGCTTCTTAGACTCAGTTGCGACGGAAGTTCATAAGCGTATAGCCAACTCCTAAAACGCGATAGTTTTCAACATCCCTGATCGACTACCCCTGCCGTCAACCAAACTCGCCATCCTGAATGCTTGCAACATGGCACACCACAGGTGCTATTGCACTCAACTGCGCAAAAAATCACAACGCACTGACTGTCCTTTAAAGTTCCAATTCGCTGACGAAGTAACAGCTAGAGAATTCATAACTAGTTGGCAAATCATTGCCAATTCCACCCCATTCAAAAGAATAAGAATACAACCGGATAAAACGCCCCTCCAAAGAGAGGTTTTTCGATCACTCAAAAGTGCCTTAGCTCCACCAGCGCAACCTGTGGCTGAAATATCAGTCGCCGCGTCTTCTCGCTGCTTGTCGAGCCACCCCGTAACACAGAAGCCCTCAGTTGTCTGCACCACTCTGGTTGACCTAGACCTGACCCCATCTCCAGCACATCCCCCTAGTAAACGGCCCTGCCTTCTACCATCAAACTCCGCTTCTTCAAACGACAACGATATCCATGCCAAACCAACTATTAGCCCAGGGCCACCAAAGTCCCGTGCATCCAAGCCTGCCGCTGCTAATGCCAGCCTACTGCCCACCGTCTCACCACCGAAAAAGACTCCGGGGAAGTCTGTTGCCAACAGCCCGTCCTGCTCTAACTCATGTCCCACCGTCTTGCGAACACAGATCGTTCATAAAAGGCATGATCTGCTATGTGGCCAATCGTCCCATCGGCAGACAGGACTCTGTGACCCCCCACAGCTTTTAGCTACTCCCGTATTCCCCCCCGTAAGTCTTCTCAGAATCCCATTTAGAACCCCCACCAAGAACTCCAAGTACACCCCAAATAAATCATACTTGTTGGCAAGCAGGACGCAACCCTGCATCACCCTAAAGCAGCCAACCCCACCTCGTTGTATTAGCGTGGTACCTCGGCTAATCGACAAGGTCCTCCCAACTCCACTCTACAATACAGGCGAAAACGGCCACCGAGTAGCGCATCATCATGCATCGGGATCAAACACATCATATTCTCCAAGTTTCCCGAAACAGCTTTCCAATCATCTGGCTGAGCGCCAGCATCTCCCGTCGAACCTCCGTAACCAATTTCTCTCTCCTCCAATGATACAAATAAGTAACCCCCAGTCGAATTATAACCAATGGCCTCAATTGTCTAGCTCCGCGCCCTTTCCTGAACACAGGATGGGCCAGCCTAACCAACTACAGTTATTTCGTCGGTCCTGGTCAAGCGGCAACTACCCGCCCCTTGCGTACCCCGTTGAACCCAGTCACCACTACTTTCTGCCATCTCACTTGCCGTTACCCATTACCTCAGCATCCAACCCCCCACCTGGCTACTTCAACCACCCCGGAAATCCCACCTCCCCAAACGACCAATTTTTTCTTGACGGCACCCCCCCCCAACCCAGCTTCACCCCTTCTTCACAATGCCGGCTCCCCACTTCTAACCCCTGTTTAGACCCCTTTACTTCTATACATGACAACCCTGCGTTATGAGTCCACTTAATGACGTTTACCACCTCGGTAGTGTTAGCCATCAACACCCGCAGATGGTTGTTCCCACTCCACACCATGACGGTACAGTTGCACTTAACTTGCTTCTCATTAACGCTCGCTCAATACTGAACTAAACCCACACTCTCCGTAATACAGTACTGTCTTCCGACTTCGACATCATTGTCATAACCGAAACCTGGCTAAATGATTCTGTCCCATTGGACCAAATTTCTATTGCTGGTTATCAAACCTTCATGAAAAATCGTCGTCGTCGTGGAGGAGGCTGTCTAATCCACGTTAAAAACAGCTTGCCCATAATTCCTCTCTCTGATCCAATACTGGACTCAACATGGGTAACGGTTCTTCTGGCCAACTCTCCACTCCATATCGGCTGCGTTTATCGACCACCCAATTCAAACACCACGGACCTCGCCCACGTAGTCAAAGCCTTTGACCACTTTGCACTATTACCCTCCTCGTCGAAAATCATTGCTGGCGATTTCAATGCACCTAATATCTGCTGGGACACCATGTCATCACCCAAATACTTCACGAGCTTCGTTTCGACCATACGCGCAGGGCGCTGGGTCCAGCACGTAATGACACCAACCAGAGGAAACAGCATACTAGACCTGATATTTACCATTGGCCTATCGGACGTGATGACTACCGCCCTCAACCCTTTCCCAGGCAGTGACCATAGAATGGTATCTTGCAAATTCACAGCCGGACCAATAGACCCCATATGTAGCTCATCTCAACAGCCCCTGCACACGATCAACTGGATGAACCTCAAGCCTATGCTTCGATCCCTCAACTGGGATGACTACTTCCTACAGCACAACACTCAGCTCGCCAGTGACGTACTCTACCATAAGCTACACAGCTGCTTGTCAGCAATCACCACCATCGGGACCAACCGTTCTCAAGCCCGCGGCTCCTACCAAACAAGGCTGCAAAATAAACATGCAAAACTGCAGAAGATCTACAATAAAACCAAGGACTTCTCCATACTATTGCAACTTCACTCTCTCTCTGTCACCATCGGTCTTCGGACTAATGAACTGCTGAGAAAGCAGGAGCTTTTGGCCTTGAATTCTTTCGACATATCGTACCGATTGTCCCGACTGCTGAAGAGCAGAAATCAGAGAGAGCCTACAGGGATACCATATCTAATTTTGGGAAACAGCACGCATATTAAATCTGCAGCTGAAATCGCTGAGGCGCTCAATACCTTCTTTTCAGAATCCATGACCGCCGACGCCACTGTAAACCCGCCACCCGTACCCCTCATCACCGAGCAAGTTCTCTCTGACATTGAATTCAGTTTGAACGATGTGACCCACCTGCTGCTGCGTGTTAGACCCTCCTCCCGCCCTGGCTATGACGGCATCCCCCCAGCACTCTTTCATCTTGGTGGAACTGACATCGCTGCTATCTTTATGAATCTCTACAACTTATCCCTTAAAAATGGCATTTTTCCATCCCAGTGGAAGACTTCAACCATTATTCCTATTCACAAAAAAAGTCCAGTGCATGACCCTTCAAATTATCGTCCTATCAACCATACCCCTTTAGCTGCCAGAATAATGGAGCGTTTGATTAAACAGCGGATGTCCGATTATCTCACTTCCCATAACCTCATTCACAGCGGCCAACATGGCTTCCTAAAATCACGTTCTTGTACCACATGCCAGTTTGATTTCTTCAACCTAGTGACCACGGCAGCTGACGACGGAAAATCTATGATTTTCATCTACCTCGATATGACCAAGGCATTTGACCGAGTTCCTCACTCCCGACTGTTAACAAAACTCCGGGCCTATGGTATCCATGACCCGCTTTTATCATGGATCACTTCTTACCTGTCGGATCGAACCCAGGTTGTATATGCTAATGGTCATCTATCGCAACCGGCGCCTGTCACTAGTGGAGTCATACAAGGAAGTGTACTTGGTCCGCTATTTTTCTTACTGTATATTAACGACATTTTTTCGATTGTGCGACATGGCACACCTTTCCTCTTCGCCGACGACATCAAAATCGTGTATGATTTCCGCCATCAAGATTTGAGCACAGCACTGTCTGAAATAGGTAGTGATCTTGAGAAACTTGATCAATGGTGCACTTCATGGCAAATGTGCTTCTCGACATCTAAAAGCTTCTACACAACCTGCAGATGTCAAGTCCCCCTCGGAACTCTGTCACTGAACCAAGTACCCATCGCCCCAAGCTCATCATTGAAGGATCTTGGGCTTCGATACACTAACAATCTACAATTTTCGGAACATGTCTCATTTCAGACGGCCAGGGCCAGACAGATAATAGGCCTAGTTCTCAGATCATTTAAAATGAAACATAGTATCCTCCTTACATACCAATCCCATGCTAGACCCCACCTCGAATACTGCCCTATAATCTTCTCTGGAATGTCTAAATCTGACAGAATACGCCTGGAGAAAGTCCAGCGCACCTTCACTAAGAAGCTAATGGGATATTCCTCTCCACTGAGCTATAAAGAGCGATGCATTCTATTAAAACTTGACCCCGTATGGCTTAGACATGTCAGGCTTAACTTGTGTTTTCTATACAGACTTATTCATTGCTCTGCGTTCTTTTCTACCAACTCTATACAGTTTTCCCTACCCTCATCTTGCTCTCTGCGCCACAGAGACTTCAGTCTGACCATCCCACATTCCAGGCTGGCAATCAGATCCAACTTCTTTCTCATTAAATATTCAAAGCTTTGGAATAAGCTCCCTCGGACCATTCGCAAATGTGCGTCAATTACCCAGTTCAGCCAGGCCCTCAAATCACAACTTACCGTTAGTCATATGTTATCTTTGACTAACGCCAGCATATCTGAGGATCGAGCCTATGGAGAAGGCATCGAACTTTAGAACCCCAGCTTCAGTCTCTCCTTCCGCTCTCTGCTATCCGTCGAGCTGGCCTTCAAAAACGGGTTCAACTACTAGGATCACGGCACCATATTCCAAACCTACCATTTTCTGCCTAACGACAGACGATAGGCTTACCATTTATTATTATTTTTTACGTATAACCCACATTGCAGAAGGATCGTTTTTGTCGTTTACAACTATAAATATCTAGATGCCTGCCGGTTCTCGCCACTCACCCACGTTCACCTACCATCACCTAACCCTTATACATCCCTGCCTCATCTAATTCACTAGTCGGTTTCCACAACCATGTCTAAACAATTACTGCCTCCCTCGCCATATAGTACTAGGGCAGCCATGTAAAACAACTCTTCTCTAGCTGAAGGTTTTAGCCAATGATGTTTTTCCCCTGCACCAAATTACCCAGTTGTGCTGGATCCTAAGACATTAAGTCCCACCACCCACTAATTCACTCCTTGATCCTCTTATTTATCCTGGCTTCCGCTCCTCTCAGCTTTATACACTTATATATATACATATATATGCATATATATATATATATATATATATATACCTATTCATATATATACATATATGTGTAAATATATAACATTTTTATATACTATATATATATATATATACTCACTACTGTCCTATAATTATTAACACAAGCACGGTGAGTAACTCAACGCTCCACGATATCTCTTAGCTTACAATGCCTCTCTTCCGCACCAGGTCCCACCATATATACTTCCCTCACCACCTCTGCGATTTCGAACTGGAAAATCCAGTCTGATTCATCCCACTTAGCGTGACTCACTAACTGAACTCAACACCCAGTTATGACGTTACCATTTCTGCTCCCACCCTATCCACCAGCTAAGGTTCTTCTGTAATTTCATGCAGAACTTGGTCTTTACTCCTCCTCAATGACCACTCTAGGCGAAATACTGACTTTCCCATTGAAAGTTTTAGCCACATATAGGCGTTTCCCTTTTAGTCTCACGTTTCATGGCCTCAATGTGCCTTTGGGATCCGCCGCACTGATGAGCCCGTGCTTAACTTTTGTTCTTCTTTCCGTTAACCGTTGATCCTCAGCTGCGTCACTCTATCTCACTTTCCTTGCCATAGTCTTTTGCGTCCAACCGCTTTCGCATGACCCGTCCGATGATCGCACCCACCTATACATCAATATATATATATATACCTTGGGTATGCTCCACTCACTTGTCCCCCTTCCTAACTAGATTGTGCCATTTTACTACACACAATTTGCGTATATATAAATAAAACCGTTCCATCCTTTAGCGATGGGTGCTCGCTCTCACTTAATTCCTGGCTCAGGCTAGAACTCAGCCGTCCCATCCTGCTTTTTTGCGCCTTTCTCGTACACTGAAGCCTTGCCACACGGATTACCATTCCTTAGTAACTCGGCTTCACTTCTCTACGCATATGCCCATGGTAAGTTGAGACCCCATTCCAACCGGAATCCGTATGCCCCCGCCGAATACCAGCACGTTTGCCCCCACATGAAAAATCCTCACTTTTACACTCAGTGTTTTTCTCCTTTTTTACTGTTTGCCGTCCTCGATCACAGCTGGTGAACTGACCAGACTGTTATCTTCCTATTTTCTCATTCTTCTTCCAGACCAGACCGTCTACTATTGTTTTATTCCCGGTTCCCTAACGGACACCCTCTCCTCATCCACCGCCCACCTGATATCGCCCCAAATCTCTACTATCACCCAACTACCCTAGAAAGCTACCAGTCTCCGTCTAGGGATCCCTAATAGACCGGTCCACTAGCCAAACGATAACTAACTGTTCGGATAACAAAATTTTCATTTTCTTGCTTCCATATAAACGATAATCATAACCCACAGCTGGAACACTCTCCAGACTGCCGCACTCCTGATCTCTTCCAGATTGCATTGGTTACTTGGGTATCCATCGGCCAAATCGACGTTTATTCCGGATTACCGTAAGGACTGGACGATTTGATCACTGGTTTAAACCTATACTCTCGTCTGCTGACGTTACATGGGGCACCGTACATGGATTAACAAAACCTCATGAAAGTCTCACCGGATCGCAGAGGTGATTCCTGACAGCAACCATCAACACTCCGCTCAACGTCTATTCCCAAATAATCCAACCCAACAGTTCAATTCTTCCCGCGTTGCAGTACGAAACCAATGGCCGGAACCCAGCCTTCGCAGCTGTCAACTTCGTCAAACCAGCACTTTCTACCAAATTCCCACAACATTCTACCTGCCACCACCTGCAACCAAGGTCTTTACGGAACAGAATACCAGCCATCTGCAGCCAACCATAATTTGATTACCAATTTTCTATCAAATACAAAACAAAACATTTTACACTCTTCCAACTCCTGCCTAGCCGAACCATTGACGTTTGTCTCCACTAATCCGTTTCATTGACGGCTTTTCTTTTCTTTAAAAGTCCGTTATATATCCATACACCATTCATGCTCTTCAAAAGTTCACTGAAGTCCCTGCGAAGCTTTTCGCCTTCATCTGAATTTCGATATGACACTGTAATCACCTGCACAAAAGGTCCGTTTTATTATCACGTTTGACTCACTTGCCTTCATTTCACATGCTTCCTCCACAATTAGTTACCCAATGCCGGATCAGTGTCCAATATTCCGCTGGTATCTCTCACTGCACTTTGAAAGCCCCACGCTTGCTTTACTTCTAACAATGTTTTTTGCATCTCTTCCGCCCGGTTACTCGTTAGTGACCGTCCAATTGTCGCTTATATCAGCAATCCCACGACTGTTCAGCTATCTACACCGCCCTCCAGCGATTTCGAAACCGATTCGGAATTCCCGCCTCAACCATAACAACTTTTGTTCACTCAAACACTACATGACTTTACTGATGTATTCCGGTTGCTGTGTGATTTATAAATTTAGAATCTGTGAATACCTCGCATTGACATGTACTGCTGTATAATCTGATCTTGCCTTGTGCATGCGTATTGACCACGGTCAAGAAATATACTATATCCACTATATCCATATATATCTGGGATAGCAGGTATACCGGGTGGCGTTTTCTGCTCAGGGAACGACTAAGGGAAATAACCCTGCTGCTGACTGTGCAGAGTAGAATTGTCAGAGTTGTTGGGGGATTCGGGCGTGCAGGCCGCGTAAAGAGAGCAAGGGTCATGGCATGCAGGTAGGGTGACAGGTGGGTAGTGCGTGCTGCAAGGTAGTAGAAGGGTTCATGCAACCCCGTCCGAAGATGGGAAGCCGAAAAGATAGATGGGGTCAGTCGGTGCAGCGATGGGTGGTTGTGTAGAGTATATGAGTTGGGTCCAGGCAGATACAGAGGAGGAGATTGAAGGCGCAAAATTGGCTGTATGATAGGTGAGTGGTTTCGGACTAGAGTCTGCGGACAGGTTGCTGGGCGTTTGCAATTTTGCACAGAGGGAGATTTGATGAGGCGGAGCTTGGTGGTGCCAGTTTACCGTGGGTGTGTAGAGTTGCGGTTTCAGTATAACACAGAAGCGGTCGGATGGGTGGGAACGTCGTGTACGAGTCTCAGCCGGGAGACCGGTACTGGCTCAAACTACCTAGAACTACAAAGCCCGTAGCCAGTATGAAAAGTCACAAACATTATTGGTCTGGCTTTCCTGGTGAAGGATAGACACCAGCCATCCCAGCGGTGTTTGGCTGCAGCAGTCAAGGCTAAATAGGCACTCCAGCAAATAATGCCTACAGCTGCGTCAAGCCCAACTCTGAAGCTGTTGTCTCTATAAAACACGAGTAGATTTCAGCCGGTCCGACGTTCGGGCGACGTGCTGCCACCGGTTTCAACAAAGTACAAGACAACAGGCTCTCACCTGTCTACGGTACAGTATAGAAAACTGGGCAATTTTTAAACAATCGAAAATAATTTATGTTTTTCGTGTGCTCCTACTCTCCATAACTAAACAATGAATCACGTGATGCAGCTTAATCGGAACAAAAGGTTAGGAACCCGAAAAGCTTCCCCCAGGCACAGCCCTAGCTAAGTTTAGGCGCAGAGATTGGATTTTGAGGGTCGATGAATTTCCAATTTTTGTCAAAGATTAGAGTGAATTGGTGAGAAGGCTGACCCCACTGGAACCGACATGAAGTTTAACCAATATTTTACTGGCAAGAAGTCAAAGGCGAGCCCGGCTCCTGGCCCTGCTTACCCGCAAACTGTCGACCTAGATATGTCTAACTCCCACCGCCGATTCCACTTCTACACAAAAGCCAATTTCTACCATCTCCTCAGTAGCTCCTAACTCCAGTAGCTCTAGCCCCCTGACCACAAGCCCTAAGCGGCACTCCACTTCAGTATTAAAGCCTCGCTCCCCCGTCATAGCCTTGGAGCCAAGACAAGACCCCGGTACATCTACCAGCCCTCGCCGCTCTACTTCCCATCCATCCTCCGAGCCGCTGACAAGTGTCATCAGCCACCGCCCTCGCTCTAACGACTCCACCAACCACCAACCTGCTGATAGCTCAGCCGTGACATTTCGTGGTTATCCCCGTGAGAGCCGCTCCAACCCTCCTATGAGCCTACCTGGTACTCCTACCGGGTCCGCACTTGTTCAACTAATCACTCCACCCATTAGTCCCTACTCTTGATCGGCTTTTGCTTACGGCGCACCCTCGGACCCTCCAGGTGGAAACTAGTTGGTCCGCAATCCAGATTCGTCTAAATTCATCGTCCCTATGAGTGGGAGTAACCTTCAGAGCCACTCCAGTGCAACTCACCCTTCCACTGCCTCGCAACCACTTCCACTGTCTCTCCCTCGCTCTGATCAAGTGGGTCATACCAACCCTTCATCTCCTTTGCTACCCTATATCCCTTCCTGCCATCCAGCCACCAGCCCTTCACACTTTAGCCTAGGCGTGCCTCTGCTGTTCCCCTCTGCTCCCCTCCGCCAACACTCATCTAACCCTGAATTACCATGTACGTGCCCCAGCAGATACTCTAGGTTCGTACCTGTATCCCGCTTCCTCGTCCCAACTCCCATGCCCCTCATGAGCCTCCAAACCTTTCCAAATTTTACCACCCCTTTCTCACCACCCACCAACCCACACTAACTCCCAGTCACTCTCCCACATACCTTCACCCCCAAGCCGACCTACCGGCCTTAAACTGATTTTGCCCCACAGGTAGGGTACCTGTAGTCGGGATCTAGTTTCTTCCTGACCGGCGACCCCACACCAGCGGCCATATTGCTAGTCACCCTAAGAACCGTATCGATAAACTTTCTCAGACCCATGTTACTGATCGCTCCCCCCTCGATGCCATGTCGCATAGTACCTTACACACAGCACTCCCTCCTGTCTACCCAGCTTCTACAGATATTCTAAACCCCTCACTTTTCCTTATCGTGCCCCCTCCCTCTGTACCACGTGACACCCCCCGGCTCACTTCAGCGGTCTGCCGCAAGCCCACCTTATTGATCACCCACAGCGATTGACGTTGCCTCATTCCAACGCTTCGCCTAATTTATGTCCTCCATCCAACATTGACCGCCTACCAAATTCTGTTGACGCTCTTCCCCCACTGAGACCAAACTCCTATCGCCACAGCCGTACTGATATTCATGCACCTGGTATCAAAGCTTTGCGCACACCGACACTGAATTCCTTCCTACTAGTTTTTGGTGAGGCCCGATCAATGATTAGTAAAATATCGCACTTGCGATCTCTGGCACTTACCTCAAGCGCTGACATTATACTAGTAACTGAATCCTGGCTGTTAGATGAAGCCTCGCTCGACCTTATTAGCATGACTGGGTATCAACGCTTCTCGAACACCCGCCAGTCCAGGGGTGGAGGGGGCTGTTTGGCCTTTGTCAAATGCACTATCTGCGCTAGTGTTATTGACCGCCCCTCTCCTCTCCTTACTGAGGATTCGTTATGGCTATCAATTCACGCCCCCGGCCAGAACTTCCTCCTTTTCTGTTTCTACGTCCCTCCGGGTATGGGGCCTGCAAAAGGTGACTATGCCGTGGATGTCTTTAATGCCGAGCTTGACTATCCTGCCCGAGCAAAAATTACTGTGGGTGACTTTAATCTTCCTTCAATCTGCTGGTCCTCTTATACTAGCCCTCCCGCCCTCTCCACCTTCCTTTCCTGTGTCCTTCTTGGTGGATGGACCCAACGTGTCTTCTGCCCTAAAAGAGGGAACAACATCTTGGACCAAGTATCCTCCACTGATGTTCCTGATACGGCCACCAAGATTGCTGATCACTTACTGGGTAATGACCACCGTGTTTTCAGGTGCAAGTTCAGCTTCTTCAGCTGTCCCCATCTGATGCAATCCTTTCCCCCTGTTCCGACTTCCTACCATTCATGTAACTGGCCCCTAGGGCCAATGGTACTCCGTTCCCTTAACTGGGACACTTTCCCTCCGCTGATCCGGTCAATGTCCTAAACTCCCTTTACTCCAGCCTCCTACACTGCTTACTTCCCGCTAACCCATGTGTCGATCCTCGCCGTAAGTCCAGCAGCTCACGCCCGTCACTCTTAGAGCATAAGCTGGCTAAGCTGCAAGTTACCTTCGCTAGGTCACGTGATTTTACAATTCTTATGCGCATAAACCAGCTACGACTGAAACTGCGTAGCATGGCCTATTCACCGCCCCACCACAAATGATAGGACGTTCCACTTAGCTTAGTAAAATAACAAATGTCGTCTCACCGAAACTGATGCCTTGCAATTAGTGATACCGTTCACTCATTTTCCGACGAGCTCGTCCTCTTGAAAATGTTGTAAGTTTTTGGCGTTCTGTCGCAGATATGCTTTCGCTACCGTTGCCCCGTTCCCATTCCAGGTCCCACCACATTTACTGCCATCACCACCTCTGCGATTCTGAACTAAAAATCTAGTCTGGTTTCTCTTGCTTAGCTTGGTTCGCTAACAGAACTCAGCATCCAGTTATGACGTCACCAACTCTGCCCTTACCCTATCCCTTAGCTAAGCCTCTTACATAATGTTATGCAGAATTAGCTCGTTCTCCACTGCTGAAAGACTACTCCAGATCAAACCTCAACCCAGTTACTGACTCTTACGGCCCTCAGTTATCCATAGCTCACGGTTTTTTTAGTCTCTAGTGTCATAGACCCAGCTTCGCCTTAATCCATCTACTAATAGACCAATATTCAGGTCTATCTACCCCGTCATTCTCTACGGCACTCTTTTTTGTCATTCCGGTTTTTTCCACGAATCTTCATCCATTTACCGATCCATTTACGTCTCGCTCCCTCAACGTCTCATCTTCTCTGTCTCCCACTGTATGGCAACAGAATGGGCATTAGCTTCGACACTACTTGATAATTTTTCGCTTACGCTGCCTCTTTCCCACACCGGGTCCCACCACATATATTGCCATCACCACATCTGTAACTTTGAACTGGAAAATCTGGCCTCATTTATCTCATTTAGCGTGGTTCACTAACTGAACTCAGCATCCAGTCGACGTCACCAACTCTGCCCTCACCATATCCCCCAGCTAAGTTTCTTCCGTAATTTCGTGCAGAACTTAGTCTTTTCCTCTGCCAAATGACTACTCTAGGAGAAATATTAACCTTCCCATTGAATTTTTTAGCTCCTACTTATTTGTTTTTGTTTTTTGGTCTCACCTTCCATGGTTCCAGTTTGTCTTATGGATCTGCTGCATGGACGAGCCCGTGTTTCACTCTTGTTCTTCTTTCTGTTAACAGTTGATCTCCAACTGGGGTACACCCAGCCTGCCTTTACCTGTCTCATTTCCCCTTACAGTGATCCCCAATGCCGGTCAATCACCTCGAGCACCTTACAGATCACCTCCCTGACTGGTGCACCCGAATGGCAATGCCGCATGGCTCTCAGCCGATTGCTGTTCCCGTTGGCTGTTGTCTAAGATCCCAAAACCTGTCTGGTTGGCCCTGGACCATATACCCTTATCGTGGTGACTCAGCCCTCTGTAAAATCGTCAATGGACACTCACGCCAATCCCAACGGTGCGAGGCTCGGTCAGACCCCCCGCTTTGGCCGGCGAACATTGGGCGTGCAGGCCGTCTGCAACGGCGTGCCAGCGCACTTAGGCTGGTGGATCATCACCTGTGTGCACTTCACGAAGTGTTTTTTCAGGTTGGGTGTCCAGCGCGCGGTCAGCCCCGCCCACTAGCACCGGTTGCGAGGTGCAGGCTCCAACTCTTCTTGCCCTGCCGCATTTATCACTGCCCGTTGCGGATCGCATGCTCTCACCATTTTCCCGCCACCATTCGCTCATCCATTGTTCTTGTCAGCACTCTTACCACTTCCCTTCCGTGTCGTTCTACCTCCGTATGCACACCCATTCATTCTGTTTGGTTCCTATCGTTTTACACCACGACAGCCCCCACTGCATGATGTCACTCTCACCCTATCCATTTTACTCTGTCCGATCCTGAAGTATTTCCTTTCCCACCTATTTCGCCCCCGTTGGCTCCTAACCAGTATTCACTTAGCTACCTCATGTGCTTATAAAGCTCATTGATCGCATACCTCTCCAGCTATCTTTTTGCAATAACCTTTTTTGTCCATCTCATACCTCTCACGGTTACGCACCGGACACATTCGCAACCATGACCAATCACCAATAGGAACTCGCCGTTCCAACCTTTGCATTTCTTGCGACCAAATCTATTAACTTTTTACCATCTCCATATTTTCCATGTCTGAGTCCGTAATTCCTCCGTTTGTTGTCCTGTTAGGCAGTGCCCCGATTAGCAATTTCTGGTTAATCCTTTTGTGCAATGGCCTGCAAGCGCGTAGCTCTCCAGTTCCTTTCTCCTAACTCCGACGCACAACTATTTTCCGTGAATTTGTGTTCCATCACAGGCCTTCTCTTCCGGGTACTTTTCTTGTTCTCGGTCTTCATCCCGTTTCATCTGCAATGAAACGGTCTGATTGATCATCCCTTACCTGGCTTTCTTCAGTCAACTCTCTCGTCTGCTTCGCACATTGCTCGCCACAAGCATCTTCAGTGGGCCTCTCAGGCTGCTAAGCTTTTGCTCGTTCCGCTCCGTGCAAAATCATCGTTACGTCATCATTCTCACCTAGTTTCAAGCCATGTGTTTTGCTAATACTCGATCTTTCTGATCCTCCACTTCCCTATTTCTCTCCCATGTTATCTGCTGTTACAACTGATGCATCTTCGTACCACAGTTCCTCTAATCTTCAGGTTACCCTTTCCCAGTGATCTTTTGCACCTCCCCGGCCACCCCGTACTTCCAATCGCTCTGCGTTCTCCGGCCATTTTTACGGCCATCTTCTTGCTGCATAAGCTAAGTCCATTTATTAGCGCTTCACCCATTTTCGACCGTCGCCAAGTGTCACACCTGCAATAATCACACGGTTAGATTCACTCTTACCTGTGTTCGTCAATCTTTTTCTTCATATTTCATCGTTTGTCAACTTTTGCTCACGGCCGTCACTTCCGTGCTTCCAAAGTTGGTTCTCATTTGCTGTCGATCCCCTGTTTCCCGTCGTAAACAGATTCATCAGGGTTTATCCAGGCTAGTTCAGTACCATTTGACCCAATCCTACATGTCTCTTCCAAGCGCTGCTACTTCCTTGTCCAGTCTCTTCACTACCATTTGATCCTGCTCTGATATATATGTATATTTATGCCATTTATCTTTTCTGCCTCCTCCAGTTCTTTGCTGGCCAGTTCTCTTGCCACCACGCTGACGCCCCTTATGACTTGCGTCCATTTTGACTATAACTGTGCCTCACATTTACCGTATCTCTATCCCCCCGCGGCATTGCTGCAGTATGACTCACTCTTTACGTCTTGGATTGTCAGCTTCTTTTAAAGCTGACGCCGTACGTTTATTGCAATAACACATAAATCATAGCTACCTAGTCCCGAGCCATACAACTCAATTTTTGTTCTAACTTTCTTCTCTTTTGTTTCCTTTTTTCTTCATCGTTTCTCAGAACTATAGTTTCTCATGCCCATTTTCAGTCCTCCTCATGTAAAGCTCCCGGGTTCCGTTCTCCTTTACTTGGCTCAGCCGGCTGTTCCATCTGACCTTGACCGTAAAAGTAGCCGGGCCCATATTTGAATCCATTTCTGGACTCACGTAAACTCTCTACATTAGTCCTCGGTGTGCATACATGTATCTCTCTCTCATCTCTCTTCTATTTATACCTACCACCTTTGTGTTGCTAATTTCTGAAGTTTTCATGACTTTCATCTGTTAGTTTTGCCGCTTGTAAAATTTTAATCATGCTTAAAACATGATTCGGACCTCTCCAAAATAAACTAATATTATGTTTCTTTGCGGCCTATTTTCTAGTTTACTCTTATAAGGTTCGGTGTAACCTGCTTCACTGATTTTTAATAAGAATATTGCTGATGTTAATGGATTATCTCGGAGAAACCCGAGAAGTGCTGCCGTGCACCGTCAAATAGTAGGAAAGGATAAAATCAGGGACTTCACAGGGCTAATACTGATATGTGTTTTTCAGAGTGTAGAGAGGGCTTTTGAATCAAAGAAAGTGATAATAAATCTAACAAAATAAAAATCCAGAGTTAGCTGATAAAGCTGACTGATGGCACATAAAGTCACTTAGAAGCGTGAGGCACATTCGTGAAAGCTGGGACAAGCAAAACGACCAAAATTTATTCTGTTTATCCAGATATTCTAAAAAGAAGGTTGATGTAAATGACAAACATAAGAAGACGTTAGCTGGCTGCGAAGATTGGTGGGGATATGGAGGAAGAACTCAGCAAAAGACGGGGGTGAAATACTAGGACTGGAATACAATGAAACAGTGAGATATAAAACCAGCAGAATGTAACGGCATCTTACTGACCGCACTGGTTATTCAAAGGATGACAGACACATTCGGCAGGGAAGAAATGTCACAGTGACAACTGAGAAAAGTAACCAAGAGAAGACAGGTATTCGATTAGTGGATGAATTACTCCCTGATAGAAAGGCACGAAGTATGAACGTGACTTTTGGAATATACTGAACAATTAACCTTTGGCACTCAGCCAGGGCTATTGAGAAGACCAACTACATGTAAGGGTATTGGTCAAGAAAGTATGGCACAAGGAGTGAAAGTGCACATTTAATAGTAGCCCTTTCAATAGGTTGGTAATGCGATGACGTACAGGGACAAAGCTCCACAAGACTGATCTGGAACAAAAAACGGAGTTGGGGTACCCGATAGAAAGCAAAAGTAAAATTGATTAGTTGATTGAGGTAGCAGCAATGTTATCTGTATATATAATCTAGCAGAATCAGATATATATCGAACGAATAGTGCATCCGGAGATGGCCAAATGCTACCAGATGGGTGATGAGAGAGACTGCCGGAGGGGTTAAATGGTCAGCACTGGTCACAATGTATTGGTTAAAGCATGATATGCTAATACGGGTATGGTGAAGTTTGTGATAAGTCGATCTGAGACGCAAATCTTCAGCGATAACAGAGCTGACGACAAGTGAACACGGTAACGCGGAGAGCGAAAGTTGAGTGAATACCTCAAAGTGGTCGTATAAGGGGAACTTGCGCTGGCGACAGGGGGACGAGTTACAGTACCAAGGGATCTGGCTCAAAGAACTGGATTGAGCCATCGGGCGTAGAATAAGATAAATCATTCGACTAAAATAGCGGCAAGAATTGGCGATCAGATGCCGACAGAACTAGTTTTGCAGCAGACGGAAGAAACATTTGGAGACAGATAGCCACTATCAGAGTGGTGATACAGGATGCTCGAGAAAACCTGCTGGGTGTGCCGCAAACAACTCGTTTTATGACGGGTGGGTAATGATTTGCCAACATGGAAGCGGTAACTCGGAATAAAATGACATGTGACGCACAATCGTGGTGATTACTGAGTTGACCAGCATACAAAGGCGATGATGGAGGATATAGGAGGTTATTGTTAACCTGTTAGCGATTAGTCGGTAGATATCACGCGATAGCAACAGAGTGGTTAGAGAGCGAGGTTATATACTTAAGGTTTACAGATATGGAGTGGATATGGTACTCAGCCTGATGGGTATGAAGCAACGGAAGAGCATGGTGTGTAGGAACAATCGGGCTGATGAAGGTAGTGGGAAATGGTCAGTTACATTAACGACTACTGAGGGATTGCTGAAAGACATCGCTGCGAGAGATGTCGATTGATCATTGCGATGAGGAGAATAAACAACAACAATAAGAGTACAGGTGAAAGAATATATCGACGATGGCAGCTAGTTTTGCCTTAGGTAACGGACATGGTTACGGATGGGACCAGTAATTAGTCAGGCATGAATCCCATGGAGCGCATGCAACAGAGCATACTTCGAAAAGGGTTGGATTGTTTATGTGAGCGATGAATGCGCCCCAATGAAAGACGGTGCTAGCTGGATCTAAGAAGTCCGCACTAAACATTTGGTAAATGGGTTAGACAGTATGTACCGGAGGTAGGCGGGAAAGCAACAAAGATTACAACGACAGCGTGCCCAATGAGAAAAAGCGGATGACTAGAGAATACGACAGGTACGACACGATAGCAGCTGCCAAGGGGGCACAAAGCAGTAGTTTTGCAATCCACAAACACAGCCGGTGAGTGAATGATTTTATATCAGTCTGACCACCCTCTTCTGAAGGCATAAACCCGAAGTTGGTCCAACCGATCAGGAAACGATCTCTGATACGGAGGGATGCTCCGACTCCGTGGAAGATGGAGAAACCCGGCATAAACAGAGCACTCTTTTGTGGCTCCAAGAAGGCAAATTGATCTTATTTTGCCTACTGTGCATGGACCCTTGAAGTGGGTAAGCGCACTGTTTCACGTTCGCCGCCGAGAGCTCAGGCACAAAACGAGGAATTAAAGAAAAAGGGGAGGAAACGGTGGATCTGAGACCAAACACTAAGACAAATTCAATGAAGAGTTGGTAAAAAATAAAACTGCGCGATAGAACCGAAAAATATCAGGAAAGACAACCAATGCCCAAATGTAAAGGCAACAAGAAGCGGTCTGTCTCATCAGCGCAAAAACAGGCTCCTAAAGGAAGTGGAGTCTTCGAAGCGGCAGGCCAGATATTCAGATGGCGAAATTCAAATATCAGGAGCCCTATAGAGATTAAAGGGGACAGAGCTAAAAAGTCGCTACTTAATGATCTTGGGGACAACATCGTAAAAGGCGGTAGAACCAGAAGGTTTGAAAACCTTTGGCCATTGGCTGAAGTTTTGAGGGCAGAGGACTGGCTCTCTCTGAAACTAACTGTGAAGTACCGTGGAATAAAAATGAAGAGAAACAGAGCTGCCATGACCCATTTCGGTGGTTTTTCACAGCGTTTGATTGGGGAGTGTGTCGCTATTCTTCGCTTATGCAATGGAGAGAAATACCCGGGGTTCGGTGCGCTTCAGAAACAAAAGCCCCATTTACCCTTGAAACAGATCCGCCACTTGCGAATGGTTTTCGCCTCACGCAGCCTGAAGTAGAAATAATATCACTTTAGTGGCAAATTTTCGGACCCTGGTGGAGACTCACGTGTAAACGCAAGACGGAATATCCACATATTTTAAGAGTCGCTCACTCAAGTACCAAAAAGCTGAGCTGAGCAAACCGTGAATGAAGTGAAGAGATAACGGTTTGCACGACAAATACGAATCACTTTTGACTTCGGGTTTACAAAGTGGTAAACGATCGTCCCAAAGAGAAACTGCTGATGAGGAAGTAATTTTTGAATGAGGGAGATGTAACATATACGACGGAAATGCAAACAATAACAGAAGGACGCTTAACTAGTTTAGGCAAAACGGGAAACCGTTACAAAGCTGACAGATAGGAAGAATTTGCGCTCCTGAGTAGAATTGTCGATAGAGCCTATAAGAATTACCGCTTTGACTTCTGGCGACGCAAACGGGAAGGCTGAGACGTAAACAGTCCGCAGCTTGCGTAAGCGGGCTGTCAAAAATTTACCGTGACCGGTTCGGAATTCAACAATAGTCCTATGCCAAGGCAGAGAATGTTATGTAACGTTGTTTAGAATAAAAACGGTAAAGTAAAAGCAGGGGGTGATTGACAGATCATGTAAAAATTGAGACTTAAAGAAGAGAACGCGTGAGTTTACCGACCGCATTGGGAAGGGATCAAGATCATAAAAAATGAGGAATAATTCTGCTGAAGAATAATAAGTTACTTGGGAGGACAAAGCCAGCATAGGGTTTCAAGGGTGCAGTCGGCAACAATAATAACAGCTTATCTTTATTACTACCTTTTGGGCAAGTCAATGAGCCTGTGGACTGTGGATTTCATACCTAATGTTGGAACCATTAGGGAACCTGACACAAATTTCAAGTGAATCAGACAGTTTCATTTTTTGTTGCTTTTACTTTGGAATGGTCATTACCAGAGCGATATGGAGAACTACACCTCACGTAAAAGATTACTTCAAAACAAATACTTCACGGGTTACGTAACGTGCTGTTGAAGCAACATGAATGGCAATCAGAAGCTCATCTGGGGCTTCAACATGAGATCTTTCAACCGACGGTCAGATGGATGCAGAAAATCGAATACATGCATCCAGACAAGTACGTAGGAGTAGTGCGAAGCGATGTAATCGGCGTACACGAAGTCCTATCACGGATGCTTGCAGAAAACCAGACCCAAGGTGACAACGGATATTACATGGATAAAAGAGCGAATGTTTCTTTACATACTAAAAATAAAGATTCAAATTGCTACCAACAGCAAGTGTTTGGTATTTTATTTCAAAATATTCTTGCTCGCTACTGACGTCAGACCACCGCGGTTGAGGCTTGGGGAGATCACGCAGTAGGGAGGGCTCACCATTCATGGATAACCACTCGCGCACATGTGGACAGTGAGGAAAACTGAAATCATAGTGCATATATGGACCAAGGTGGTGTTAGCTGACCAAAAGGAGGTAGCTGGTTGAGAAGGCAACGACGATGGCTGGATTTTCGTCTAGTGCTTCGGTACCACAGCGCAATGTGAGCACAACCGTGTGGAGGGTATACGGCAGTGATTGTTGAGGCGATCCTTTATGTCGTTTTCTATCTAGGATCTTCCATGAAATCTAGTGAAGCTATCGCGGGAGTTTATGTGTTGGGCGGCGGAAACTTGAGCACGGTAGCCAGCAATATCAAAGGCTCCAGTATAGCTTCGGACAGAGTGAGTACAAGTTTAAGCCACGGCCGTCCAGCTTGGAAACTTATCTAGTCCGACCGACCAATCCCCTAGATCAGTGTGGTACTCTGGAAGCAAAGCCTGATGGACGAGTGGCTAGCCATGCAACCAGTGAGATCTGACGGAGGTCGCAGATGTGGCAGTCTGGAGGTGTTCCATCCGAGGGTTATGATTACCGCTTTGACAGAAATCAACAGCTTCAACCTTTCTCGGCGTTTGCCAATGGACAGAGCTACGCAAGACTGGCAAGCCAAGACAGTGTGGTAGTTTTGTAAGGTGCCCAAATGATGGCGGAGTTTGGTGGGATGGTTCCTAAGCACAGACAAAATAGCTGTTACCATAACTGTAGAAGCGGTTTGATTGGACCAAAATGGAGATAATTAGGTTGGCAAATGGCGGTAGAAGTTTGGTTAGTTTTGACGGATTTAAATAGGAAAGGCTTCGATCAGGAACCGAAATCCTAAGTGATACTGAATGAGTGCCCACCGGTGAGGAAGACGAGCAGAAGTGAGAACAGGTAGTTACAGCGTAGCTAGTGTTGGACATGCTAGGAATATCGCTCAACGGTAGGAGGCAGGAAGATTATGGTGGGATTTGGTGGTATTAAATCGGTGAGTTATTGGGGTGGGAGTTTGGACGCGGTATTCCCTTCTCTAAGGACGGCGGTTCCGCTAGAAGTTTAGACTTTCAACGTGGCAGGGCATTACTTACTGTTCCATGAGGGTTATTTCCGCCAGTATTTATGTAGGCACAATGCTCAGCCATCGATCAGCTTTCCGGCACAGCTTTCGGCATTTCGAGGTGACCAGGACAGTAGAATTGAGTCGGTTTGGAAAGTCAGAACTCTTGAAAGAGTGAACGCCGGGAGGTTGTTCACAATTTTCTGTATCTACTTCTCTTTCTGTGTCTAGGTGTTGACCAGTAGGGCAGGTTGAACAACGATGCTCTAGGTATCACTGCCCGTAAAAATATGTGAACAGTCACAGTTGGGGTCAGGTTGCCAGTCGTGCGTATGCGGGGCACAGGTGAAAGAAAAGGGCAGGCTGGACAGGTGGAAATCGAAAGTTTGACATGCTATTACCCCGCTCAGGCGCAGGTGGGAGAACCAATGGCATAACTGGCCAACTGGTGGTGGGCAGAGATGTAGGGTTTTCGCTTTCTCAGGGTTCGGCCTAGGCGATGGCCAAAGGTCCCATTTCCTCCACAACCTTGTTCGTGAAAGACGAATCGACGAATTGAGAAGTCCGCTCGCTTGAAGTTAGTTTTTTTCGGAGTGGTTGAGCTCATAAAGGAATTTCACATGGCTCCCCTGCCCGCCACCTTTTACCGCTTACAAATATGGTGCTAAAAACAGCCACGGGTGGACTGTTTTCCCCAAATGGTCCGGAATTCGCAGACCTCGAGAGTATGACTGTTTTGAGGACGAGAGGCCAAAATAAGGACGAGAACGTGCGCAAGAGGCGCGAGAAAGCCCGACAGCTCCCGACATTTAGCTGCATCTACAAATTGTTCCAGAAGTTAGCTTATGCCAATGCCTAAATACTAACATAGACCACTGAGCAAGCGATGTGAAATAGGGCTGAGCTGGGTGACTGTATACAAAGGAAGGGAAGCAATGAACAGTCATACGAAAGAAAAGAATTAGGGCTGACTCTCCTGCCCCTATAACTATTACTTTCGCGGCGTGCATTATTCAATACAGTTAAACTACCTACCCTGTAAATTTTTGACTCTGCATCACCGTGCATTGTAAGGGTTCAAGAGGAGATGGGAGCACGACGTTTTCCGAGGAGTAGGAAGTGTACTGTTGTCAAACCAGAAATGAACTGAAGATGAGGGTTGCTAGTGGAATATGACAAGCATGAAAGAGTAAAATCTGAGGTTATACGGAAAAATTACTGAGGTTGAAAAACTGGTCACTGGCAATACTGTCGTGCTGAGAGCAGGCGCAACACAGTGGGGCGGAGGGATCGGCTAGCTCAGAGATTTTGCGTTCGATTAGGTCCCGCCCATCCTCAACTGTATGGTAGCTGGCACGCCAGTCGATCTACCCTGTCGCTTCTTGGATGACCGCCACGTATAACGAACTGAAATTCCTCTCTTTTTATGCGGCCTTGAAGAGGAGAACCTGGGCAAGGAAACCCAATGGCAACATAATGACTCCCAACCAGCGGAGCGTTACAATCCTGTTCATGGTGTGCAGCGAAAGCCAAGTTTGCCCTTCCTTGTACAAAGTAGGTTGTCTCACACGCTGAACAACTGGTATGCAGTCAGTCAGTTAAAACGGTTCCATAGCAAAGCTGTTATCGGGCAACCATTGTGTCTCCCATTCCGTTTCTGAGGAGCTGAAGTCCTCCATAACTACTGTCTAATTCGCCTGATGGGCGACTTGCATGAGATCGCCTATCGTATTTTTGTCAACATCACGCGCCGCAAGCGGGCTGCGGTAAATGCTCACGATGGTAGTTGAGAGATCCGGCGATAGAACGAGACGCAAAGCAGCTTGTGTGTTCGGGGACTTACGCCCCTCCCGACTGCTGTCCGAAGTTTGCATTTATAAATAAAATAGCTCCTCCCCCTTCCTTTCGTCCTGTGAGCAATGTTATCCTCTTGTCGGTAGCAGCTCCACGGTCAGTCTGATGCAACCAAGTTTCCGTGGTCAAAACGCAGTCGGCTTCCCGCGTCGTAGTGGTCAATTCCTTCCATTTTTGCTTGTTGTACACGTCGATGTACTTCACCCTAAGCCCTCCTGTGAGAGACACGGGCCCACCTGAGGTTAGGTTAGTACTACCCGGTCACTTCACCTGGTGCCTGAACGCAGAGGTCGTGATCTCATCCCATTTTTTGTCTGCATGATCTGATTTGTGCTTTTGGAGCCATCTAAGTGACACCGTTTGTATTCGTATTGGGTTGGACGCACTCCGTGGCATGGAGTTCCTAACAGGTGAGACCGGTTGTGGTGGTGGGGTTGTGATCGCTATTGCCGTAGAGCTCCCTGTTGGGGTGCATGCCATTCCCGCAAAATTAGGTAGATTATCAGGCCTATCGTCCGAGTCCTTTCCGGGTTAATCCGGCTTTGCATACATTTTCCCACTCGTCAAGCCTCTGATTTGATCCCAAGCAGCCAGGAATGTGTCTTGAAGCTCTCCAGTAGAGTTTGCTGTGGTGCACCCACCTTCCCGGACAGTTTCACTGCTTCGTATGCCAGGACTGTGCTTTGCCGTCTAGTTGGCAGACAAGCTGGTTCAGGTATCCCTCCGACGGCGACATTTCTTCACCGCCCAGTGATAATTTACGCCGTTTTTCAAGCTTGGCCGATTTCTCCGCCATTGTGCTGGACCAGATTTTCGGCCTACTAAACCCGCTACCTCTACTGTTACCGTTATCCTGTAACCCGGAGGACTTGCCCACAAGATTACTTTCCCGTCCGTTTAGTCTAGTCTCGATTTTCATCAATCCAGTGTTGGCGCCCTCTTCCAGTTGGTCGTTGACTTCCACTGCGGTTTTGCTCCTGTCTGATAGACCTGTTCCGTCCAAACCCCTTAGAGGCAATGATCTACTTGTGTCCACACAGACCATGCACACACACTTTAAGCTAGGATCTTCTACACAAAGACGAACATCTACTGGAGGGAGGTTGCCACACTTCCTCTGTTACCATTTATGGCAAATGTCGCAAAAATTCCTTGGTCCACTTCCATTCCGCAATGTTGTTGCCAAAACGGGACACGGGATGTTGCGCCGACATTTACCGCTTCATTGAAGAAAAACATTTTAGTTTCATTATAAAGGACTTGAGCCTGAGGAACAGAGGAAATAAAATTATAGATGGATGGTCTCTTGAACTCAATGGGGAAAACCAAGTGGTATGAACTTTGAGCATGCCTCACAATAAAGGCAATAGGCGAGCTATAGCAAGGCTCACGTTGTGAGTATCATCGGTGTCTGTCAGAGGTTCCGTTGAGCCCGTTGCTTCCCCAACCCTCTCAACTGTTGTCTTGTGTGTGTTTGATATATATTCCACGGCCCTCAAACACCTGCTGCTTTCTTCCATTCATAATAAGAAAGACACCAATTCAGGCTCCACACAGGGGCAAGTCACGGTGAAGTGGTGTGGCTAGAGTAAACCCTGTATCCAAATGGTTGCCATTGGCACGTTTCTGTAGCCCCCAACGCTGCGTGTTATCTTCATTTTTCACAGGCAGAAGTTCTGTGCGGTGTAAGTCCTGGCGGAGAAAGAGGAAAACAATGGGTGATTCCTGCCTGATTCCAGGACTACCTAACATACTTGGGGGTATACTGCCACCCATCGCCGGTCTACGGCTTTCTTAAAAGCCTCAACTGTCACGGTATTTACGACCTCCTTCGGGGGCTTAATCCAAAAGGATATCATTCTAATTGAGAAGTTACTTGCCCTAATCTGGAGCTCTGGGTACTCTCCTCGCAATCTTAGGCCGTGCACACCTGTGCCCCTCCCTCAAATCAGTTTATTTTGGAGAAGCCCGAGTTATGCTGCATAACATGTGTTTTGACTATCCCGATGTCTAGGGCCATGAACTTAGCAGTAACTTAGTCTCATTGGCTACACGCACGATAGGGGCAGGACACGATTACGGGCAGAGAACAAATTCCAATCGAATGACCGTGCTTATCGATGATTCTTGGTGCTAAACAACACAGTAAGCAAAAATATACAGCAAGACAAGACTTACAACCGGGTGAGAAACCGAGAAAAATTGACAGTAACCTTACAAAAATCGGAACAGCGCAGAAAATAAAATCGGTCCACTTAGCAAGCAGCTAAACGAAACTGTACAGCAGTTCGGTTGTGGCACAATCAGTAAGTCAGAAAACGTTTACCGTCACGGATCAGTAAATCAGTTGTGAAGGTGTGAATTTTACTGTAGTCGCAATACTAAAGACAGTTATTATTAAATAAGCAAAATAAGGTTATTATGTGGGTCAAACGAGAGCACGTGCCAACATGGATGGGCGGTTCCGGCACTAGATCTGTCAATGCCGTTGACGTGTGGTGGCCAATGGTGGAGTGCAGTGACAGAAACGTTAAGACTGAGAGTTCGAGCCTCCTCTCGGCGGCACAAATAAAACGTTCAGAAAAATTATATGATAACAGAAGTGTAGACCTTTGAGGAAACAAGGTTGCGAAAAAGTACGTGAACCGTTCACGTGATAGGTGTCGTAAAGCCCGAGTATAAACCAACTCGATGCCTTAGAAACAGAGAAAATACGTTGCGAATGTCTGAGGTTTAGGATGCGTGTACTCACTAATAATAAGTAAATAAATAGAAAGCGGGGGAGTGCAAACTCTAAATATGAATAGTAATCAACAGCACGATCGGATTGTACAATTGACCGCAAAAAAGGATCTTTACGCGAAAATTGGAGAAGTATATGCACGCGAAAGGGTGTAGGAGAGGGTTACGATACACACGTCAGGTGGTGCCACGTAGATTTAAACTGGAGGTCATGTGGTCGAGAAGACCGAAAAGGGGGGTTTAAATGCAAATCATTCAAAAACTAACAGTAAAGCTGCAGGACCAATCAGGACCGACAAAATTCTTGCTGAACTTGGTAAATGAGTATTTTCTCAAAAAAGATTTAGGATGGCGCGAGTTGGTTACAGTGCAAAGAAAGTACGAAAACTGAAAATCGGATGATAAATCGGAAGGGAACATCAGGTATGGGCGAAATGAAGCACCAAAGGAACGCTGTGGTGCAATTCGATTTGTGAGTATTTGCGGAGTCGGTCATACACCGAATAAGCAACATATCCGGAGATTTCCGGGGTGACGGCGAGAGAAGTTGCTGAAGAAAAATAGCTACACTTCGAAGAACTTATCCATTTTATAACCCGTGGATTGTGATGCACCAGCGTGGAACCCGTGCTGTGCATGTTTGGTTCAGTATAACCTCAGATCGAGAGCGCGGCGGAGGCCTCTGGCGGGACTTCTATCGTTTCTCTCCATACTATCTCTTGCTGCGTGATACCACCATCGCCCTGACCTTTCTCCACCTTTGCCCGAAATTGTTCGTTTTGTTTCTGCTCGTGTCTCTCTTGATCAGTCTGTTCCTTATCTGCAGATGCAATCATTAGCTCAAGCAGCATATTGATTGCTTTGTCTTACCCTTACTGCCCACCTGCTCGACGCATTTTACCTCTTCTTCTCTGCCGTCCCGCTGTAATGCTAACCGTCCCACTCTTATCCTGCACTCCCCATGGCAGAACTGATCTTCCCAACATTTCGTCTTTTACAACCGAATTTATCACCCACAAATTTATGCTCACTCCTCCATTACAGGTTAAATTGCCCCAACACCTTTTTTACTTTCACGACCTTCATCACATGGTTCATCTATAACAGAATGAGTGCCGCCATCTAAGCAACCAACTCCCATACGCCTTTCATTTCTTCTCAAAGTTCTTCCATCTCTCTTCCAGTATACTGCCCACTGCCAACATCATCGTTTCTTTTTCCCCCATGCTTTGTTATTTCCTTGATTCTCTTGTCTTACCGCGTTTTACCTGTTGCACAGCAAACGATAAATCACGATCTTCCAATGTTATTCCTAACCACACAGTCTACAGTTACCCGCCCTCTTTGGTCTGTGTACTCATTTGCTTGCATTGTTTGCCGCTGCTATCTCCTTACCTTTTCATCCCACTCCCGTTTCCCAGATGAGATTTAACGCTCCATCGAACATTGAAAAACTATATTCACTCTGCATTCCCCTAGCCATCGTCCTGCTGCCTGTTTTACAGTGGACATATATTCTTCGGTACTCCCTTTTTCGGCCGTCAACATAGGATGCATCCGCATCTAAGTGATTCAGTCGGTTTACTCCTATCTGTACTCAAACTTTCCCTTTGTCCTCCCTATTTTCTATCCTGTTTCTCTCTGCTATTACGTCTTTGTGCTACCCAGTTGGATTTGATCCTGATTTTCTCTGTTGTTTCACCGCACACAACTGCCATAAAGAAAACGATGTATCATAATCGTCTTTTGCTGTTCTAAACCATCAGATACACCTGCGCACACCTTTTTGATCATTGCTATATTTCTCTTTGTTACTTTATAAACCAATATTATTTAGGCTTTTAGCACCCGCTGTCCCGCATACCAGCTCATTTTCCTGCCGATAAACTGCGTTCCATGTGCAGTAAGAAGTACGTATTCCCCCTGCTTTCACCGGCTGTTCACCAGCCTTTTTCCTTTGTCATCCTAATGTCATCTCCCCTCCAAAGTGCGTCCATTTCAAGTGCATCTGCTTGGCACAGCAGTCACATACCAAACTCTTCAAACCTTCTATTTAACTGACTGACCGCTTCCTACCTATGCCGCCCTCTTCCTGCTCCACATCCTGCATTATGCCCTGCTGCCAGTCTTTCGACGCAGGGCACTATTGCCACATATCACCGCGATTATCATTCACTGTTTTTCTATGCAAAACAATTCGTTCATCATTGCGTATACTTACTTCAGCTGTTTAGGAGTATTTCAATTCTGGTTCGCCTAAGCTTCCCATCTTCCAGCTATGTCACTTCCGCTCAGCCAGACCACACATGAACGCAGTCTCTGAGCCCAATCATTGATTCGTTGGACACGATTGTCCTGCCAAAAGCCTCTGCCGAGCTCTCGATCTGAAGTTATACTGAACCAAACATGCACAGCACGGGTTCCACGCTGGTGCATCACAATCCACGGGTTATAAAATGGATAAGTTCTTCGAAGTGTAGCTATTTTTCTTCAGCAACTTCTCTCGCCGTCACCCCGGAAATCTCCGGATATGTTGCTTATTCGGTGTATGACCGACTCCGCAAATACTCACAAATCGAATTGCACCACAGCGTTCCTTTGGTGCTTCATTTCGCCCATACCTGATGTTCCCTTCCGATTTATCATCCGATTTTCAGTTTTCGTACTTTCTTTGCACTGTAACCAACTCGCGCCATCCTAAATCTTTTTTGAGAAAATACTCATTTACCAAGTTCAGCAAGAATTTTGTCGGTCCTGATTGGTCCTGCAGCTTTACTGTTAGTTTTTGAATGATTTGCATTTAAACCCCCCTTTTCGGTCTTCTCGACCACATGACCTCCAGTTTAAATCTACGTGGCACCACCTGACGTGTGTATCGTAACCCTCTCCTACACCCTTTCGCGTGCATATACTTCTCCAATTTTCGCGTAAAGATCCTTTTTTGCGGTCAATTGTACAATCCGATCGTGCTGTTGATTACTATTCATATTTAGAGTTTGCACTCCCCCGCTTTCTATTTATTTACTTATTATTAGTGAGTACACGCATCCTAAACCTCAGACATTCGCAACGTATTTTCTCTGTTTCTAAGGCATCGAGTTGGTTTATACTCGGGCTTTACGACACCTATCACGTGAACGGTTCACGTACTTTTTCGCAACCTTGTTTCCTCAAAGGTCTACACTTCTGTTATCATATAATTTTTCTGAACGTTTTATTTGTGCCGCCGAGAGGAGGCTCGAACTCTCAGTCTTAACGTTTCTGTCACTGCACTCCACCATTGGCCACCACACGTCAACGGCATTGACAGATCTAGTGCCGGAACCGCCCATCCATGTTGGCACGTGCTCTCGTTTGACCCACATAATAACCTTATTTTGCTTATTTAATAATAACTGTCTTTAGTATTGCGACTACAGTAAAATTCACACCTTCACAACTGATTTACTGATCCGTGACGGTAAACGTTTTCTGACTTACTGATTGTGCCACAACCGAACTGCTGTACAGTTTCGTTTAGCTGCTTGCTAAGTGGACCGATTTTATTTTCTGCGCTGTTCCGATTTTTGTAAGGTTACTGTCAATTTTTCTCGGTTTCTCACCCGGTTGTAAGTCTTGTCTTGCTGTATATTTTTGCTTACTGTGTTGTTTAGCACCAAGAATCATCGATAAGCACGGTCATTCGATTGGAATTTGTTCTCTGCCCGTAATCGTGTCCTGCCCCTATCGTGCGTGTAGCCAATGAGACTAAGTTACTGCTAAGTTCATGGCCCTAGACATCGGGATAGTCAAAACACATGTTATGCAGCATAACTCGGGCTTCTCCAAAATAAACTGATTTGAGGGAGGGGCACAGGTGTGCACGGCCTAAGATTGCGAGGAGAGTACCCAGAGCTCCAGATTAGGGCAAGTAACTTCTCAATTAGAATGATATCCTTTTGGATTAAGCCCCCGAAGGAGGTCGTAAATACCGTGACAGTTGAGGCTTTTAAGAAAGCCGTAGACCGGCGATGGGTGGCAGTATACCCCCAAGTATGTTAGGTAGTCCTGGAATCAGGCAGGAATCACCCATTGTTTTCCTCTTTCTCCGCCAGGACTTACACCGCACAGAACTTCTGCCTGTGAAAAATGAAGATAACACGCAGCGTTGGGGGCTACAGAAACGTGCCAATGGCAACCATTTGGATACAGGGTTTACTCTAGCCACACCACTTCACCGTGACTTGCCCCTGTGTGGAGCCTGAATTGGTGTCTTTCTTATTATGAATGGAAGAAAGCAGCAGGTGTTTGAGGGCCGTGGAATATATATCAAACACACACAAGACAACAGTTGAGAGGGTTGGGGAAGCAACGGGCTCAACGGAACCTCTGACAGACACCGATGATACTCACAACGTGAGCCTTGCTATAGCTCGCCTATTGCCTTTATTGTGAGGCATGCTCAAAGTTCATACCACTTGGTTTTCCCCATTGAGTTCAAGAGACCATCCATCTATAATTTTATTTCCTCTGTTCCTCAGGCTCAAGTCCTTTATAATGAAACTAAAATGTTTTTCTTCAATGAAGCGGTAAATGTCGGCGCAACATCCCGTGTCCCGTTTTGGCAACAACATTGCGGAATGGAAGTGGACCAAGGAATTTTTGCGACATTTGCCATAAATGGTAACAGAGGAAGTGTGGCAACCTCCCTCCAGTAGATGTTCGTCTTTGTGTAGAAGATCCTAGCTTAAAGTGTGTGTGCATGGTCTGTGTGGACACAAGTAGAACGGTAGGAAGTCAGAACAGGCGGAGAGGATTGCATCGGATGAGAACAGCTGAACTTGCACCTGACAATACGGTGGTCACTAACCGGGAAGTGATCAGGAATCTGGGTGATCATATCAGGAAGATCAACGGAGAATACTAGGTCCAAGATGTTGTTCCCCCTAGTAGGGCAGGAGACTTGTTGGGTCCATCCACCAAGACGGACACATGAAAGGAAGGTGGAGAGGGCGGGAGGGCTAGTATGGGAGGACCAGCAAATTGAAGGAAAGTTAAAGTCACCCGCAATAATTTTTGCACTGGCAGGGTAGTTAAGCGCAGCACTGAAGACATCCACGGCAGAGTCAATTTTTGCAGGCTCCAGACCCGGGGGGACCTAGACGCAGCCAAGGAGGAGGTTCTGGCCGGAGGCGTGAATGGATAGCCATAACGAATCCTCAATAAGGAGAAGAGGGGGGTGGTCGATAACACTAGCGTGGATAGTGCATTTGACAAAGGCTAAACAGCCCCCTCCCCGCCTGGACTGGCGGGTGTTCGAGAAGCATTGATACCCAGGTATGCGAACAAGGTCAAGCGAAGCATCATCTGACAGCCAGGATTCAGTTATTAGTATAATGTCAGCGTTTGACGTAAATGCCAAA
This sequence comes from Fasciola hepatica, assembly GCA_948099385.1. Taxonomy (NCBI): domain Eukaryota; kingdom Metazoa; phylum Platyhelminthes; class Trematoda; order Plagiorchiida; family Fasciolidae; genus Fasciola; species Fasciola hepatica. Next base: position 1,331,564 of record CANUEZ040000180.1, on the reverse strand, counting down.
GATCGCAGGTGCGATATTTTTCTAATTATTGAGCGAGCGTTATTAAGAACTAGTAGGAATGAGTTCAGTGTCGGTGTGCGCAAAGCATGGATGCCAGGTGCAAGACTATTGGGATCGCTGTGGCGATAGGAGTTGGGTCTCAATGGGGATAGAGCGTCAGTAGAAGGGGGAGGGCAGGCAGTGTTGGGTGGGGGACGGAAAGTAGGAGGAACGTTAGCATAAGGCGCAGCCGATCGCTGTGGGTGATCAATACGGTGGGTGTGCAGCACACCGCTGATGTGGGCCGGAGGGGTGTCACACGGTGCAGAGGAAGGTGGCACCATATGGCAAAGTGAGAGGTTAAGAATATCTGTCGAAGCGGGGTGGACAGGGGGGAGTGCGTGGTGTAAGGTGCTGAGTGGCATGGCCTCGGGTGGGGAGCGAACAGTGATATGAGCCTGTGAAAGTTTATGGATATGGTCCACAGGGCGACTAGCCATATGACCACGGGTGCGGAGGGCACCGGTCAGGAAAAAAACGAGATCTTGGCTGAAGGTAACCTACCTGTTGGGCAGAGTCAGTATAAGGCCGGTAGGTCGGTATGGGGGTGAAGGCATGTGGGAGAGTAACTGGGACGTAGTGTGAGGTGGGGGCGGGAAGGGAGTGGCGAAATTTGGAAAGGTTTGGAGGCTCATGAGGGGCAGGGGAGCCGGTAAGTGGGGGGTGGGGCGAGGAGGCGGGATATAGGTACGAACCTAGAGTATCTGCTAGGGTATGTACGTGGTACTTCAGGGTTAGATGAGGGTTGGTGGAGGTGAGCAGGGGGGAACAGCGGAAGCATGCTGGGGCCATAGTATGGAGGGTTGGTGTCTGGGGCGCAGGGAGGGATATACGGTAGCAACGGAGATGGAGGGTTGGTGCAACCCATGCGATCAGAGAGGGGGAAAGACAGTGGAAGGGGTTGCGAGGCAGCGGAAGGGTGAGTGGCACTGGCAAGGCCCTGAAGGTCACTCCTACTCAAAGTGACGTTGGCGTTAGACGGATCCGGATGGTGGCCCAGTTGGTTATCACCTGGAGGATCCGAGAGTACGCTATAGGCAGAAGCCGATTGAGAGTGGGGGGTAATAGGTGAGGTGCTTAGTTGGGCAAGTGCGGACCTGGTAGGAGTACCAGGTAGGCTTATGGGGGGATTAGAGCGGCACTTATGAGGATAGAAACTAAGTGTCGCGGCTGAGCTAGCAGATGGTGGGTAGTTTGTAGAGTCGTTAGAGCGAGAGCGGCGGGTGACAACACTTGTCAACGGCTCGGAGGACGGATTGGAAGTAGTACGGCGGGGGCTGTTGGTTGTACCAGGGTCTTGTTTTGGCTCAGAGACTATGACGGGGGAGCGCGGCTTTAATACTGAAGTGGAGTGCCGCTTGGGGCCTGTGGTCGGGGAGCGAGAGCTACTGCTAGTAGAGGCTACTGGGGGAGATGGTAAAAAAGGGCGTTTGAGTGGAAGCGGAACCGGGGGTGGGGAGTTAGACATATCTAAGTCGACAGTTTGCAGGCAGGCAGGGGAGGCGCTGGGCTCGCCTTTGACTTCTTGACAGAGGGGCATTGGGTAACCATGTCGGTTACAGTGGGGTCAGTCTGCATGGGCAAGACGGAGTTATTTCTCAACATACGAAGTATTTCCCGTTGAAGGGGGGTTTTATCAGAGAATATCTTGATATCCTTATACGGCGAAAGGGCAGCAATCGTCGACTTGTTGCTAATGAACTCTGTAGCTGTTAGATCGTCCGTGAATTGGAATAGCAGGGGGCAACTATGTCGCTGGGACTTTTTACGTAGCCTCCTGCAATGGCATCTATAGTGAGCCATGTTGCACGAACTTAGTATGTTGTGTTTCGCCAAGGAAAGTGGTAAGCGGTCTGGAACATTAAAAACCACTGCGTTCTTGGAGTAGGCAATGCGGTGGTATATTTCAGTAGACACGGGGTCGAGGAGGTGTCCCACCGAAACCAAGTTCTTGGGCGATGTAGCGGCTACAGGGTCAAGGAGAGTAGCCAGGGGTGAAACCTTTGAAAGGATTTCACCAATCAGCTCGACCTTGTCACTAAGTTCGACGAAACTCTGCTTTAGGCCATTAGGACAATTAGAAGCTTCACCGTCGACGTTAACGAGGGTGACAAAACACGGCCTGGTTTTTTGGAGGGTTTGGGTGCGTTTGGATTTGCCAGCTTTAGCAATACGGATTTTCCGAGTACTGGTTGGGGGCCGGGATAGCATGATAAGTAGAAATATATGGCGGAAGTAAAAAGGTAGCAGGAAGTCAGTCAACTAGACAGAGACAGGCCAAAGGTCTGAGCAGACCAGGAGTGTTCCTGGGTGCTATGTGTGCAAAGGTCTAGATGAGACCAATGTGGCAATGAGGTACGGGCAGTGAGCTATATGACCCGCTATATATACTGTTAGGCCTAGGAGACTTGGGACGATGAGGAATAGTGAGATGGAAGGAATTTTGCTGTGTGGTGTGCACAGGTTGAACCCCACAGGATACGGTAGGTACTTAGCTGTTGCTTGGGTCACAACAGCAGGTTTTGCGGGAGATTATATTGTAAGTATGGGGTCAGTGGACCGGGTGGAAAGAAAGTGCGCTCTTATGGCAAACAAAAAAATGAATGGAGGCACAGTGGGACAGAAACTTCGAAAGGTGCACCGGAGGATGCGTAACGAAAATAAGGTAGGAGTTGGGTTATAGCGATGGGATGTAAAAACGCTAGATAGATCCTACTATGTCGAGAAACAGGGGAGATTTGCTAGATAAGCCATGTAGAATGTAATTAAGTGGAGTTAGAGCAGTGCACAATCAATGTAGTCTATAACTCTAACTCGCGATAAGTACTAGCGTCTGCACGGTGGTGTGCCTCAGTTGTTTACACAACTAGGTCACGGTTTCAGGTAATTAGGTGGTGTATACTAGGGTGGACACAATTACAAGTCTAAACAGTGGTATATGCAAAAAAAGAAAACGAGACAACCTGGATTTCACGCGGGCTTGACCTTGACCTCAGCTCCTCAGAAACGGAATGGGAGACACAATGTTCGCCCGATAACAGCCTTGCTATGGGACCAGTGAAAAACTTTATAATGATGTTGTACTTCTTGTCCGTAATCGTACGGCACGCATGCAAGCATGATCAGATTTTACAATATCACTGATTGAGATGGAAAATTCAAAACATCCAAGAAGGATTCGCACAACACAACAACAATGGAATGAAGCTGAGGAGAGTTTAAATGAGGCAAAGCGACAAGAGAATAAACGGCGCCTATGAATTAACTTCGAGTCAACTGCATGAACAGTTTTGAATCGGCCAGATTTAGGAATGTTGAGACGGACAGTAGCTTAGGACGCAGAAGACACAATATTTACGAGAGCGACGCGGGAATATGGTCAGTAATGCATATTTATGTTCGCTTAAAAAGGTAATTGGTGTTGAGGCAACGGGGGTAGGGAAGAATTCCATGAAGTTTCGCAGAGGAATACTAGTTTTCATGTATTCGTGGATATGAAAAGGAATAGTTCCCCCTGAAAATGTGAGGCAACTTCCATGAGAAGTAGTGCGTGTCATCTAGAGTTGGCAGTTCGCAGCTGGTGGAAGATGGATGAAGTTCCAGGAAGGAATAATGAGCAATAGGAATGCTGTGTCCACGAGGAACAAAATAAGTCAAGACAAGGGTGAAAATCCCTGCAATGGGCCAGGTTATGCTGGTAAGTTGACGAATACATTATTCCTTCTAGTTTCCTGTGGCTTTTCTGTGTCTGATTTGGGCGTTTTTGGGCAAGGGTTGGCCGCAGTTTTTGTTCGCTGTTTCCTCCTGGGAAGGAGGAGGGCATCACCGAATCTGGACAGATCACTATTTAACCAAGTCCTCGCAGGGTGGCTTCGACATCGGAAGGGTCTTGTAGTTAGAATTCCGCAGTAAGCCCCAGAGGGGCATATGCGGCAGTACCAGGAATTCTCGTGGATGGAACCCGGTGGCCAGATCGTATTCGCCGTAGCCGGCCTCTGGCGATTGTAGATGGGCAGAGAAAAAGCTGTCTGCACGATATATTACAGCCAGGCAACATGGTAGCCAGGTGGTTCTGAAATTGAAAATGAGAGGATCGCACTCTGAGAGATGTTCTAGCTGAGGGTTTGCGTGAGCAAAATAACGGATAGGAGTACGGATTTTGGAAATGAGGCACAATGGTCTTGGTGTAATGATTAGTCGTTGGTATTGTTATTCGGTGTTCGCGAGGGCTAACTGCGTTTGCATTATTAGGCAAAGTTATTGATTGCCAATTCGACCGTTCACCGAGAAGTCTTGTCTTTCCCGGTTAATAAAGCCGTGGAGGTGCATTTGGACTATAGGGTCTGAGGGTTACCTGGGGAAGCAGCTGGGCAACACGAAGAACTTTGATGGCCAGTTTGTGTAGCATGTCTAAGGGGTATACGACAAACCCCACGGTGGCGTTTTACAGGCCACGAGGAAGCAGCTGGGACATGCTAAGAACCCAAGTGGCAAGTTTGTATGATAGATCCAGAGGGTGTATGAAAAATCCTATATTGAAGTATCTACAGGTCTAATGCAGCAGAATGCTATTAGGGTGGGCTAAAAGCTGGAAAGTGGGCTGGATTCTAGGACAAGAGGAACGCCGCTTTCTTACAAAAAGAAGAAAAAATAAGGGTGCCCTCTTCTACGTTCTTACGTGTACGTTTATATGTACAATAATCTCTACGTGTATTTAATTAGCGCTTTGATGAGACTCGTTAATCGTCTTGTTGTCCAGGGTCACGGTGGTTTTGTAGCCGACGTCAACAAACATGCCAGACATGCATGGGAAGGTACAGGGTGGTTGAAAATTAGGGCGGGACGTGGATTAGCATACGTGGAGAGACCAGTTTGCTATCACCCCAGTCAGTCTCGTGCGTAGGAACTAAGAGCATGTCAAGCGGACAAGGGTGGTATGGGGTTTCCCCTTTCGCAGGGTCAGGTCTGAGCTGATAGGAGACACCCATGATTGAAGTTTTCCCATTTCCTTCACAGCCCGATTCTGTTGGTATTTAGAGAGCAAACTGAGCCTGCTCGATCACTTTTGTTTCCCACTCTTTCTTTTTTAGCTCTTTTTATAACAGAGGGGTGATTGAGCCCGAATAGAAAACTTCCATGGCCCCACCTCTAGACCGTAACTTTAGGCGTATACGTCATTTTGTCGCAACTTCCGGGGGTGGTCTGTTTTCCCCACGTCCGGACGCAACCATGGCGAAGGTGCCGTTGACTTCAGGGGTTTCGCTTGCATGGGCTGATAAAATACAGAGTGGGGCTAAGCAAACACACGGAGTAGGGCAGCGAATGTTGTAATGCACGTGCCTGCATATATGTACCAGTCTCATACAGTGCCAGACCATGCCTAAGACAGCCAGAAGCCGTTCTGGTGTGGCTAGGGAATTCTGCGCCGATAGGAGATGTTATTGCACACGTGGAGAGAGGATAGCAGTCTAAGTTAGGTGATTGATTCAGAAATCTTGCCGAAACAGACAAGCGTTCATGTTGGGAAATATAAGAGGAGGAAATTGAGGCCAACAGGTAGCTAATGGGAGGTAGACGTGTGGGATAAGAGCTTTTCGACCGAGAGGATTGAGGAAAGCAAATTACTGCCGGGCAAGGGAGCTGAGGGGAGCGGAAGCCAGAATAAATTAGAGAAGAGTCGAAGAATCGAGAAGTAAAATAGTGGGCAAGGGAACTTAATGTCCCAGGATCCGGTACCACGGAACCTTTTGATGCTAAAGGAAACATCAATGGGTAAAAGCCTTGAGCTAGAGGAAAATTGTTCTATACAGCTGCCCTTGCACTATGTAGCGAGGGAGGCAGTAAGTGTCCAGGCATTTGTAAAGACCGAACAGTGAATTAGATAAGGCCGGGTTGTGTGGGTGTTAGGTGATATTAGATGAACGCGAGTGAATAGCGAGAACCAGCAGGAATCCAACTAGTTATATTTGTAAACGGCAAAACTGTATCCTTCTACAACGTGGGTTGTGTGCGGTGTACGTAAAAGAGTGATAATAAATGGCAAGCCCAGAGTCTTCCGTTAGGCAGGAAGTGGTAGCTTTGGGATATGGTGCTATGATCCTAGTAGTGGAACCCGTCTTCTAGGGCCAGCTGGACGGAAAGCAGAAAGCGGGAGGGAAGACGAAAGCTGGGGTTCTAAAGTTCGATGCCTTCTTCATAGGCTCGATCCTCAGATATGCTGGTGTTAGTCAAAGATAACAGATGACTAACGGTAAGTTATGAGTTTGGGGCATGGCTAAACTGGGTTGTTGATACACATTTGCGATTAGTCAGGGACAGCTTGTTTCAAAGCCTTGAGTTTTTAATGGGAAAGAAGTTGAGTCTTATTTCCAACCTCGACTGCGGGATGCTCAGACTAAAGTCTCTGTGGCGCAGAGGGTAAGTTGAGGGCGGGGAAAACTGTATAGAGTTGGTAGAAGTGAACGCAGAGCGATGAATAAGCCTATATAGAAAACACAAGTTAAGCTTAACATGTCCAAGCCGTACGGGGTCAAGTTTAAGTGGAGTGCATCGCCCTTTATAGCTCGATGGAGAAGAGTATCCCATTAGCTTCTTGGTAAATGTAAGCTGCCCTTTTCCAGGGCGTATCCTATCCGATTTAGACAGTCCAGAGAAGATTATAGGGCAGTATCCGAGGTGGGGTCTAGCGTGGGATTGGTATGTAAAGAGAAATCTTTGTTTCGATTTAAATGATCTGAGAACCAGGCCTATTATCTGTCTGGCCTTGGCAGTCTGGAATGAGAGATGTTCCGAGAATTGCAGAATTCTGGTGTCTCGAAGCCCAAGATCGCTCACTGATGAGCTGGACGATAGGCACTTGGTTCAGTGACAGGGTTCCGGGAGAGACTTGATATCTATAGGTTGTGTAGAAGCTCTTAGGTTTCGAGAGGAACATCTGCCATGAAGTGCACCATTCATCAAGTTTCTTAAGATCATTATCTATTTCAGACAGCCCTCTGCTCAAATCTTGATGGCGGAACTCATAAATGATTTTGATGTCGTCGGGGAACAGGAAGGGAGTGCCGTGCCGCACAACCGAAAACATTTCGTCACTAGAGAGTAAGAAAAATAGCCGACCAAGTACACTTCCTTCTATAACTGCGTTGGTGACATGCACTGGCTGCGATAGATGACAATTAGCATATACAACTTGGGCTCGGTCCGACAGGTGGGAAGTGATCCATGAGAAAAGCGGGTCAAGAATGCCGTAGGCTCGCAGTTTTGATACCTACCGGGAGTGAGGAACTGGGTCAAAAGCCGTGGTCATATCAAGGTAGATGATAATCATGGATTTGCCGTCATCAGCTGCCGTGGTCGGTAGGTTGAAGAAATCAAACTGGCGTGTGGTACAAGAAAGTGATTTTAAGAAGCCATATTGTCCTCTGCGAATGAGGTTGTGGGAAAGGAAGAAATCGGACATCCGCTGTTTAATGAAACGCTCCATTATTCTGGCAGCTAGAGGGGTATGGTTAATAGGACGATGACTTGAAAGGTCATGCACTGGACCATTTTGTGGATAGGAATAATGGTTGAAGTTTTCCGCCGGGATGGAAAGATGTCATTTTAAAGGGATAAGTTATAGAGGTTTACAAAGATAGCAACTACGTCAGTTCCACCAAGATGGAAGAGTGCTAAAGGGGATGCCTTTATAGTCAGGGCGGAAGGAGGGTCTAGCACGCAGCGGTAGATGGGCCACGTCGTTCAAACTGAATTCAATGTCCGAGAGAACCTGCTTGGTGATGAGGGGTACTGGTGGCGGATTTGAAGTGGCGTCAGTAGTCATAGGTTCTGAAAAGAAAGTATTGAGCGCCTCGGCAATTTCGGCTGCAGATTTAATTTGCGTGTTGTTTCCCAAAATTAAATGGGGTATCCCTGAAGACTCACTCAGATTTCGGCTCTCTAAAAGTCGGAACAATCAGTAAGATCTGTTGAAGGAATTCGAGGCCAAGTGGTCCTAGTTTCTCAACAGTTCATTAGTCCGAAGACTGATGGCCAAGAAGGAGAGTGGATTTGCGGTAATATGGAGACGTCTCTGGTTTTATTATAGATCTCCTGCAGTGTTGCATGTTTATTTTGCAGCCTTGTTTGTTAAGAGCTGCGAACTTGAGAGCAGTTGGTCTTGATGGTGGTGACTGCAGGCAAGCAACTATGTAGCTTATAGTAGAGTACGTCACTGGCGAGCTGAGGGTCGTGTTGCAGAAAAAAGTCATTCCAGTGGAGGGATCAAAGCATGGGCTTGAGCTTTGTCCAGTTGATCGTGAGTAGGGGCTGTTGAGGTGAGCTATATGTGGAATCTATTTGTCCGGCTGTGAATCTGCAAGGTACCATTCTATGGTCACTGTCCGGGAAGAGATTGAGGGCTGTAGTTATCTCATCCAATAGGTCAATGGTAAATATCAGGTCAAGTATGCTGTTTCTTCTGGTTGGTGCCATTACTTGCTGGACCCAGCTTCCTGCGCGTATGGTCGAAATGAAGCTCGTGAAGTATTGAGGTGATGACATGGTTCCCAGCAGATACTAGGTGCACTGAAATCGCCAGCAATGAGTTCTGGCAAAGAGCTTAATAGTGCAGATTGGTCAAAAGCGTTGACTACGTGGGTGGGGTCCGTGATGTTTGAATTGGGTAGTTGAAAAAGCCGCCGATATGGAGTGGAGAGTTGGCCAGAAGAACCGTTACCCATATTGAGTCCTGAATTGAGTCGTGTTAGATCAGAGAGAGGAATGGTAGGCGAGCTGTTCTCAATGTGGATTAGGCTACCTGCTTCACGACGACGACGATTTTTTGCGAAGGTTTGGTAACCAGCAATAAAAATTTGGTCTGATGAGACAGAGCCATTTAGCCAGGTTTCGGTTATGACAATGATGCCGAAGTCAGATGATAGCACTATATTTTTGAGAGTATGGGTTTTATCCAGTAATGAACGAGCGGTATTGAGGAGCAGGGTAAGCGCAGCTGTATAGTTGTGGTGTGGGGTAGGAACAAGCATCGGCAGGTTTTGGTGGCTAACACTACCAAGATGGCAAACATCAATAAGTGGCCACATGAAGTCAGGGTTGTCATGCATATGAGCGATGGAGTCTAAACAGGGGTTAGAAGTGCGGAGCCGGCGGTATGAAGAAGGGGTTGTTGGTAAGCAGGTGAGGCTGGGTTGGGGGGGATGGTGTCAAGAAAAAACGTCGCTTGTGGAGGCGGTATTTTCGAGTGGTTGAAGTACCCAGGTGGGGGTTGGATGCTGAGGTAATGGGTAATGGCAAGTGAGATGGTAGAAAGTAATGGTGAGTCAGAGCAGGACGGACTGTTGGCAAGAGACTTCGCAGGAGTCTTTTTCGGTGTTGAGACGGTGGACAGTAGGCTGACATAAGCAGCAGCAGACCTGGATGCGCGGGACTTTGGTGGCCCTGGGTTATTAGTGGGTTTGGCATGGATGTCTTTGCCTTTTGTGGGAGCGGAGGTTGATGGTAGAAGGCAGGGCCGTTTACTAGGAAGATGTGCCGGAGATGGGGCGGTGGTCAGGTGTGGTTCAACTAGCGCGGTGCAGGCAACTGGGGGCGTTTGTGTTGCGGGGTGGCTCGACAGGCAGCGAGAGGAAGCGGTGACTGGTATTTCAGCCACAGGTTGCGCTGGTGAAGCTAAGGTACTTTTTAGTGGTCGATAAACCTTTCTTTGGAGGGGCGTTTTATCCGGCAATGATCTGATTCTTTCGAAAGGGGTGGTGTTACCAATGATTTGCCAACGTTATGAATTCCCTAGCTATTATTCCATCAGCGAATTGGAACTTCAAAGGACAGTCTTTGCGTTGCGTTTTTTGGGCAGCCGTGTGCGGTAGCACCTGTGGTGTGCCATGTTGCAAGCATTCAGTGCGGCGAGTTTGGTTGACGGCAGGGGCAGTCGGCCAGGGGTGTTGAAAGCTATAGCGTCTTTGGCATTGGTTATACGCTTATGAATTTCGGTCGCAAATGAGTCCAAGAAACGGCCCGCCATTGCTGGGCTTCGGCGATTAGCTATAGGGACGGGCTCCAATATGCTATACATCGGGGATATCTTTAATAGAATATCGTCGATGGACTGGATCTGGTTATGCAGCTCCACCACTCTTTGATTCACTTCATTTTTCTTCTTGTTGACTAAGTCATATACATCAACAAGAGCTACTGAGCATGGATTTGGAGCTGACTGAGGTTGAGTGCACCTGGCTTTTCTGAGCCTGTTAGTACGAATGGCTTGATCGGCTCCCGGGACCTTGGCATGTTTACGGAGGTCTTTTGGAGCCTCCATAATTGGTTCAGAAGATAATGTGAAGGAGCGGAAAGATTATGGGTCAGTAAGTTGAACTTTTATACATTGTAAAGCTACGAAGAATATTTTGGGTATTTTCCCCAAGCCTTTCTAGTTTAATCACAGATGGTTATAAGCTTTAAAAACAAAAAACAAACATAGAGCAGGGAAAATAGAGGCTCTGTGTAGCGCAGAATAAGGCACCGCGGGGGAGGAGCTGGCTGACTGCATACCAGTTGTTCAGCGTGTGAGACAACCTACTTTGTACAAGGAAGGGCAAACTTGGCTTTCGCTGCACACCATGAACAGGATTGTAACGCTCCGCTGGTTGGGAGTCATTATGTTGCCATTGGGTTTCCTTGCCCAGGTTCTCCTCTTCAAGGCCGCATAAAAAGGGAGGAATTTCAGTTCGTTATACGTGGCGGTCATCCAAGAAGCGACAGGGTAGATTGGCTGGCGTGCCAGCTACCATACAGTTGAGGATGGGCGGGACCTAATCGAACGCAAAATCTCTGGGCTAGCCGATCCCCCTCGTCTCTGTACTGCCTAAGATATCTAAACAAACCACCTTTGTGTTCACATGGAATAGTCAACGCGCAAAATCTTGAACAGGGTTTGGCGTCGGTAACAATCATCATTTTGCCACCATGGCATGTTTTGTTTTGAATTAGTCAGGAACAGTGCCGTTGGAGTGCAGCGGGACTGTCACGCAAATCACCAATTTAGCCTTGTTTGTAAGGTCAAGGCCGGTTCTAACACCGTCTTTAGCCTTTTTCTGTCTGGGGCCCCACCGATGCTTACCGTGGTCTGTGTAGTCAACAGAGATTGTAAGAAAGCCAAAGGTCTCCACAAGGAAGTTCAGGTGGTGGGGAAGCTTCCCGACAGGGTTCATAATCGGGTACTAGGAGACTGTTTGGTGCTACCGCTGCCCAGTCAGTTGCTGTAATTGACGTCATAAACATCAGTGTTGCAGAGGTGGAGCTTATCCTAAGCCTGGCAGACAAGAACGGGGCGGTGGGTTTAGGCGGGATTCACCCTGCTACCATACTGACCAACCCAGTTGCACGGCTTTTCAGCGCGTCCCCGATGAAAGGGTCATGAGGTGCTTCATTAGAAAAGGACGGGGGGGTATCGGAGGCCCTGGATACCTAAAGGTCTTCGTGTCCCCCGAGGATAATCACCTTCGGAAAATCCTTGTCACCGCCTCGGGTGCTGTGCCCGAGACAGGAGCCAGTTTGAACAAAGGGAGAAGTCTATCCATTGAAGCTAATGCAGCAGTGATATATTCCAACGCACGTAGAGTTAGAAACAAATGAAATGAACTTTCGAGAGCCTCTTGGGAGCGCACTGCAGCAATGGATGCCGTTGCCGAAACATGGCTTTCTGGGGAAGATCATGTGCCAGGGTTGTTAACTGACGACTTCGCAGTCCGCAAACAAGATAGAGAATACGATTGCGTCGGAGGGTGGGGGGGGGGGTAGGTTAGGTTAGATCAAAATCATTCTGAGTCTCAGTCCAAGATAAGCTTTCGAAACTGAATGTTCAGATGTGCGCCCTTACCGTCATCCTTCCAGAATGAAGGATGAGAGTTATGCGCGCCTACGGGGCACCGAGTACATACCGCGATGGGGACGTTCTCCTACTGCGCACCCCAAGTAAACCCGATAAAAACTCGCATAATGCCCTCATAGCGGGTGACTTCAACCTTCCTCACATCGAATGGACGGTTAAAGTGTGCAAGCCGAGGTCTCAGGAGGACATTTACCTGAAGTGGTAGCATGTGAGTGAGCTGCATACACACACTAGAGGGAAATACCAGATATAGGGTCCGATGCGCACCCTCCTGCCTGATTTCTCAATAACACCTCTCGCACATGATGTATCCGAACTGCAATGCTACGCAAGTTTGGGCAAGGGTGACCACATGTGTGCCAAATTCCCCCCTTGCATGCGGCAACCCAAGGTACCTTCAAGGCTGGTTAGAACGTTTGGATATATGGACGTAGATAAGCCTAGCAACAGGGCAATGGAGCTGACGTGGGACACAGTAGAGGAGGTTAATTTCGAGGAGCGATGTCAGGTCATAAAGGGATCCCTGACTGTCCTCCGGGAAGAGTTTGCACCCTTGAGACGTAGGAGTGGGGAGGGCAGACCTATGTGGTGGAAGGCTGCAAATGCCAAGGCCATCGAAAGTAGAAATTGCAGCTGCAACTTTTACAAATCTTCCGTCGTCGACTAACATGGACCCGTTATATGAAGCTTAAAAAAGAGACAGTGGGCCTTCTGCAAACTTCTCAGCGAGAATTTGAGCTCAGATTAGCTAAATGGGCGGGACAACAACCGAAGAAATTCTGCAGCTATGTGCAGTCAAAAGGCCCAACAAAGGAGGCCGTAGGCCCAATATCCACTGGGGAACACGGTGCAGCCACTGACGACAAGGACAAATCAGACTCTTCGGGAAAATACTTTAATGGTGCACATGAGAAAGGTGGTATAATACGAGTAGAATTGGCCCTGGTGAACCCTTCACTGCAGTTAAACGAGCTAAATCTCTCAGTGGGAATCGTGCTTAGGTACCTACAGGAATTAAATGGCCACAAGTCAGTGGGTTCGGATGGCATCCACCAAACTATCATCGAGCCGCTGGCGGATATAACAGCTCAATGGCCAAGCAAGCTGTACGGGACCACATTGGACCAGAATAAGCTGCCTCAGGATTGGAAAGTCGCGGCCAGCATGGCAACAGATAATAGTGGACCTAAGCCAGTTACGGATAACTGCTGGCCGGTAAGCCTAACTAGCTTCCCATGTAAAGTTCTTGAGGAGATCATCCGTGCCCATATCTACCAGAGCTCACTGGAGCACTCCGTGCTGGGCCCGGCCCAGCATGGATTCCTAAAAATAGATCTTGTCTGACCAGTTTCTTCTGCTTCTTAGACGAAAGGACTCGTCGACATGATAAGGGTAAGCCTGTTGAAATATGCTGCCCTGACCTAGGTAAGACGTTCTACTTCGTTATTTATCGTCTTTCGCTGTGCAAGATGGAGACGTTTGGTTGAGGTGGGCCAGTATATGGGTGGCTGGTGGACTTCCTTTCCTGCGGGACGTCTTTCTTCACAGTGGGCGACCGGCGCCCTAGTCTGGTAAATATCAATCGTGGTAAACATCAGGGATCCGTCCACAGCCCGATGCTATTCCTGTTGTTTACCAGTGGTCTGGCATCCGCCCTCCAATGGCACAGTTTCACATTTGCGGACGACGTGAAATTTGTCGAATCTCAGGGTAGATTGGACTTAGGCAGAGATATAAGAGCCTTCTTGAACTGGGAATACAAGTGGGACTTACCACTTAACGCTGGATAAAACCATTTGTCGTCAGACGCAACAGAAAGCGTAACTGTGGCTTGTGACCAAGAGCTGTTCACCATAGAAGCAGTCAGTAGCTTTAAGAACCTTGCGGTCATCATGAACAGTGATTTAAAATGATCGGACGGGTGCCTCACTGCTGCACGAAAGGCTCGCGGCGAGCTCTTTGGGCTGCGATCAGAGTAGTTTTGCCGGCAGCCGCAGGCATCTGTGCCTAATAACGTGGCTATAGTACGACCTCACTAAGGGGTAGCGAGTAGGATTGAGCACTTTACTACAAAAAGAAAGCCGTCCTCTCAGAGCAGGCTCAGCTTCCCGCAAAGCGAATGGTTGAGGTGCGGAAATCTAAGACGTATACACAAATACTCTGTGATCAAAATCTCTTGTTGGAATGGAGGAGGGTTGGGGGGATCTCATAACACTTTCCGGGTATAAAGGGTTTTTCTGGACTTAGGCCGGACAGTCCTTTCCAAGTGGCTTTAGTCTACAGAACAAGGGGGCACGAAAAGGAACTGACGAAATTTCGAGCTGCTTTGGTGACCAAATCGCACTTTCTCAGCAGCAGGGTAGTGGGCAGTTGCGACGGTCTGTCTTGAAGTCTTGAAGTCTTGAAGTACTTCACGGGTTCGAGGCTTTGAGCCCAATTTTCCCGGTTCTTTATGAAATCTTTGATCTTCTGTCGGATTCACCGAGCTGAAACGAGAGCAAAAAGAAGGGGGGGGGGGGGGTGGGGGTGGCAGCGAAAACAAGATACATATAACCTCATTCAGTGTCACACTGTGGATAGTGCCTTAAGCTGAGTGGGGGTGCGGCATTCATGAACATATATGCGATAAAAGACAACTATTTTGTTTGTTTGTTTTTGACAAAGGGAATTATTGGGAGAGACCCAGGTAGAGGTCTAGCTTTTTCTTGAAGATAGTTTTGTTCTGCGGGAGAACAATATCTTCCGGAAGTGCATTCCACATTGTAATAACCCTACAGCTAAAAAAGTTAATCCTTAGTGAAGTGCGTGGCCTCGGTTTGACAACTTTTCTGCTGTGACCACGGAGAGAGGAGGCTGGACAGACGGAGAAGAAGCAATCGCTTTGACCTGTTTCAAAAAGGTGAAACATCAAAAACAGATCATCTCTTACGCGTCTCACGTCAAGGGGATAGAGGTTGAGGCGTGAGAGGCGGACGGAATGAGGTAGATGGGATAGACCACTTATTGCCTTGGTGGAGGCCCGCTGAACCCTTTCTAGGATTTCACGGTCTCGGATAAGACCAGAGTGCACTATCTGACTACCGTACTCCAGCAGAGGTCGGATATAAGTGCCAAAAATTATGGGGAAATCATCCTTAAATATGCGCGGGAAGGACCTTCAAATCATGTTTAGGACTCGAAAGGCAGACTTGCTCTCAAGTTCGTGATGATGAGAGAAGGATAAGTTACAATCTAACCAGAAACCGAGCACCTTGTGTCGGTCAACCCTTGGCAGAGTGGCTGCTCCATTAATGGAAAACGTGTGACCAGTCTCTCTGCCGAAAGACATGCTCACGCATTTGTCATCATTAACTGGGAGGTTCCAATCCTCGGACCAGCGTTTTGTTTCGTAAACTGCAATTTGCAGGTCTTCAACGCTTGAACTCCCGAGGGTTACATCATCTGCGTACAAGGCAATGTTCGCAGGAAGGGCTGTCGGTAGATCGTTTATATAGATCAGGAAGAGAAGAGGACCTAAGACTGACCTTTGGGGGACCCCAGTTGTTACTGGGGAGGGTTGAGACAAAACATTCCCGACTTTAACCACAAAGGTGCGGTCGGTAAGGAAGCTACGTAGGATGGCCAACATGGAGCCTGTGATCCCGTTTGTCTGCAGCTTATAGTATAGTAGTATAGTATATTTATTGACCGTGGTCAATACACATGCACAAGGCAAGATCAGAGTATACAACAGTACATGTCAGTGCGAGGTATTCACAAATTCTAAATTTATAAATCACAGCAACCGAAATACACCAGTAAAGTCATGTAGTGTTTGAGTAAACAAAAGTGGTAATGGTTGAGGCGGGAATTCCAAATCGGTTTCGAAATCGCTGGGGGCGGCGTGGGTAGCTGGACAGTCGTGGAATTGCTGATATAAGCGACAAATAGACGGTCACTAACAAGTAACCGGGCGAAAAAGATGCCAAAGAACATTGTTAGAAGTAAAGCAAGCGTGGGGCTTTCAAAGTGCAGTGAGAGATACCAGCGGAATATTGGACACTGATCCGGCATTGGGTAACTAATTGTGGAGGAAGCATGTGAAATGAAGGCAAGTGAGTCAAACGTGATAATAAAACGGACCTTTTGTGCAGGTGATTACAGTGTCATATCGAAATTCAGATGAAGGCGAAAAGCTTCGCAGGGACTTCAGTGAACTTTTGAAGAGCATGAATGGTGTATGGATATATAACGGACTTTTAAAGAAAAGAAAAGCCGTCAATGAAACGGATTAGTGGAGACAAACGTCAATGGTTCGGCTAGGCAGGAGTTGGAAGAGTGTAAAATGTTTTGTTTTGTATTTGATAGAAAATTGGTAATCAAATTATGGTTGGCTGCAGATGGCTGGTATTCTGTTCCGTAAAGACCTTGGTTGCAGGTGGTGGCAGGTAGAATGTTGTGGGAATTTGGTAGAAAGTGCTGGTTTGACGAAGTTGACAGCTGCGAAGGCTGGGTTCCGGCCATTGGTTTCGTACTGCAACGCGGGAAGAATTGAACTGTTGGGTTGGATTATTTGGGAATAGACGTTGAGCGGAGTGTTGATGGTTGCTGTCAGGAATCACCTCTGCGATCCGGTGAGACTTTCATGAGGTTTTGTTAATCCATGTACGGTGCCCCATGTAACGTCAGCAGACGAGAGTATAGGTTTAAACCAGTGATCAAATCGTCCAGTCCTTACGGTAATCCGGAATAAACGTCGATTTGACCGATGGATACCCAAGTAACCAATGCAATCTGGAAGAGATCAGGAGTGCGGCAGTCTGGAGAGTGTTCCAGCTGTGGGTTATGATTATCGTTTATATGGAAGCAAGAAAATGAACATTTTGTTATCCGAACAGTTAGTTATCGTTTGGCTAGTGGACCGGTCTATTAGGGATCCCTAGACGGAGACTGGTAGCTTTCTAGGGTAGTTGGGTGATAGTAGAGATTTGGGGCGATATCAGGTGGGCGGTGGATGAGGAGAGGGTGTCCGTTTGGGAACCGGGAATAAAACAAAAGTAGATGGTCTGGTCTGGAAGAAGAATGAGAAAATAGGAAGATAACAGTCTGGTCAGTTCACCAGCTGTGGTAAAGGACGGCAAACAGTAAAAAGGGGGGAAAACACCGAGTGTTAAAATGAGGATTTTTCATGTGGGGGCAAACGTGCTGGTATTCGGCAGGGGCATACGGATTCCGGTTGGAATGGGGTCTTAACTTCCCATGAGCATATGCGTAGAGAAGTGAAGCCTAGTTACTAAGGAATGGTAATCCGTGTGGCAAGGCTTCAGTGTACGAGAAAGGCACAAAAAAGCAGGATGGGACGGCTGAGTTCTAGCTTGAGCCAGGAATTAACTGAGAGCGAGCACCCATCGCTAAAGGATGGAACGGTTTTATTTATATATACGCAAATTGTGTGTAGTAAAGTGGCACAATCTAGTTAGGAAGGGGGACAAGTGAGTGGAGAACCCAAGGTATATATATATATATATATATATATATATATATATATATATACACCTAGGTCCACCTGGTGGAATGACAGACCTGCAGACCACTTATTTCTACCTAGGTACCCTGGATCGCAAGTGGTACGAGACACATCCCGGTATTGAGCTATGAGTATGTTCTTACAATGGACGATGGGGTAGCACTGTGGCCCGTCAGACGCGTGTTCTAATAGACGTTTTTTTTAGTTTCTTACTTCCTCGATGGAGGCTCACGATGCATATTGTCTCTCGCAGTTGATGAGCGATCAGGCTTTTCTTTTTCCTTCTCTTTTTAGCGGAAGTTCGACGAAATACACTCTGCAGTGTTGGGCGCTCGATTGGCAGTGGCCTTTGCCTGCCCTGCGCAAACTGTCAAGGCACCTGCGTCACACCACATCGTTAAGGGGGCGGCTATTGGTGCAGTTTCCACTACGGTATCTAGGAAAATAACTCACAAACAGTTTCTCAAGATATCCCCAACATTTAATACGAGTCAGGGTGTTTTTCGTAAACAACAAAATTTGTGGTTAGCACCAGACTGACAAATTAGCTTCTGTCAGAATTCTATGAAATATCATGCCCTAATCGTCTACCGACGGCCTAGTGCACCGAGTGGCCAACCGAGCTCAACCTAGAAGCTCTAAACGCCCTCGACTTTTTACTTCCTCGGTACCTTGTTTAGTACCAACGGTCGATTTATACAGTGAAGCCATTAAAAAACATAATGCTTTTCAGCAAAACCTGTTGTCCTTAGAGAAACGGTTACGATCCACCGATGGTGCGTTCCCCCTGCTGTTGCCACTCGCATATATCGTTGATCCCTCAAAACATCCGAACACTGAAAATTTCCCATCAGCTAGCTACTTCCTGGACTCAGTTGCGTCTGAAGTCCATAGGGGATAAAAAATTCAAAAAAAAGCCGTAGTCTTTAATGTTCCACATCGTTCGCCCCTTTTCTCGGTCAAACAGTCCATGCTCACGGCATTTGGTACCCCATGTAGCAATGCCAACCAAATTCCTATTGGGCCCACATTAGGATTTGATTGGGATTTGGTTATGATGCATTGGGTTTTGGTTGGGACACCCCAGCCTAAAGGTTGGGTTTTGGTTGGGATAGGAAAAATAACCCGATCGGGCCCGAATGGGTTCTCGATGGGGATAGCCCAAGTTACTGGTAGCCTTGAAATGCTTTCCTAAGTTTACCCATTTTCCCAACCCAGTTGACTGAATCTCGGTAAACGACCTACTGTTCCCAGTTCATGTACTTTCTCTCGTATACCACTGGAAAGAATAGAACCAAGTAGCAAAAGTCACACGTGGAATTGTATTCTAACAAAGTTGTCAAACAATGTACAGGTGAATCCAGGTAATTCTGCCCTTGTTATTTTCTTCCAGGAAGATTCAACTGACCTCTGCAATAGTACGGTGAGGTGACGAAAATATTATTAATCATGCGCACCCATGTATAGTGATATTGATCAAAAGTGGGTTATTAGTGGAAGTCCGTAAACGAAAGTATCAAAACTAAATGTTGATAAGTGTGCTTCACAAAGTATTGCGTACAATTACACATGAAGCAGTGGCTCACGGAATTTCAAAACGCAAGCTGATGCAATATTTTACCTGGGCTTCCTGCCCGACGATCCTCGGTCCCTGAAGTTGTTAAACCGGTGCTGTATATGCTTCTTGATATCCCCCTCGGAGATATCTTTCAGCAGCTCACTGTTGGTAGTGGCGTCTAAAGTCGTATGATATGTGTGATAAGAAAAACCCTGCCTTTAATTACGCTCATTAGTTGTAGCAGTGAAACGGCGGTCTTAGTAACACTGCCTGACCAGCAACACTGCTTTGCAAGCTCATCGCTGACCATCAGAGACAACAATTTTCGGATTGATTACCGGAGGTCATTTGTTACAGTTCTGACAAGCATGGAAAAGCGGAACAATAATGAGCAATATTTTTTATCCTACACGGTGATCGTAGTTCGACAGAACATCCAAATCACCGTCCTCGGTTTTTAACTCTGCCAATGTGGTGGCTCTTGTCGGCTTGTAGTATGATTGCACCCCGGGTGTTTGTCTTGAGCTGGATAAGTCGTTTACTCGGCTGTGTAACACCTCGATCCCGAAGTTCAGCAGGGCTATGATGGTGCCGAACTTTATATTTATATCTCCCACCATGGCGGCCACTGAAGCCTGCAACTTACCCACCTTTTTTCTAATTGTTCCACGGTGGTATGCGTCGTTTCAACGGACTCCTCATTGAAACTAGTGGAACTAGCATTTGCAAAACTACATGGTGGTGTAAATGAATCCAGTGGTAACTGGTTGACTTACGATATAGGGGACAAAATCGGAATTCGATTGCTGGTTTCCAGTATACGGGATACTGGCTGTGGCGTGGAGGACGGTCAGGACGATAGGAAATATCTAGTTACTTTGCTTAACATACCTCGCTGTCTGACTAGCAGTAAGACAATGTTCCCGTAGACTTGGAACAACTGCCGGCTCCAAGGGTCGTTTTTTGCGTTGGGTTCGCAATCGGTATCTTCTGAGTCACTGCTAAAACTGACGGGTCGTCTGCAGGAGTAATAAAATGCCAATGGAATACCTTTTGTGTGTTGTATACCTCGTTGCAAACAGTATCATTGGTACTGTCGCATCAGAGGCCTCTGAAGTGACATCCCACAGATATTGCGACCGACACTCCTGAATCTCATGGAAACTTTCTGGTGCAATCGTTTAAGTTTTAAAATGTACTTGTTCCTGGACTAAACAGTTCACGACATTCACTAGCGGGAATGTCATTGAGCAACCGTTTACCCACAATTAATATGCTTCGGTACTCCAAAGCACGTTTCACGCTTAGTCATCTTGAGTGTTTGGAATCCACAAGCCAGCTGCGATGTGTGATTCCAACTGAACCAACCTTCGGGAAAAGTACGAGCCAAAACATCTGAAAAGGAAATTCATTGGTAAATAACAATAATATAATGTTGCTTTATTTCGGAGATGTCCAAAGCATACCATGTGCATGATCTCGTTGATACAGGTGATGGAGTGGACAGAAATAATTCATGAAAATGTGGAAACTCTCATGAAAATATAGGATAAAATGGCTCAGAAGGGGGAATAAAGTGGGATAAAAATAGAATAATTGTATGCACACCATAGAGATTGTGTGGAGTTTAAACAAACTTGAGCGCGGGTTTGAATAGACGCCCGGTGAGATTGAAAGTCAAGGTCCGATGGGCTGAGTGGCTGGTCCGGGTAAATACATCTGAGGGCTGACTGATAAACATGAGAATGGCTAGAAATCGGTATAGGGAACTGCAGTAGCTAGGGACGATGGAGAAAAAAAGTGAGGTGCACTGCAGTGGATTAAACATCAATGAGGCATTGGTACTCTGCGGTGGATTGTTGGCGGACAGGGCATAAAACTCATTGTAAATCAGGCAGCGAGCAGTACAAGACGTAAAGGGTTGATCAGATGACAGAAACGATTTAGAAGGATTGGGAACGGTAGGTTTGAGGCACAGATGTATATTTGCTGGATGCCTATGATGACGGTCGTTGGATGATAGCAAGAGAGATGACCGGTGAGGAACTGAAAGATGCAGAGCGAGTGCACATATACATATAAGCTCAAATTTATATATATATATATGTATATATATATTATATGTACAGATATAAGAGGAGCTGGTGCAATAACAGTGGGGTCCTAGAAAGAAACCATCAATCACTGGGGGGGGTAGGTAAGGCTGGATCAAATGGTTATAGAATTAACTTTGGAATATCGTGGTGGATTAACTTCATGACAGGTGCACATGGCAGCCCAACCAAGAGAAAAATAGAATACGGAAGCACAGAAGTGATGAAGACTGTGAGGAGCAGTTCATGGATGGGTGAAGATGAAGGACAGGATCGAGGAGAACAGGTAAGAATGGGTCTAATTAGTTGATCAATGCAGGTGCGGCTTGTGGTGGCAGACAAGGGGAATCAGGCAACGGCAGGTCAAACGATTTGAAACTGTAAGAGAACGTCACCATGTAAAGTTGTCATTACAATGCTGGAACATGGAAAAGCAGACCAAACTGAAAGGCACACAAGAAAGGCCTGTGGCCCAATTGGGGATATCTGGAAACAGTCAGGCATGCATGTGGGGGCTAGAAATTGATATGGGAAAGGGTGGTAGTGGGAGACGGTGGAGAAAGAAGAGGGATCCACTGCTAGGGATCATATAGTAATAAGCCTGTGCTACATTGCAGTAGATGGTCAGCGGACAGGGTAAAATGCTCATGGTAGAACAGGAGGCGGACATTGGAATAGGCAGATGGTGGTGCGGATGACAAGAATGATCTTTGGGGATTTGATATGGTAAATATGAGGTGCAGATGTGAAAAGAGTGGACGCATATCATGAGCGTCAGCGGGATGGTAGCATGAGAGATAGTCGCCAAAATTTGCAGGACGCAGTACAGAAATATATATATATATAAGTACATAAATAGATATGCCAGGAGCAGGAGCAAAGAGCAGTGGAGTACCAGGAGAAAAAAGTATCCGTGATTAGAAGATGGAGATAGGATGGGCTCGAGGTGTGCAGGATTGACTTGGGAGAATTCAGACGAAGTCTTTCATGACAGGATAACATAGTGGATCAACAGATAGAGAAGATCGAGGGGGCATAAAAGTGATGCCGGCCGTAAAGAGCAAATAATAAACGAGGGAAGGTGAAGGGTAGGATCGAAGAGCTCAGGTAAGAATGGGTCTAATTATTTGATCAATGCAGGTGCGACATCTGATGACGGACCAGAGGAATCGGGTAGTGACGGATTAGACGGTTTGGAACTGTAAAAGAACACTATGACGTAACGTTGTCTTTACCGTCGGTGGGACATGGAAAAGCGGACCACACTGGAAGGCACAGAAAAATGCCTGTAGCGAGCAATAAACGGATCAAGGGATAAAAATAATGCCCGAGGAGGCACAGGTAAGAAATGACCAATCAGATCATTTTACTGCAGATAAAACACTAAGGAGGCGGAGAAAGAAGCAGGACGCCCCAAGATCAGTGAACCAGTAATGGAACAGAAGGGCCAAAAAAGCGAATGCTCAACGCAGTTGGGGCGATGGTATTATCAAAAGTATGTATTCTTGAAAAAGTATGCAACGCAGGGATAAATGCCAAGTATTTTAAGCTTGGCGATAACAAACATTTATACTCAATATCGACAACTGTAGTAGAGAAAACATCCACACCTAACTTATCGACGGAGAAATCGTACAAACACGTAGATGGAAAGTACCTTGCAAAAAATGGTTGTGGAATGACAAATCGTCTGAAACAAATGATATTATCCGAAATGTTGACAATGACACCAGGAAACCCGCGTACAATGAAGACACTGTCCGGAGATTGATCAGTGAAAAGAGCGTTTATAGGAAAGAAAAGGTTATCACTTGTCGGTGTTCGGATAAGTGGCAAACCAGTATCATCCACACTGGAATTCCGTTGTAATGGAAGAGGAAGAGATCGGCCCTCAATCAATCTCTTGTACAATTGTTGGCCAGGATTTCTGGGTCCTCTGATAAGACATTTCAAATAACCAAGATAGGATTCGAAAAGAAAGGTGTAAGAGTAGTCCAACGTTCCGCGTAGAAGTTCAAATGAATCAAACTGTGAACACTATAAACGAGTTCTTTTGAACCGTAAAAATGTTCAAATTGTTGGACAAACATGGAGAGAAGATCAGCTGCGAACCCGTGGTGACGAACCTACAAACGGGGATGACAGAGAATGCACACCGCTGTTGAGAGTGCCAAAAAGTGGCAGTACGCATCTTCCGGTAGTAAATGTATCAAACAAACGGGTCCCAGGTACAGTAAGAATTGTCGGTATTTGCTAGCTTTCCAGCTTTCCACGTGGCTGGTGTGTCGATATTTTCGCGGGAAATCACTTGTAATACCAATATGTGATTTTAGAATGCGATTCTCTAGTTCGTCGGCGACAGATGGACTGATACCGGCAAACCTGTCCCCGGGACCACTAAGCCAGGACTGGAGCAACTTCTTCATTGCACCCAAGCATACCAGATGCATATAGTCATGGCAGAATGCGCGAACCATGTCTATGTTTGGAGCCAAAAATGGACCTTTGGATTCCGGTAAGTAGTGCTTCTTGTGCTTTTTGCGCGGAAGCTTTTGTCCGTCCCTGATTAGGCCGTTTTAGACAGGGAAGTCATTTTACCACCGGTGTAGTAACCTGGCTGAGTGCATCTATGACACTCAAAGTAAGCTTTGTGTCCCTTGACTTGGAGGACAAAAGCTCGTGCGGGGGTATCACAGATAATGGCAGAGAGGGTACATTCGTAGGACACACCATGATGCACAACCCGTGCTCCAACACCACCTTCAGTTCATAAATGCACTCCCGCAGGAACTGTTCAGCGGGTTTCGGTTTATCTCTACCGCAGTAAAATATTACAGTTAATATTTCACTCATTTGAGGTCTGATTATTCTTGCCAATATCGGCCACAACTGCATGTCGGAGGAACAATAAATGACTGTTCCGTCACAGTGCATTTGTATGTCCAAGATGCATTCCGGCAGTTTCAGTGAGTTTATAAAACCAGAAAGTCCTTTAACAAGTCCCATGTGAAAACAATTTCCGCTCTGCAAATTCCGGACGTTGCACTGCCTTGGTGTCCCACACAGAGTCCTGGGGTCCCCCGGAATGTTTGTGAAATGTTTTCCAATTATGAGCGGTACAGCAGCACGTTGAGACATGTTAAAGCGAAATTTAACAAAATCTTGGAGTAATTCGTTGAGCATTTCAAAAGTTTCATCGGACTTTTCAACATCTGATATGAGGAATTCATACTATTCGTATACGTTAATATACCAGAAACATCTCTAATGTCCGCCACAGGCACACATGAAGACGGCGCTCCTTGAACCTCTTGAAAGGATACCGACGAAATTGATGGCACCAACTGGGTGTTATCGAAGTTGATAGCATCATCACGGTTTCTGGATTCTGCAAGAGTTGCTAACAGTGCAGTCTTACCATCAGTAATAAATAGGGAACATCCATGACGATGTTCCCATAAGGAGGCATCTAAACTACACGGGCGCGAGACTCGCCTCAATACTTTTCGCCGAAGGCGAGAATGTAGACAGAAATGTTACCGAGGGTTCACTACATTACCTGCCTAGAAAGAAAAACAGAAGTAAATAACAAAAGCCCATCCAATGTCCACCCAGTATTGGGTACTGGTTTGCCCGACCGGATCCCAGCCCTATCCCAACCGTATCCCAATCATATCCCCACCATAACCCGACTGAGTCCTTATCATAGTGAACAGGAGCCTAGAGAAGGTTATTGTACTTTACGATTGCGCATATAAGCAAACGAAGTTAAAATTAATTATTTTTTGTCTTTTCTTTAACATCAGATAGAAATTATATCTACTGAGGTGCCAGAAGGGACAAATTTCTGACCACTGACACCGAGGAGCAATTACAGTTCATAATTCAAGTTAATGGACCTCACTAGGCTCGTTTAGGAAATTAGCATTGTTTATTCTGTGGAAACGTAACACGCAGTATGGGATAAAGCGAAAATGGATGCAAATAATTGTGAAAATAGTGCATCAACTCCGGAACAAGACCGACCACCAGCGGACAAAGACAATTCAAAGGGGCGAGAAACCATGATTCAAAACAAAAATTTAACGCATTTCAGCACCAGTATTATCTCAAATTTTTTCATCCATATAACATTTCGAGAATTTCCTTCACAAGTATATAGGTCTTGCCTCGCCAAAATAGTCAATCAGCATACCCATCAAATCCCCGTGGGAACACAACGTTAACATGGGGATCAGTGCTGCATGGGATGTCACACAGCGAGTGCTCCTGCAAACGAGTCAGAAAATGGTCACATCCAAACACGCGCCCGCAACTGTTTCAATTCCTGGATGAGAACGCTGCCGTGGAATTCGTTAGAGAGAGTGAGTCCATTGCAAAGTCCACCTCATGCGAAAATATACAAATTAATTCTGACAAAACCCCACACCAGAGGGAGGCTCTTGGATCAATTGCCGACAACCAAGTATTGCCACCATCCACCAACCCAGTGCCACCCAATCCCCCTGAAAAATTTCACACCGTCAATAAATCTCCACCACTCCAGTTGACCAGTGCTCCAGTGCAAAACCTGGACCCAGGTTTGTCCCGTTCGCCTCCAACACCGCAACGTCCCCCCAAAAGGCTTCATGCTGCACCCCAGCGTTCACCGCTGTCTACCCACAGGAGATCAACACAGCCCCTCCTCCCAGCTAGCAGCCATTCACGCCCAGTTCCACCAGCTAAGCGAGCCAACAAATCGCCAGGTTCCAACGCTCCACCTCGCACCAAAAAGCCAGCTGCAACGTAGTCTCCTAGAGCTTCGGTCACAACTTCACCCCCGTCACCTGTTGCCCTAATGGCCAAGACCTTCCCTGCCCTGATATCATCACGCCCCCATCTCCAATCGACAGTCGACCCATGACCCCTGAAGCTCCAGCTAACCGGCCTATTACCCGTTAGCGTCCTCCTCCACGGCCGTATCTACGAAACCGCATCGCTCACCCTGGCGCCAGCCCATTATTGCATCTGTTTGGTCCCACGGAGATCCGCTTTTCCAACTGCTACGCACCGCACACATCAACTCAGAAGCCGCCGCCATTACTCCTACAAAAGCAGTACCACATAACAAACTTTCCACCAAGTTTACCGCCTCCATCACTAGCTCTACCAAACCCGAATCACTCAGGACGGGTTACCAGCATAGATGACAACCGGAACTGTAAAATTTGGCCCGCGCCTGACCCTTCTCGCCCCGTGGTGTGCCCCGTTTTACACCTTCGCAACATCAACATCCTCTGCCTCTTCACCACCCAACATAGCCGCATTCTACTTCGACCCCGCTGCACACTATGCCAAATGACCCCACATACCGGAACCTCTTTCATCAGCAGCCCTTTTGCTAATACTCCACCCCCTTACACTCATTCCGTGGAGCCCTGTGAGATGCCTGACGCTTCCAGAAACTCTACCCATAACGTTATACCGGTCTCACTCCGATCCCAATTACCCTGCCATTCGTCCCCCTCCTTACTGGGCCGCTATCATAACCATAGTTGCCCGTCCCCCTCTGGCCCCCACCCCAAACTGACCCCCCAGCAACCCCATTAACTCTCCCCCGATTTGCACTTGGTTTGCCCCGGAGGACCCACCTAGAGTCACTATGTCCTCCTCCAGATCTATTATCCCGCATTACCAAATCACCTCACCACCCGGCATTAATCTCTACCGGACTTCATGAGTGTTTATCGATCACCGACGGTATTCCTGATAGAACTTTTCGCCCCCATACCGACCCACTATTGCCATCAATAACATTCCCCAGATTTTGTCTTAGTTTCCCTCCAAAAGCTCCATTAGACAACGTCTTTGTATCTCTTGATCGTTTACCCAGAGCCACTCACCTGCCACCGCACCCAATGCTGCTCCTCATTAGTTTTTCAGAGCTTCTCACCCAACTTGCATCCTGCGGCAGCCACCCCTCTGATGTCTGTATAGACTTGACACCCTTTATTCAGGCCTGCTTTATAGGCGATCACACCGTACCCTAAAACCGCTACCATGTAACTAACCTGCTAATCCCCCCAGCCCAGTTACTACTCCCCCTGGTAGCACCCTCCTGGTTGACAACGAGGCTGCCGGAAGCTTGCTCGGCCCCAGTGGTCATCAGCTGCCCTCACGTGGAGGCCCAGCTCCCTGCAACCTCAAAGTTACAGGCAGAGTTTCCCTCTTACCACTGAATTCCCGTTCGCTGTTGAACAAAATTGATGACTTGAGGAAACATGTGCTTGCTTCTGACTTTGACATTGTTCTGGCTGCAGAAACATGGTTAGCGGATCACATCAGGACTGAAGTTGTCTCGTTGGCAGGCTATAACTCCTGTCGAGTAAGCAGAGTGAACCGCCGAGGCGGAGGTTGTCTTGCATACACTAAACACAAGTCTACTAACATCCTCCTCCATCACCCAGTGCTTGACTGTATTATCGAATCTCTTTGGCTCTCCGTCCTTATTCCTGAAAACGTGTTGCATATTGGGTGCATCTACAGAGAACCTAATTTTAGCTACTCTGATTTTCCGCATATCACTGGGGCTTTTGAGTACATCTCTACTCTATCTTTAGGTCCAAAGATCATAGCAGGAGACTTAAACACTCCGGGTATTTGCTGGAACGCAATGACTGCCCCCTCCTAATTGTCCGACTTCGTTCTGGACACCTACACTGCAGAATGAACACAGCATGTCTCTACTCCAAGAAGGCATAACAATATCCTTAACTTGGTGTTCACTCATGACCTCCCTGACGTGAATGTATCTGTCACACAAAACCTTCCCGGTAGTGGCCACAAAATGGTCGTATGTAACTTCACTGTTACGCAAGAATCATGCCCACCTGAAGTTGTCGAAATCCAAAACCAAAACACCTACAGACTGACTAACTGGGCCCAGTTGCTTACCTTCTTCCGGGGCATTGATTGGTCTGACTTCTTCCTCACCTCCAATCCGCAAAAAGCAGCGGACGTGTTCTATGTCAAGTTGCTTTCCTCCATAAATTGCCTTACCTCAACCGTTGGGCATATTAGCGCCAAGATTACCAAAGTAGGCAGACTTCGACGAAAGAATTGTAAGCTCCAGAACTCATTCCTCAGGAATCAAGATTTCTCTCAGACACTCAAAATAAGCCGACTCTACAGTGATCCCTATGCAGCAACCGAGAATGAGCCTAAAAAGCAAGAATGGACTGCACTACAACGGCATCATAGTGTAAAGCTTCTTTTTAGACTGTCAAAATCTCGCAACTCGGGCAGAAATGACAACAATATCCCATTCCCTATCCAAAATGGCACCCACCTTGACTCGCCAGAAGGTAAGGCTGAGGCTTTCAACCGCCATTTCGCCTCAGCTGTTTGTTTGGACACTCACCCTCAGCCGCTGTGCTACCAAATGCTCACACGGAACGTGATATCAACCATAACATTTGCCACGGCCAACATCAGGAAATTCCTAGCCAACACTAGGCCCTCCTATCATCCAGGGCCTGATGACCTTCCACCTGTTTCACTTCGATTTGGGGGACCTGACCTAGTGCTCCCATTGCCGAACCTCTTTACATTATCCATGACGTCTGGAATCTACCCTGCTTAATGGAAAGCCCCCTGTATAATTCAAAACTTGAAAATGGGCCTTTGCATGATCCGGGGAACTATCGCCCCATAAATCATACTTCGATTGTTTCCAGGCTCATGGAGAGGATAGTGAAGGGCCAGCTTTGAAAATTTCCTAACTTCTAGGAACCTTATCAACCCAGCTCAGCATGAGTTCCTAAAGTCCCTTTCGAGCCTCGCGTGTCGGATGGACTTCCCCAGTTTATTCACTTCTTAAGCAGACAGCAACAAGTCAATCATCGTCATCTTTCTTGACATGACTAAAGCTTTCGACCGTGTATCTCAAGCCCGCTTACCGCCAAAAATTAAATCCTGCAGAATCGCTGGCCCCCATCTACCTTGGCTACCACCACGCCTCTCCGAACGTTCTGAAACCGTCATCGTCAACGGGACATTCTCTCGACCAAAAGGAATAGCTAGCCGGGTCGTACAGGGTAGCGTTCTAGGTCCTCTCCCATTTCTCATGTACATAAATGACGTCTTCCAGGTAGTGCATCATGGCATGACGTTCCCTTTTGCTGACGACATAAAACTAGTCCATACTTTTGAGGCAAGCGCCATGCACTCAGCTGTCATTGACATTCTGTCAGACTTGAAGTCCCTTGATGAATGGTGTACTCAATGGATGATGAAGTTTTCGGCAGCCAAGAGCTCCCTTCTGTCCTACAAATGCCATATCCACCTGGCTCCCTCACAATAAATGGTCTGCCGATTCCCACTACCCACGTGGTATGAGATCTGGGCCTGCATTATTCATGTTCTTTTAACTTCCATGAACAAGCACTGACCCAAATTAGAAAGGCAAGAAGGATGATTGCACTTATCTTTAAAACATGCCTTACCCAGGAGAGCAAGCTCCTAATATTCAAGACACACGCTAGGTCGCTATTGGACTACTGCCCCCTGGTCTTTACCTTGATGCGAAAGGCCGATCGGGTCAATATAGAAAAAGTACAACGCCTTTTCACCAAAAAAATTATTTGGCACCTCTTCCAACCTTAACTACAGAGCTAGTTGCGAGCTACTCTGGCTTGAGCCTCTATGGTTGCGTCGTTTCAATCTCAATCTTCCATTTCTCTTCAACTTCCTGCACTCAAACGTCCACTCACCTGATAATCCACTTGGTTTCTCTAGTGCGACTTCTTACTTCCTCCGTCACAGAAAATTCACCATTACAACCCCCCAATCTAGGCTCCCAATCAGGTCTGGATATTTCTCGGTTATCTATCCTAGCCTCCGGAATAAGCTTCTTGACTAGCTGCGATCGTGTCGCACGACAAAACAATTTAAAGGAGCACTAAGCAAAATCACTGGCTCATCTTCTGTAATGAGCATGACCCGCAGTAGCATAAACATAGATGAAGCATGTGAAGACTGTCTTCATTATTAGACTACAATGAGTCAGTGTTTGGCTTCCGAGCCCTTTGTCATGACCCGTCTGATAATCACACCCACGTATACAGACATATATATATATGTATTTATATACATATATATATCCTGGGTAGGCTCCACTCACTTTTCTTCTCCCTCCTCATCCGATTGTGCCATTTTACACCATAATTTTCATACACACATTTCGCCCGCAATTAAAAACCAGATCAGAGCTCTGTTAGAACAATGCCAATCCAGTAGACGTCACCCGACTTTGACTCCCTGTTATGCATGGTGCTCGTTTTCCACATATACTTGCCCACCTCGCCTTTCTCAGTTTCTACCTTTTTGGGTTCCCTGCAAAACCCTTAACCAGCTTACTGATGTCCAATGCAGTAGTAAATACACGGTTGGAACAGTTATACTATGCGGCCTTTGCTCTGACGACACCTCGGTAGAGATATGCTTACGGTTCACAACTATGGGCCTAACCTCGCCCGTACTGGTTGACGGAATGAGAAACGTATTCATCGCACTTTTATATCATACCGGCCGCAACTTCACCTTTTCGATATTCTTCTCGAGCCCACGCACTAATAGTGATGACAATAGTCAGAGGTGATTTGTCTGCTACGTTGTTGACTCATCCACCAGTCCGAAATATCTATTGACATCAGCTCCCTTTAAAAAACCGTTTTGTCTTTTAGTGATAGGCTCTCGCCTTCACCTAATTCCTCCATCTCAGGCTAGAACTCAAAGGTGTCACCCCGCTTTTCTTCCGCTTTTTTCGTATACTGGAGTCTTGCCGCGCAGATTACTGTTCTTTAGTAACTAAGCCTCACTCCTGTGCGCAGATGCTGGTGGCAAGTTAAGATCCCATTCCAACCAGAATCCGTATACCTCCGATTTCTCATGACACGGCGAAATACCAGCACGTTTGCATTCACGTGAATAAGCCTCACCCTAACACTGAGCGTTTTCCTTCCATTTCACTGTTTTCCGTCCTCCACCACAGCTGGTGAACCGACCAGACTGCTATCTTCCTATTCTTCTTCCAGGTCATACCTTCTACTATTGTTTTATTCCTGGGTCCAAAATGGGCCCCCTCTCCTCATCCACCACTTACTTGATATTTCTCTAAATCTCTACTATCACCCAACTACCCTAAAAAACAACCAATCTCCTTCCATGGATCCCTAACAGACCGGCTCACTAGCCAAATGATAATTAAATGTTCAGATAAAGAAACGTTCATTGTCTGGTTTCCATCAAAAAGATAACTATAACCCACAGCTGGAACACTCTCCAGACTGCCGCACTCCTGATCCCTTTCGGATCGCATTGGTTACTTGGGTGGCCATCGGCCAACTCGACGTTATTCCCGGACTAGACGATTTGATCAATCGGACTGACAGTGGTTTTAACCTATACGCTCGCCCGCTGACTTTATTGAGGGCACAGTACACGGCTGACCATGGTCCTATAACCTTAGTAACAAACCCTCGTGAAAGTTTCACCGGATGGCAGAGCTGATCCCTGACACCAATCATCACCCCACACCCGCTAAACATCTATTCCTGGTACTCCATTCCTACAGTTTAATTCATCCCGCGTTGCAGTACGAAACCACTGACCGGGACCCAGCCCTTGCCGCTGATTTCCCAGCCTATTCTGCCCACTTCGTCAAACCAGACTCTTTTTGCCCGCTACCCTCGCCGTTCTACCTGCCATCACCTGCAACCAAGGTCTTTATGGAACAGAATACCAGCCACCTGTAGCGACCAGAACTTTAATAATAGCTCGTTTATCAAATATACATAAGGTTTTTTATCTTTACACTCTTCCAACTTCTGCCTAGCCGCGTCAGTAGCTTTTGGCTGCACTGGTCTGTTTCTTCGACTGTTCCTCTTTGAAAATCCGTTCTGCGTCCATACACCATCGAAGCCCTTCAAAAGTCCATTGCATTCTTTGTGAATTTTTTCGCTTTCATGTGAATTTCCATGTGACACTTGAATCCCCTGCACAAAGGGCCCCTCTTATTATCATATTTGACTCACCTGCATTTATTTAACATGCTTCCCCACAATTAATTACCCACTGCTGGATCAATCTTCTCTATTTCGCTAGCGTCTCTGACTGCATTTTATAGCCTCATGCAGACTTTACTTTTAATCTTGTTCTCTGTCAACTATCCCACTCGATTACTCGTTAGTGACCGTCCAGTTATCCAGTTGGTACGCCTTTGCGCCCTTTTCTGGGTGCCGTGACCCGTGGCAGCCGGTTTTCGGCACCCATAAGGCATACTGTGTATTACTCCTGCCTCAACTCGCTGTCCACGTTTTGATATCCGACCTACTGTTTTTCTGGTCCTTGCGACCACTGCACATTTTAACATTCTCCAGTGTCGATTATATCAGCTTTCCCATGTTTGTCCAGCCATTCACACCGCCCTCCCCAAAATTGAAACCGGTTCATAATTCCAGCTTCAACCATTAAAACTTTAGTTCACTCGAACACTGCACCACTTTACTGTCTCATTTCGGTTACTGTGTGACTCTCAAATTTCAAAATTGTGAATACTACACGTTGTCTTGTACTGCTGTATTCTCTGATCTTGCCTTGCGCATGTACTTTGACCACGGTCAAGAACTATACAACTATCAATTTTCAATCAATCAATTATCAGTTCTTAAACCGCTGGGGCTAATGGTAAGGCTGATCCACCTGGAACTGCTTGGCACGAGACGGTCTCACCGCATGGAGGTCAAGGAAGTGGCCACTTGCATTGACGTCAGTGGAAAAGCTTTCTTTCTTAGGCTGTTCTTAAATGAAACTTCAGAAGGGTAACCGTGGACGGTCCCACTTTCCCTTCCGAATTGCTGGAAGACTGCTTCTGGCTCCTTCAAGCTGGATGAATTCGGCCTTTTCTGGGTAGCCTCCACTTACTGTGGTTAGGAAGTGTCCTAACAGAGTCTCCGCAGGTTAAGCTTGATGGCTAAGATGATCTGAACTGGATGGAAGAAAATTATTCCGCAGTTGTCGGTATAAACCTCGGCATCCCGTTTTACGTGCCGATGGATAAGAACACCATCCCATTTCGTGTAGCTCTTGCCTGAAGAGAAAGAATCTGTCCCGTCGCTCCTGGATGAGTAATCCTTTGTTTGGTCTTACGGAAAATTCCCAGAATTTTCCCTTGCACCGGTTTTTCACGAAATGGAATATGGTCACGCCCTCTGATAGAGGTTTAGTCCATAACCTCGCAAAGCATATGAACCGATAGTCCAGTAGAAGGTGAACGCACCTTGGGAGAGTGAGCTCACTCTTTGGCATTGGTCGATTCTGGGCCACGAACGGGAAAGCAGCCCCTTGAACGGACCTCTCTACCCTGAGGTTGAGAAACTACATTTTCGCCCATCGTTAAACTTTGAAAGTCCCGCTGTAACCTAGAGAGTAGCCTTGAGAAACTCCCGCTCTCGAAAGAGCGTACTTACCCACCGTGCTAGACTATGCCTGCTCAGCTTATGATGGAATAAAAGGACGTGGTGGAGTGATAGCTCTTACAAGTTGGTGAAAACCATTGGTCACTTCCATGGAGTACATGTCGTTTGTAATAACTGGGTCTAACAAGGACAGATTATGGTCATTACGATATCTATCGGGACTGCAAACATAATGGGGCCACGACTGCTTAGATATGAGAGTTGCGAGAGTCCCAGCAAAGGGGCAATTGGACCATATACAATCTCAACCCACTGCAGGGACAGTGGAGCGATCCATCAGATGAGGACAAAGCTGGGAAAATTTAAGGAATATATCTGACTCGTAAAGACCTCCGGGTCTGTCAACGGAGAAGGTGGAGAGCGGTACATAAGGTCAATTAATAAAGTAGTTGCTTCGGATAGAAGTAGGTATGCCCATAAAGTGTCTGTCAACGGTACGGGGTAAAGGACAGGGGAAACTGCCTCCGAGAGGGTGTCGTTATTGTGGAGGATAACTCCACCAGCCCTGCCCCCCAGTGAGTCGCATCTGGCGTGAGTGCCCCTGAACTGCTATCTCACGATCAAGGTGTGCTGAAGTGAGCCGGGCCTCTGTAATAGCCGTCAAACAAGGCCTTTCATACGGCATTTGTTGCTCCGGTTCCGGTACATTGTCAATGAGACCAAGAAAGTTAGTTTTGGGACACTTTAAACTTATGCCTCAGAAAAAAGGAAGAGGAAAAGCAGAATATGGTTTAGGAATGGGAGATGTGGGGAGACTTGGAGAGGATTTGAAAAGGTGTTTGTAGGGAACGGGAGTGAATACGGAGTGGTACCATGCCTACACAAGTCTGGTGGCCGCTTTTGGTGTAACACGCTTTTTGCCAATACGTAACCAAATTCAAAACGGATTCCGAAGTCAGAATGCGACTACCCTCAGATTCTAGGATACTGGATTATTAAACGGACAACGACATGAAACATACACGAACCTCAATTGTGCGATAGCACGGCCTCAGAAAACGAGAACCAAGTTGCGGCTTACGAGAAACAAGCACCTGTGTCATGAATGTCCAAAGTAGGATGTGACCGAGTAGCGCGTTGGACACGAACAAACAAAGATTGGTTCATAAAAACAGAAAGAGTATAAAAACACGCAAAAAGCATATATCAGCGAGTGACATAAAGAAAATATGAAATTGTAGTGTTTTCGGGGATTTTCCACAACGAGTCATTATAACGCCCACAAAAATCCTCCCAGATCCCGGCAGAGTCAAAGGTTAGGAATAAGGGTACTGATTCTCCTTACTTACTCAGACCCTGCTGCCATTGCACTAAACTAATACTTCTGACTTCAGCATTCTACTCACGACCGCACCTAATAAGGCGGCCGGGCCGACGCTGTGTTACTCCGCATCGTCCACAAGAACTGCTGCTCGGAGGCGGGTGAGAAGTGAGTCGGGTAGGTTCCGAAACATATGTATTATCTTCGGCAGGGCTGTCGTGAATTAGCTGCTTGTTCATGTGTGACGGTGTATGCAGGTGGGTGTCGTGGGTGAAGTGACACGTTGGTATGTGAGCAGGTAACAACTGCTACCGCATACGGGAGATGTATTCCATAACGTCAATGATAAAATGAGGAACGGCGAGCACTATGGCATCTTTACTGGAGGTTATGGAGCAGGAACGTGTTTTATGCATGCGTGTAGGCGAGCGTGAGTGCATCTGGGTTTGTGAGTAAATCATAACTGCTACCATATATGGGAAACTTCTTCCGTAAGGTCAATGACAAACGGGGAAAGGTGAGCACTTTGTATGTTTCTTGGAGACAGCCGAGCGGGAACGTACTTCCTACAAGTGAGTGACCGAGAGCGAGTGTATTTGAGTATGTCAGTATGTCAAAATTCTACCACACACGGGAAGAGTTTTTACCAAAGTCAGTGACGGACAAGAGATGCCGAACAATATACCATGTTTTGTCTGAAATTATGGAGCAGATACCGAAAGTAACAATCACGGTTCTTGGAGTAGTTTCGTAGGTGGAACACGATGGTTTGGCTTACTTGGGCTGTAATTAGTCTACCGGGGTTCCGCGGCGTCGGCTAGTCCGTCTTCTCCCTCGAGGAGGCTGATACTGTGCAAGTCACGGCTTGGCGTTCTGTTGGTGGTCTTCACCTCGACAGTTCTTATCTGTTCGTCGGACTTCTGACAGTTTCCAAGAAAACTGCTAAAAGCCGGGTGCCGAAATAAACGGGCTCGTCGGCGGTCGTCACTACATCCCCAACCTTGAATGGTCTATATTTGGTTGGCCACTTCTGTCGAATTTGCAGAGCCGGTAGGTATCCCCGCAGCCATGGCCCCCAAAAGCCTCGGCAAGATAATTTGAGTGCTTCCATCAATGAAAGTAGCTCCCACGAAGGTTTGTTAACCCCTATAACCCCTCGTTCGGCCCTACCGTCAATAAGTCCTTCGGAGTGAGCACCAGATAAGTGGGGTCGCCGATGGTTACTGGAGCCAGTGGGCGGCAGTTCAGAATTATTTCGATCTCAGTCACGACGGTGCTCAGCTTTTCGTCTTCGGGCGGCTGTTGTTCAGTTTTTGACAGCGTCATTCACCTGGCGGACCTGATCAGTCGTTCCTATATTCCACCGAGAAGACTAGCCTGTGGGGAATTTAAGTGCCATCGTATGCCATAGGCCACTGTTCGATTCTGCAGTTCGTCCCTGTTCATGTTATCGTGCCCACCCTGAGGTTCCCGATGGACGCCCGCGAGATTTACCCCTTTGTCGGGGTGAACATCTATTGGTACTCCCCTTCAGTTGAAAAAGCTTTGCAATGCCCGGAGGAATGAGTCAGTTGGCGCCAAATGCGTAACTTCCAAGAGTACCGCATGTAAAGACCGGTCGTGGAAAATCCCCTAAAACCTTTGCGATTCAGTGTTTTTCTTAATATCCCTCACTTGCCCACACTATTGAGGTGTCGTTACGAACGGTTTGTTTTTATGGACCAGTTGTTGTTTGTTCGCGCCCAGAGCGCTACTTTGCCATGTCCTTTTTCTGGACCTGCTTGACGCACTTGTTCCTTGCTCGCACGCCGCAATTCTGTTTCTCGCTTGTTGAGTCCTTGTGATCTCATAATTGAGGTTTGTATATTTTTGGTGTCACTGTTCATTCAGTAATCTGGTATAGTAGAATATCAGGGACAATCGCATTTTGATTTCGGGATTCGTTGCGAATTTGGCTACGCATTGCTCAGGCGTGTGTTACACCGCACGTAAATTCATACACGTCATGATACACCCATATGGTTTTTCCAGCCTTTTTCCCTACCTGATCCACAAAGGCCTGAAGTATTCCAGTCTGGCTTCACTGAACGGCCACCATCCCGGGGTCACTGCATTCTGGCAGTGGAGCCGTGTGCCATTTGCCTGCTAAGGCTTTGCGTCTCCCACAGTGTATAGGAAGTCGGATCACGCGCCTCACAGTCGCCCTTCCTCTCAGTAACCCAAAGGGCTTTCGGATGATGCTTCACTTGGCTTTCCCGAAAGAGTCCCCCTACGGCTAGAGCATGTTGAATTACTAGTTCTGACGGGCTTTCTTGCCGGTAGCCGTAGGGGATACCACGTATCAGAACTCAGATGGGAGTTGGTCAGTCTGCCACCTACCCGTAGTAATCCCATAACCAGTTTGCGGTTTAGATGCTTCAAGTTGCTTTATGGAAGTGATGTTCTTTCGCCGATTGGTCGCGCTTCTCCGGCCCTCTCGAGTTCTCGGGTGAAAGCCCCCTTTAGTTTCATCTTGAATAAATGGTACATGCAGATGGTAATTCATCGGAGTTTATCCGACCCAATATTACCCTGCCGGAGGGGTGGAACCTCTTCATTACTAGCAAATGTCTCCTAAACCTGGCCAACCAAACTAATGAACGGTGGGTCTTTATCCGGAAAGAAAATCTGACCAATCGTGATAAAATGAATGCCACTTCGACGACCGTAGCCGTCATCATTGAACCCTTTATCTCCAGTTCCAGTTCCAGAGGGGATTTTGGTTCGTACACGGACTAGTTCTGTTTAGGCATTAGCAAGAACTTTGGTCCTCCTGTCCGCGCGTCGACTTGCTGGAAGCTGATTGCACCTCGGAAGCACTGATCGGCTAGGTTATCGTCAGACTTGACAGGCTTCTACTGGCTCATGGCCCGCAAAGATCCGAAGCAGTCAAGTCCCGTGTCACTAAAAGGCCACCACCCTGTGGTCACTCTATACTCCGGAAGCGGAATCATAGCTTGCCCGCGATAACGGTGCTTCGCCCGCATTATACACACCATCGCATTACACGTTTCACAGCTGTCCCCCATCTCAGTATCCAAAACCATTCCCGAAGAACACTCGAGACGTGGCTTTCCCTGGAGTGTCTGTAAGGCATGTGTGCTGAATCGTCAAGTATATCACGGGTTGCCTGGTTGGTAGTATTGTGAGATGCTTCGTGTTAAAACTCGGGTGAATTGTTCAGCCCAGCATCTACCCTTAGTAGTCTATGAACATCTTTTGGATTTAGATAATGGATGTTGCTCTTTGGGAATGATATTCTCTCGTAGCTTGGTCCCATCCCTCCGGGATTCTTGAACTCTCGGGGGAAGGCCTCACTTTTAACCCTCTTGAATACATCACACTCTGCGAATCGTAGTTCATCAGAATTTATTGGACCCACATGTATGAGGCTAAATCTGTGGAACTCTTTCACGGTAAACAGGTTTCTCTTAGAATGAGTCTACGGTACCAGTGAGAGTAGCTCCTCTACCCAAGGGGAAAACCTAACCAAACGTGGCAAGGTAGATATCGGTTCGGCGGCATCTATCCTCATCACCGCTCCTTTGATCTCCTTTTCCGATCCAAGAGGCGGCTCCGGTTCACAAACGAGCCAGTCCTGTTCAGGCATGTGCGGGAATTTCGGTCCTCCCGTCCACAAACCTATCTGTTGAAAATTGGTCGAACCTCATGAGCACAAATCGGATGGCTTCGCAGTAATTTCGTCTTGTATGACGGCGAGCCAGCCAGCGACGAAAGTACTATAACGACTCCTGACGTTGGTAATTTAGTAAAGCACTATTGCTGAGTCCGTGTAAAAACGGGCTAATCAACTGTAGAAGTGGGAACATTTCTTTAACGCTTGTACAGCCCTTACAGCTAACACTGCCGCACCGAGCTCCAGACCGATTTTAGTGAGGCGACGCGAGCCTTGGCATGCGTGTTCGCTAGCCACTCTAGCAAAGCACGGACCACCTGTCAGTTAGAGAAGCACCCCAAATATGACATAACTATCACCAGGACCACGAACTATAGCAACATTATCGGCGGGGAACGAATGGTACACGTATATTGGAAAAGCACTACTGTTCTTAATGCACGTAAACGATGTATTTACCATTTTCCAAAGGGGAGTTTTCCTCCTGCTTGCAGATGATATCAAAATCGTGTACACATTTTAGCCCGCGGCCTTAGCCTCTGCCGTGGATGACGTCACAGGGGAACTGCTTGCTCTCAGCTCCTGGGGTGATGATTGAAAAATTAGGTTCTCCGCCAAAAAAGTAATATTCTTACGTGTAAACGTCATGTCCCTACTGAAGCATTCAGTATAAACGGCTGATTTACGCCCAATAACTCTGAGGTACGGGACTTGGGTTCACACCATTCATGTTCGTTTGACTTTTCGGAACAGGCAGCCATCCAGGTGGCCAAAGCAAGCCGTGCGATCGGGCCCATACATCAAACCTCCATTTTACTGGAAAGCAAACTAAGCATTTTTAAATAATAATAATAATAGTTTATTTCGGAAGCGCCCGAAGCATGCCATGTGCATGATCATGTAGATACAGGTGATGGAATGGACAGATATAATTCATGGAAATATGGAGACTCTCATGGAAATACTGGGTAAAAAGGCTCAGGAGGGGGAATAAGGTAGGATGAAAATAGCATAAACGTATGCACACCATAGAGATTTCGTGGAGTTTAAATGAGCTCAAGAGCGGATTTGAATGGACGCCCGGTGAGTTTGAAATTCAAGGTCAGGTGGGCTGAATGGCTGGTCCCGGTCAATTACATATGGAGGCAGACTGGTAAACATGAGAAAGGCTGGAAATCGGTATAAAGAATTGCAGTAGCGAGGAACGATGGAGAAAAAGGTGAGGTGCACTGCAGTGGATTAGATGACAATGAAGCATTGGTACTTTGCAGTGAATTGTCGGCGGACAGGACACAAAACTCACCGTAAAACAGGCAGCGAGCAATGCAAGACGTAGAGGGATGATCAGATGACAGAAACGATTTAGAAGGATTGGATACGGTAGATGTGAGGCACAGATGTAGAGTTGATGGATGTCCATGATGACGGTCGTTGGAATGATAGCAAGAGAAATGGCAGGTGAGGAACTGCAAGATGCAGAGCGCGTGCACATAGATATATATGCTTGCGTTTATATATAAATATATATATATATATATATTTATTATATATATGTATAGGTTTAAGAGAAGCAGGAGCAATAACAATGGGGTCCTAGAAAGAAATTATCAGTCAATAGGAGGAGTAGGTAATGTTAGATCAATTGGTTGTAGGATTAACTTTGGAATTTCGTGGTGGATTAACTTCATGGCAAGTGCACGTGGCAGCCCAACGGAGAGAAAAATAGAATGTGGAAGCACAGAAGTGATGAAGACTGTTAGGAGCAGTTCATGGAAGAGTGAAGATGAAAGACAGGATCAAGGAAAACAGGTAAGAATGGGTCTAATTATTTGATCAATGCAGTTGCGAGATGTAGTGACGGACCAGAGGAATCGGGTAGTGACAGGTCAAACAATTTGGAACTGTTAAAGAACGTCACGACGTAACGTTGTCATTACAATGGTGGAACATGGAAAAGCGGACCACACTGGAAGGTACAGAGAAATGCCTGTAGCGAGCAATAAACGGATCAAGGGATGAAAGCAATGACCGAGGAGACACCGGTAAGAAATCACCAATCAGATCATTTTACTGCAGATGAGACACGAAGGAGGCGGACAAGGAAGCGGGAAGCCCCGAGATAAGTGGACCAGTAATAGAGCAAAAAGGCCACAAAAAACGAATGCGCAAAGGAGTTGGGGCAATGGAGCTGGAGAGCTGTGTGCCGGCAGACAGTTGAACAGGTGGATACTAATCAGGACACTGGAAAGAACCGCAGAGGAATCGCGGGGCCAAGTGAGGAAGA
The DNA here is from genome assembly GCA_948099385.1 of Fasciola hepatica. NCBI lineage: Eukaryota > Metazoa > Platyhelminthes > Trematoda > Plagiorchiida > Fasciolidae > Fasciola > Fasciola hepatica. Next base: position 1,290,745 of record CANUEZ040000180.1, on the reverse strand, counting down.
TATGGTGGTGGTGATTAGATAATAAATACGACTGTAAAAGATGCGAAGTTTGGAGCGGCAATTTCTAATATGCGGATTGGACATGGGTGCGGGTGCGTTTGGTGCATCATGGCATGGGGCACGAGGAGGGATTAACAGGGCGACAGGTTTAAGGAAGCTATCAATGGGCGTTCTGAGCAGAGGGTAACACCAAGCGCATAGATGATAGAAGCCAGCAATGACGGCAGGTGGGAAAAGAGTTATTGGCGAGCGTCGACAGAGAAGAGTGGTTAGGACGATAGTGACTCAAAGCAGTGAAAGTTGATGTAGAGAGAGGCAATAGGAGGGAGGACAAAACGGGAAGGTGTGCATACCGTGGTAGGGCGACAAAAATGGGAAGTGGAAACAGATGATAAGAGCTATAGGTGAACAAGCTGTGGCGGAAAAACGATGAGGAGCATGCAATTTTCAACCGACAGCATTGGATTCGGTAGTTCAAGAAAAGTTAGGGCGTGCCATCCGCAACCGGTGCTAGTGGGTGGGACTGGCCGTGCGCTGGGCACCCAACCTGAAAAACACTTCGTGAAGTGAACGCAGGAGGTGTGATCCACCAGTCTAGTTGCGCTCGCACATCGTTGCAGACGGCCTGCACGCCTGATGTGCGCCGGCCATAGCGGTGGATCTGACCGCGCCCCGCACTGTTGGGAGTGGCGCGAGTGATCATGGATAATTGTACAGGGGACAAAACGACCGCGATGGGGGTGCGTGAACCAGGAACAATTGACCAAGCCGTGAGACCATGTACAGGAGAGCCAACGGAAACAGCAATTGGTAGACGACCGTGTAGCAATATTTTCCAGGTGCACCTGCCAGGGAGATGGTAAGTACAGTGCCCGAAGTGGTCGGCCGTCAGCGGGGATCACTGGAGAGGGAAAAGGGATAGAGAAGCGCAGTCTGGGTGTGCCCCAGCTGAGAATCAACGGATACTGAGGAGAAAAAAAGTGAATATGATGGATAAGAGATGAACGTAGTTGAGCAATTGGGTTACCTTATGATGACAGGCGGTAGGTTCGCTGTGGATCAGTGAAGGCAATGGCCTTAGTTTGCGGGGTGGACCTAGTGGCTTGTGACGCAGAGGTAGTAGAGTTACAGTGTGAGACCTCTTTCAAAGGCCAGGTCGGCGGAGACGAGCTCATTGGTGAGCAATATAGCATTGGGGACTGTTAAGTATGACAAAAGTGCGCGCCTAAAAGCAAACGTTGAGGAGGCACTGCGTAAGCTAAGGGGCAGCTTATTCCAGATTTTGGAAAAGGCTGACAGAAAGAATCGGGACTTCAGACAGAGATTAGAATGAGGGACAGTGAGAGAGAAGGCACGGTGCCGGATGGGGTAGGAGCAGGGCGCAGCGAATGAGATGGGATAAGAGGTGTAGACCAGGTTATGGATTAGCTTAAAGAGGAAAATCAGGTTGAGCCTCATGCGACGAATCCATAGAGGCTCAATTTGTAGGAGCTCACACCGCTGGCGGTATGTTAGGGCTAGGGATACGCCCAACAGCCTTTTGGTGAAGGTACGCTGAACTTTCTCAAGAGATACAATGGAGGAACGTGGCCAGAGGCTGGAGGTAATGGGACAATATTCTAGGAGCGGTCTCACGTGTGAGAGATACATGGAGAGGCGACTGGCCGGTATTAGGAAACACCGATTGATCAGGCCTAGGGTTCTTTTAGCCTTTGCGATTTGGAATGATGCCTGCTCTGAGAAGTTAAAGGAACAAGAGTAGCGCACGCCAAGATCGGTAACCATGGGCTGTATGGGGATGGGCAGGCCGTCCAGACAAATTTGGCCGGGTGGTACCGTGCACTTGTATGGTAGGAGGAAGCTTTTCTCCGCAGAGAATTTCATGAACCACGAGATGCACCAAGTTTGGAGAACGAGTAAGTCATGCGATATGTTGCATAGAGTCACGGATAGGTCACTAGGGAGGAAAGAGTACACTATTTTTATATCGTCGGCAAAGAGGAAAGGAGTGCCGTGTCGAATAGAAGAGAAAATTTCATTGATATAAATAAGGAATAGTAATGGGCCTAGGACACTGCCTTGGATGACGCCGCTAGTAATTGGTTTGGCGGAAGATAGGTGGCCATCGACGAGCACGGCTTGTGATCTGTTAGAGAGATAGGAGGATAGCCAGGAGAGGAGAGGGTCAGTAATACCGAGAGATCGGATTTTGGCCAACAGATGAATGTGGGGAACACGGTCAAAAGCCTTAGACATGTCGAGGTACAGGACAATTACAGAGTTACCGGCGTCGGCAGCAGACGATAGGACATTGAGAAAGTCAAGCTGGCAGGAAGAGCAGGAACGGGAGCTCAAGAAACCATGCTGACCAGGGTTCAGCAGGTTGTTAGATAAGAGGTACTAGACAATGTGTCTTTTGATAATTCTCTCCATAATTTTGCAGACTACTGGGGTGTGATTATTGGGCCGACAGTTATCTGGGTCGTGTAATACGCCCTTTTTGAAGCGCGGAACTATAACAGAGGATTTCCATTGAGGGGGGACGAAACTGTGAATCATGGAGGTGGTATACATATTAAGTAACAATAAAGGGAGGTCAGGACGACCGAAACGGAGGAGGGCCGGTGGGAGATCATCTGGTCCCGGTTTCGAGGAAGGTTCAATAGACGAAACTGATTTTTCAATTTCTAGATGGGTGAAGGGAATCGATGAAAGAGAGGCAGAGGTGCAGGGCTGGATTGTAGGAGGGGGAATACCAGGACAGCTTATAAGGGATGAAGAAAAATGCTCATTGAAGGCCTCAGAAATAGATGCTGGAGTATTAGCGGTAGATGAGCCGCAGATGAGGAACTTGGGCGAGATATGATTGGATTGATTGGACCTTTTACTAAGCAGGTTGGACTGGTAGCCAGTTTTGTTTGGGTGTGCTAGGGCGATGGTCCCACGTCAGACCCCTTCAGGTGTACAGCTCAATCATTTGTTCAAACATGCGACAGATGCCCAATAGCGTTTGAGAATTTGCAACAAGCATTCACGAAACAGCTCCTAGGTTTTCCTGTCCCCTTGAATTACATGGAACGTTTTAATCTGCTGAAAATCGATCCCTTACCGCTGCGCCGCCTAGGAAATACCTTCCAGTAATTTCCCATTATCTTGAAAAACAGACCATTTATTTCAACACCGCTGGTGAGAAGTCTTTTTAGTCATTCCTTAAGAAACAATGAGTTCATGGTTTCCGTCTCTTTGTCTAGGCTTGCGCTTAGGCTAAACGTCTCCATCAACAAGTAAGCTTCAATGTAGAACAAGCTACCACAAAGCATTCGAGGATTATCACCGACATCGGTGGCTTCCAAACAAGAAATATGCCTAACCCCGACGGTGGACAGGCTGAACAGGATGTGCTATCCATATATTTCAGGGACTCAGGCCTTTGAGATAGGAATGGGGTACTAATAAAGCGGATGACGGATTTAAACATCCCAGCCTCGATTAGACCCGCATAGGGTTGGCCTCCTCCCGACAGCAATTAGAGAACTCAGCAATTCATTCCCACTATATGGGAAAGCCAAATTATCTCATTTTTCAAAATCAAATATCCTTTTCGGGGCAAGCCAACCTAACGGCCTATGGCACATTCAGGTGTACGGGCCTCACGTTGTTAGGGCAGCAAATAGTGTCCTACCCTTGTGCGAATTAGTGTTTCGTGAACATGAACCCCATCGAATAATCGCAGGCTATGGTTGACTCCTCCTCCCCCTGCATTTTCTGTCCTGTGTAAACCTCCTTGGGGTTCTGACTTCATGGGCACGGTGAGCTTTACTGTTGCGCACCTGTGAACATTCTTGGCTGTGGTTGTCTCCCTGCATGGAGTTGACCACCAGTGAGAAAACACGAACACAAAAAGTAAGAGATTGTAATAAAAAGGAGAGAAAGAATTCCCCAGTGCTTTGCCCTGCAGGATTACCAGTCCTCTCATTTGTGACCCATGTCCCCTGGCTGCAGTGTTGCTACGGGTTGGCTGGTTTGTTCAACCCATTCCCAGCGCGACTTGTTACATGCGGTCCATGTTTCGGCCGGGGCTTGGGAGCTGTCGTCACCCGCCAAAAGTAGCTCCGACTTCTCTGACTGTGATGTAACTATAAATAGTAATAAAACATCTAAAAAGAGTGGATCACTCTCGGAGCGCCACGAGCTGGATGCCAATGAATGCGCATCGTGCTACCTCCGTACCTAAGTCAGACTCTATTGCCGCCTACCATGAGCACTGAATGCAGACCTTTAGAGTTCGCTTCCCTGACGACATTTCATCCCTATCCCGTTCCCACCTCCTACGGTTTTCCGACTCAGTCCTCACTTTTGTGGTGTTCTGCTTCGCAACACGCTAACGACGATAAAGATACCATGGTAACCATGCAACCGCCACTACATGAGATTTCCTTGCTCATAACCAAGTACAATCTCATCACGCTAGCCCCATCGAGTAGGAGCGTAGACGAACTTACGTCTACGTTTCACTGTACAAGACCAATTTTCTCTAATGCATCAAGACCGACACCATTATGGTTTTTATACTTTGAGGCTGCTCAGAAATCATTCAGTATAGAATAACCACTGTACCAGAAGAGGCAGTAACAAATATAAAGCTATGCTAGCGTGGTATCAATCCTATTCGCTCAAATGCCGTTCTTTCAAACCTTCTTACCGCCTCGATGCTGAGTTGCAGTCTGCTTAAGTCAAAGGTATTGAAGGTTATCACTTCTACTCCGTCTCAACCGCAGAGCCTTAGGTTACTATTAGTATCCCAACACTGTCACACCTAAGTACGAACTATTAATCCTTTGGGGTGCATACAAAGCTGCCTGGCTGGCGTACGCAAATTTGCTAGCTTATAACATAGTAGCTCAATCTCCTGCGAGCCTGCTCTGCCCAGAACGCGGAGTAGGTGCCAATGACCGCCTAAATGAAACTATATCCTCACTCCGTTCATATAAACCGAACCGGTTCATTATTGTTGTCGTCATATATTACCATAACTCACAGGTAGAACCACCTCCGGACTAAAATCCCCATTTATTCCAGGTTCGTTGTCTCCCACTATCAGCCGCCACACCGGATAACCAAGGATGCCACTTTGATTCATACCGACGGGGACCCAAGCAGAACCTTTCATAGCATCTGGGACCGCAGTCAAGCAACGCGTCAGAAATTACCCCCAGCTGCTCACCGGATCGATTAGCGGTTTCTGACGCAATGCCCCTTCTGCCGATAACACCGTTGCAGCCAGCACAAACAACAGTCCACAGGCAACCTGCTAATATACCAGTCATCGGTCAAATCCTTCATATCTCGCCATGCCCGGCTGATTGACCGACACATATCCCTCACCCCGCCAAAAGAAACATACCTATAGGATGGCGCACATTACCAGCAATGACGCTGAAAAACACTGAGACTCAATGCGTCAATATGTAAACGTAAATATATACTGGCCAGTGAAACAGCGTACTTAAGCCCAAGTCTATAGGGAGATTTTCCACTTCAGTATCTGGCGCAACAGTCCGTTTTTCCCTCAAACCGTGGATATTGATTATCCACCTTTCCAGAAGCCTCCAGTTGTACTTTCTCATTTCTTAACGGTACGGGTCACTGAACCTTAAATTAAACTCACCTTCTCAGGAATGCTGTTCCTTCCACACTCACCAAAGTTCCCAAAAGCACATTCATAAAACTGTTTTCATGCCTCCCTGTTTCGTAACTCGTTCCTTTCATTGAACCTCGGTAGATCCGTCCTTCAGGGTTTGCATAATCCCCGTGGTTTGCTATCCTTTTCACATGCTTCGATTTTCCCGGGTGCACTTCCATACAATTTCTTTTTCTTCTATTTAGAACTTACACTGTTCGCAGAACCCCAGTAAGCCTCCGTTTTCCATGGCTTGCATCATTCTCGTTTATAGCGTATCTTTAGCATTGTGCTTTAACTACATTTTCGGTATCCCCACTGCGGTGCCGCCTAACTCAAAATCAAAACCGGTTCGAAATGGCCGCGCAAACCATTAGTAAAGTGATCCATATAAACCGTCCCTGGCCATGTTTTTCTATTGCCGACACTTTTGACTTTTATACCCAAAATTTGTGATTATTCCATCCTACTGAGTAACTCTGTAAACCATGATCATGGATCTGCGCATGAGTCTCGACCATGGCTTAGTGCAAGTGTATTTATCACGGTCAAGAAATATACAATAAATCAATTAACCAATTGTTATCATCAATAATAAAGGGCACGGGCAAAGTTCGAGCGGCCACCTTTCTTGGCAGCACGGGTTTAAGTATACAAAATGTGGGAAACAAAAAAGCAAGTTTTATTGTCGCCAAAAGTTTACCACCCCAGCCCAGTGGCACCATAGAAGGGAAGACAAAAACAGTAATCGGGCCTACCCAGTCTCGGGCCGAGCACTCGCGAACATCAACAGGATATGGCCTGGGAGGGATGGTCTCGTGAAAGTAGCCCCTAGAACCCTTTCTATCGCTCTCCTGTCTTCGCGTTTTTCCGTCTTCAGTCTTTTTCTCCTGAGGTGAATGGTCAGGCAGAGTTGAGGGCTGGAAGCTTGATCCTAGAGCCAAACAGAAATAAAGCATAGCGGCAGATCTAACCCAAACTTTTCGTCCCACAGCCCTCGGGGGCGCCTTTGAAGAAGAGAGGAATCTCCATCAAGTCAGAGTACCTGTAGAGTGAAGAGCAAACTGGTGCAACAAACTGGAATATCTGGCAAAATGCCGCCAAGCCCTGAATGGTTCTTCAAAGGAAGATCCTGCCTCACTAACCTGCTATAATTTTTCGGCGGGTTAGCTGGCAGATTAGACCAAGGGGAACGAGCAGCGATAAGCCACTTGGACTTTCAATAATCCCTTGATTCGGTAAACCACCGTTTCTAGCCGGGCAGTCTGAAGGCACTTGGTGTAACAAACGTTTGAGCAATGCGTAGCCAAATTCGCAACGGATCCCGAAATCAAAAGACGATTATCCGTGATATTCTACGATACTAGATTATTACATGAACAATGACATAAAAAATATACAAACCTCAATAATACGATCACAAGGACTCAACAACGAGAAACCGAATAGCAGCGTGTGAGCAAACAGCACGTGCGTCACGCAGGTCCTGAACAAGGATGTGCCAAAATAGCGCTCTGGGGGCGAACAAACAACAATTGGTCCGGAAAAACAACTAGTTCGTGAGGACAAGTCAACAGTGTAGGCAAATGAGTGATGTTGGGAAAAACACTGAACCGCGAGGGAAATAGGGGATTTTACACGACCGGCTGTTACACTTGGGGCGGCACCACAGATAGTGAGATGGACCGAAGGCTACTTAAGGAATGGAGATATCTTCGCACAGGTCGGGAACACCAGGTCTATATTAGCCCTAACATTCAGTGTTGTGCAACAAGGCTCCGCGCCCGGACCACTGTTATTCCTAATATAGGCGAGTCATCTGGTAACCACACTGGACTGCCCAGGGTTCCTACTCACGGATGATATCAGAGTAGTATGTGAACCAACCTCAAGTAGACCGCGGCCAGACTTAAACAGGATTAGTGCTTGGGCTGAAAAGAGTGAGTCACCACTGAATACAGCAAAATGCAAACACTTGCTGGCAGGCAGGGGAAGCGAGGAAGATAGGTGCGTAGGGCTGTCTGTCCCATCAAGGGCTGAGTCCGCTGCCGTGTGCTTGTGCACGACAGCTTCGAACCCACCGAGTGTTGCACGTCGGAAGCCGTCGGGACAAATCGGGAGCTTTTCAACTTGGGACCAAAGTTGGTCTATAAAGAAGCCGGAATAACAAACGGAACAAGTTGCCTTCACTTATAGTGACAGCAGACTCGGTCTTCGCCTTCAAGTGAAAACTGGAGGCTAGCTGGACAGAGGTATTCCCAAAATGATACCAACTATCCTGGGAAGCTTTCTGTTGTTCTTATTATCCGTCCTTCTCTCCCCCTCCGACCGACGGCCTTATACGGCATCTCATCACTCTGGTGTTTCCTGGCTGTACTTGTCTCTACCACAGCCTCCGTATCACCCTACTCATAATCATTCCATATCACCATATTCACGTTATTCGATGACTCGGGGTATGCCTCACTTGTGGACAGCAGTGAGTTGTGGCATCGAACCTACTCTGGAGTGACGTTGCTGTTCCCAAGCGAAAGCACGGTTCTTTGCGCGTCCTCTCAGCTACTGCAAATAGTATGTCGGAAGGCGTACTTTTTGAAGAGCTCATTCTCATCAGAAGAGTTTATTCTCTCCAAAAACAGACTATCCGTTTTGGTGTCCTTTTTGGTGCTTTTTGTTGGGTTCAGTGCAACTGATACCGGATAACGTCTTTTTGATGCCCTTTTTGTAGTCTACCGCTTTTGTGGAAGTTTTGTAGTGTGCATATTTCTCAGCACTTGCTTTGGTGTACCGTCTGTGTCCGTTCAAAAGGTTGTGCTACTATCCTGCTGGTGTTCGGTACAGTATTTTCAAACGAACCCGACCGCCACTGCAGATTTGAAAGGAACAGAGGTTGATCATATCGATCAGGCGAGGAGCAGTGGGAGTAAGAAATGCACGGACCTGGTGCAATGTGAGGGAACTCAACGTGACCAGTTTTGCCTTTGGTATCATCCGAAGTGCTCCAAGCTGGAAGAGGAAGACTTCGAGCTGCACATCAAGCACGCACCGCTCAAGTGGATATGCGCCCACTGCTTCGCTTTCGCAGGCAAGTGCTCGCGCATAATTCGAATTGAACTAGGAAAAGGGTAAATGAACGTGAATCTGGAACCAAGACTAGAGAGAGCGAATTGGATCCATAGCTCAGAAGGAAAGGGAAAACAGTGTGCCAGATGGGAAAACTGAAAAAGACAACCCAAGCGAAAAGGTAAGAAAAGAAAAGAGGCAGCAGGTTTCACCAATGTGGAAAAAAGCCTCCTGACGGAAGTAGAATCCCTCAAGGAGCAGGTTAAACGCCTACATTCTGAAGTGCAACACATGAAGCGTGACAATGATGTCATGGCAGACGGAAGTAGAAAACTGCCACTTCATAACCTTAGGGAGAACATCGTAAAAGTCGGTAGAATCAGGAAGGAGAAAAACCGCTGGCATGTGACTGAGGTACTTAGGATGGCTGGCCTACCTCTTACGACACCAATAGTCAAGCGCCACCGACTAGGACTATGGCGTTGAACACAACCAGCGCCGCCACGACCCCTGGTAGTTTTGTTCCACAGTGTCTACTGGAGAGATATGCTGCTGCCCAGGGCGGGAGCAGTCGAGGGCAGCACGCAGGGAATAGTAAGGGTCAAAACCTGAAAGCCCAGCACTTGTCAAACCGGGAAATGCAATAGTCTCGCTGAGAACGGGCACACCTGATCTGAAGCGGCCGACTATCCATGCAGCGAAAACGGAGACGACCCCTCTTGGGAAGTCAACACCTAAAGCCCAATGAGTAGTTCCGGTCCCAAAGGTGACTTCAGGGGCCGATAAACAAACAGCTAAATTTCAGGAAGTTCAAAAGACCAAAAGGAAGGGGGCTCACAGGGCATTCAGTCCGGTTGGTGTTGAGAAAGTGCAACCAGCCAGCCCGATTCTGAAGGAGACGCCCAAAAATTCCTCTCAGGCGCAAACAGCAAAGTTGGAGGTACCAGAGGGAAAGCAGAGGAAACCGGCTGGACTGAGGTGGTCGCAAGACCGACCCGGGCCATCGGTATGGTGACTTATAGGGGAGGAACGTCCGCTGTGCTCGTTCAGCCTGACACCGGATCGACGGTTGGGGATAGAAGACGCGAAACTCAGAGCATCAATTGACATTCAAGATGCTGCACCGCGGACACCTATTGAGGCAATAAACGGGGCATCACCTCGGAGGTTGCGCCCGAGGGTGACCTAGCCGCAAAATTAGCAATGAAGCCAGCAGCGAGGACCAGGGAACTGTCAATATGGTACACCAACACCTGCAGTCTCCTGAGAAAAAGGGGGTAGTTGACGACTGGGATCGCTGAGTCTGATGTCGTTGCATTGACGGGTACTTGGATAAGGCCAAATACTGACATGCGCCTTCAGAAATACGCTGCCTGCAGACAGGATAGAACAGATGGGAGGCAGGGGGCGGAGTAGCACTTATAATACACACCAACATAGACCATTGGGAGGCTCCGTTCAACTTGGTCTCAGGTAATGTACAGGCCAGATCCTGCCTCATCAGGATCGAGGTGCAAGCAGTATGCACTATCTGTATCTACAGGGCACCGCTAGCGACAGATGGGGAAGACGTTGTGCTTTTGTAAATGCTGAATGCGGTGCTGGCACAGACAAAGGACTTCGTCTTATTAGGGGGTCTAAACCTACCGGAAATTAACTGGGAAAGCTGGACCGCACCAAGGGGATCGGTGGGCGACAAGTTTCTGCAGTGGGTCCAGTTACATGCACTTAAGCAGCAAGTGACGCGGGCCACTAGACACAGAGGTGGACTGCATCCGTCTCTCCTTGACTTAATCATAACGCGGCACCATCAGGACGTTAAGGAAATTAAGTGGGAAGAGCCACTTGGAAAAAGTGATCATTTAGTCCTAAGGGTCACACTAAGACTGAACAAGGCGCCGAAGGGAATTGTGTTAAGACGGCGCTATGGTAGAATCAATATAGGTAAACTAAAGAGAGCGGCGGAGGAATTTCAGTGGACACCGAGACACACAAAAGCCTCCGTAGAGGAACGTTGGGAAGCCATCAAGATTTCGAACTTGGTGTGTTAGCAGCACAAAAGTGGTCAGGCAAATAGGACCTTCCACTAAACCTCACCAAGTGTCAATGCTTGATCACAAATACAGGGGCTATTTGGAATGATGTGGGTCCATTGCAAGTGGTCTCGCAGGTCAAAGACTTGGGTGTTATGATGGAAAACAGCTTCAAGCCGTCAAAGCAGTGCACCGCAGCAGCCAATATGTTCAGGAGAGAACTCTTTTGAGTTAGATCCATTATGTCGTGTAGAAAGCCGGAGATTTTCGTTCCGACATACCAGGCCATATTTTGGCCGCATATGGAGCACTATGTGCAAGCCTGGGCCCCGTACTACCAGGGGGATATAGACTGTCTGGAGAAAGTGCAAGGGCTAGCCACTAGAATGGTGACTGGGCAAGGGGGGATTAGCTACACAGAGCGTCTCCGTGCCCTAGGTCTGTTCTCCATGGAAAGACGGCGCATTCGCAGGGATTTGATAGAAGCCTTCAAGGCAATGAAGGGACTATCAGGAATAAATCGAGAAGACCTTTTCTGTCCGATCCCTGAGGGAGGCACGAGGGAGCATAGCCTTAGATTACAAAGGAAGCTATCGGGGCTCCAAATTAGGGCGAATTACTTCTCTAATACGGTGGTATCGTACTGGAATAAGCTGTAGCGTACTACTCTGTCTATGTGGTACACTTAATTATTGTCAACAATATCTAAGACGACACTAGCAAACTAAGATGGGCGGATGAGCGTGCGGTGATAAAAAGGCCAAAATGGTATGTACATTAAGAATTAAAATGAAACAATAGGTGTGACTCAAACTCACAGTTGTTCAGTGTTCTTGTGATCAGGAAATGCGCGTCGAAGAGCCAATATCCGCCAATGTCTTCAGTTCAGTTCGGTCTGACAGCCATCCGTTGAACAGAACAGGATGGTATCGAGCGAAGTGCCAAGAGACGCTGTTGAAGCTTCTAAAATGTTTTGTTTCACACAGTTAGTTCCGAACGATATGATCCCAAGACACTCCAAACCAGAAGATGAGACCGAGCCAGAGTGAAAGATTTATTTAAAGCCTTTTTTGTATTGCGCGGTGGTGACGTCCAAAAGATGTGTGTTTTTACATTAAAACGTCGGTACAGCAAAGGAGTGTCGCACCAAGGGACGTTGAAAATCATGGGAAAAGTCGGAAATGTACAGGTACCTACACAACTCCCCCGCCAGAGCGTTTGTTGTACAAAATAAACGCTCGATAGAAAAATAGAAAGAGGAAACGGTTAGCGAAAGAAAACGTCAACTAACAAAGTCTTGAAATCTGACAGGATGTCGAACGTTTCTGCCGGAACGGCGGGTTACCAGGGAAGGTTTTTGCTGTGGTGGTGCTGGCGGGTGTGGTGTAGTGTCTGGTGTGATGATAGAGTTTGGATCATCAACAGGTATTGTTGGTGGTGTGTTTGTGGATGGTGATTGTGTCGGTGTTGTTGGTGATGAAGGTGTATCAAAATGCGCGGGTTTTAATCTGTCAACGGAAACAGTGTCTGACTTATCGGCTTTTTGAACCACGAAATATTTTTCTGTGCGACTAAGCACTTTAAATGGACCATCATACGGTGGTGTGAGTGGTTTGCGAACAGCATCGTTACGAATAAAAACGAAAGGTGACGTATATAGATCATTATGTACAAAAACGTGTGTGGATGACGAGCGAGTGGGTGTTGGACGTAGATGTGACATACGGTCTTTGAGTTGTTGGACAAATTGGGATGGGTTAGGACTGGCATCGGTGCTGGGTTGAACATACTCACCTAGAAGGCATATGGTGGTACCGAAAACGAGTTCAGCTGACCTGCTGTGGAGGTCGTCTTTGACTGATGACCGCAGACCTAAGAGAACTAGTGGCAGGTTGTCGCTCCAGTTATTGGGGTTTGGCTGTGATATCAGTGCTGCTTTGAGTTGACGGTGTAGGCGCTCTACCATGCCATTGGACGAAGGATGGTATGCAGTTGTTGTGATGTGCTTACAGCCAAGCAGTTTAGTGAACTCACGAAACAAGGTCGACTGGAATTGGCTGCCACGGTCTGTGGTGACGGTAGACGGTACACCAAATGTAGCAATCCATTGCTGGAGTAGTACTTTCGCAATATTTTCTGCCGAGGTGTCGGAAATGGGTACTGCCACTGGCCAGCGTGTGAAACGATCAACAACGGTTAATAAGTGGGTATGTCCATTTGATGGTGGTAGTGGACCAACAAGATCGACGTGAATATGTGTGAAACGGACGTCGGGAACGGTGAACGTACTGGGAGGAGAAAAAGTGTGGCGGTGGACTTTGTTTCTCTGACATTGTAAACACTGTTTAGTCCATAATGCAATGTCAGAATTCATATTGGGCCAAACAAATCTGGCAGAAATGAGTTTGCGAGATGCACGGGTACCAGGATGGGAACGAGAATGAAAATGATCGAAAACGATCTTCCTGTAGCAAGTTGGAACGACAGGACGAGGGTGACCTGTAGACCAGTCACATAGGACTGTGCCATCGGCTGAAGGTAGGGGAGAATCCTTGAGCTGGAGTGTGGAGGATGTGCGCAGTTCGAGCAAGGATGGATCATCACGCTGGAGGTTTGCCAGTTCCGTAAGATCGAATTTAGTCTGCACCGTGTTGATGTCAGGTCTGGATAATGCATCAGCCACAACATTATCAACTCCACGCACGTAGCGGATGTCTGTTGTGAACTGAGAAATATAATCCAAATAGCGGATATCTCTGGGTGAATGTCGGTCAGGCTTGGCATGAAGTGCGTGTGTCAGGGGTTTGTGGTCAGTGTGCACACGAAATTGTCGTCCTTCCAAAAGGTGGCGGAAATGACGGATAGACAAGTAAATGGCTAGGAGTTCGCGAGAAAATGTGCTGTATTTTGTCTGTGCCGCCTGGAGTTTTTGCGAAAAGAACGCTAAGGGCTGTAATTGGTTGTCCACTATTTGGTGAAGCACTGCACCGACTGCAGTATTTGATGCATCAGTCGTTAGGACTAACTCAGTATTTGGATCCGAATGTGGATGGTGCAGCATGGTGGCATCCGCGAGAGCTTTTTTGGCTTCTGCGAAAGCTGTCTCGGCCTCGGGAGTGAAATCGATCGTCTTGACGTTGGAATTGAGAAGATCGGTCAAAGGTGAAACAATGGTCACACAATGGGGAATGAAGCGACGGTAGTAGTTCAAAATTCCCAAGAAACGTCGTAACTGTGTGATCGTCTGAGGTGCAGGAAATGACAGGATGCTGCGCACCTTATCTGGGAGGGGTGTAAAACCTTTTTGATCGATATGGTGCCCGAGGAAGTCGAGGGACGGAACACCGAACACGCATTTACTAGGGTTCAGTTGAAGTCCGTATTATTGGAAACGTCGAAAGAGTTGACGTAGGTGAATGGCATGCTCTGATGGAGAGGCGCTGGCAATTAAGATGTCGTCGATGTAGCCAAACGCGAAGGGTAGACCTCGAAGAACTTCATCGACGAATCGTTGGAACGTCTGGGCAGCGTTTCTCAATCCAAATGGCATGCGAATGAACTCGAACAGGCCAAAAGGCGTGGTGATGGCTGTCTTGGGAATGTCTTCTTCGGCCACGGGGATTTGGTGATATGCCTTTACGAGGTCAACCTTGGAAAAGATTGTCTTCCCAGAGAGATTCTGTGCAAAATCATGAATGTGTGGGATCGGGTACCTGTCGGGGACGGTGACGTTTTTGAGAACACGGTAGTCTCCACAGGGTCTCCAATCACCAGATGATTTTGTAACCATGTGCAAAGGCGAGGCCCATGGGCTTGAAGACGGTCGAATGATGCCAAGATTCGTCATATGTTCGAATTCAAGGCGTGCGATACGGAGTTTGTCGGCGTTGAGTCGTCGTGGTTGAAGGTGGACAGGTTGGCCTTTTGTAACGATGTGGTGCTGCACAGCATGGGAGACTGGGTCGGTGAACTGACACGGTTTAGTGAGGGATGGAAACTCCTTCAAAATGTCAGCAAACGGCGATTGCGGGATCGCCAGCCGAATACCCAGAGAGTTGGTGCATTTACCAATGCCGACTGCACAAAGCTTGGTTGTGGTGTCTACCAGCTTGCGAATTTTGAGGTCCACTGTTAGGCCGAAGTGTGAGAGGAAATCCGCGCCAATAGTGGGAGTCTGGACATCTGCCTGGATGAAAACCCATTGAAAAGAGCGTCGGAGGCCTAAATCAAGAGTGATGGACCGTTGGCCGAATGTAGCAGTAGTTGTTGTGTTTGCTGCTTGCAGTGTAAAGTGAGATGGTTTGAGGCTGTGATGTTTGGGTGGGGGGATTACACTGATCTCGGCGCCGGTATCAATGAGGAATCGAAGACCACTGGATCGGTCAACGATATAAAATAGGCGATTTTCATGTGGAGGGCCAGCCCTAGTCGTCGCCGTTACTGGCTGGCCTGGTCGTTTGACTGTGGAGTGTAAGTGCGGAATGAACATGGAGGATCGCAGCGGCGTGCCTTGGAGCCGAAAGTGCGGTGGTACCAACACCAGGTTTGTAATCGGCGGTTTCTGGACCGTGATCTAGGTCGATGAGGTACTTCGGCGGACACAGATCGATGAGTAGTAAATGCGTTGCACATTGCACTGACCTGATTGCACAACATACGAACGGTTTCTTTTAGGTCCGTAATGTCCTTATCGATATGCGAGTGATGAGATGGGGAATCAGGACTGCGAGAAACGTCACCACGGCGATCTGGGGCAGGAACTGGTAACGTCGTAGGGGATTCGTGCGTCGGAGTGGTTTCGGAGGGTGATGTCATGTGAACGCAAGGTCTACCAGCCGGGTAACATTCCATTATTCTGTCGGCGTGCTGTGCAACTTTGTCAAGTGGAGTAGTGGGTTCCAGCATTGACAGGACCTGCTGCATCGGGAGAGGTAGTTTATCAACCCATATCTCCCTGAAAATGGCGTCGTCCATTTGCCGTCCAGCCAGTAGCGACCGCATGTGGCGCATAAGCTGGGACGGAGTTTGGTCTCCGAGCTCCACCGACGTGAACAGTTCACGGAGCATTTTTCCGGCTGATTTTCCGGTACGCTGAATGACTGCTTCCTCAAGCTTCGTGTAAGGAGCTTCTGGTGGAATGGGATCGAGGAGATCTTCCACGTCAACGGCGATGTCAAAGGGAAGTGCTTGGACAACGTGAGAGTATTTCACGCGCTCGCAGGTTATACGTCGAGTGGCAAATACGGCTTCTATCTGTCGAAACCACACTCGAGGGTTGGTCGGGGCAAAAACGGGCAGTTTGAGAGCAACCGCGTGGATGTCAATAGATTCGCTGTCAGACATGGTGAATGGTGTGGAACTTGGACCAAAAGAATGAAGCTAGTGTCAAATGATGGAAAAACAACCTGGGCTTACCAATCGTACTGGAATAAGCTGTAGCGTACTACTCTGTCTATGTGGTACACTTAATTATTGTCAACAATATCTAAGACGACACTAGCAAACTAAGATGGGCGGAGGAGCGTGCGGTGATAAAAAGGCCAAAATGGTATGTACATTAAGAATTAAAATGAAACAATAGGTGTGACTCAAACTCACAGTTGTTCAGTGTTCTTGTGATCAGGAAATGCGCGTCGAAGAGCCAATATCCGCCAATGTCTTCAGTTCAGTTCGGTCTGACAGCCATCCGTTGAACAGAACAGGATGGTATCGAGCGAAGTGCCAAGAGACGCTGTTGAAGCTTCTAAAATGTTTTGTTTCACACAGTTAGTTCCGAACGATATGATCCCAAGACACTCCAAACCAGAAGATGAGACCGAGCCAGAGTGAAAGATTTATTTAAAGCCTTTTTTGTATTGCGCGGTGGTGACGTCCAAAAGATGTGTGTTTTTACATTAAAACGTCGGTACAGCAAAGGAGTGTCGCACCAAGGGACGTTGAAAATCATGGGAAAAGTCGGAAATGTACAGGTACCTACACAACTCCCCCGCCAGAGCGTTTGTTGTACAAAATAAACGCTCGATAGAAAAATAGAAAGAGGAAACGGTTAGCGAAAGAAAACGTCAACTAACAAAGTCTTGAAATCTGACAGGATGTCGAACGTTTCTGCCGGAACGGCGGGTTACCAGGGAAGGTTTTTGCTGTGGTGGTGCTGGCGGGTGTGGTGTAGTGTCTGGTGTGATGATAGAGTTTGGATCATCAACAGGTATTGTTGGTGGTGTGTTTGTGGATGGTGATTGTGTCGGTGTTGTTGGTGATGAAGGTGTATCAAAATGCGCGGGTTTTAATCTGTCAACGGAAACAGTGTCTGACTTATCGGCTTTTTGAACCACGAAATATTTTTCTGTGCGACTAAGCACTTTAAATGGACCATCATACGGTGGTGTGAGTGGTTTGCGAACAGCATCGTTACGAATAAAAACGAAAGGTGACGTATATAGATCATTATGTACAAAAACGTGTGTGGATGACGAGCGAGTGGGTGTTGGACGTAGATGTGACATACGGTCTTTGAGTTGTTGGACAAATTGGGATGGGTTAGGACTGGCATCGGTGCTGGGTTGAACATACTCACCTAGAAGGCATATGGTGGTACCGAAAACGAGTTCAGCTGACCTGCTGTGGAGGTCGTCTTTGACTGATGACCGCAGACCTAAGAGAACTAGTGGCAGGTTGTCGCTCCAGTTATTGGGGTTTGGCTGTGATATCAGTGCTGCTTTGAGTTGACGGTGTAGGCGCTCTACCATGCCATTGGACGAAGGATGGTATGCAGTTGTTGTGATGTGCTTACAGCCAAGCAGTTTAGTGAACTCACGAAACAAGGTCGACTGGAATTGGCTGCCACGGTCTGTGGTGACGGTAGACGGTACACCAAATGTAGCAATCCATTGCTGGAGTAGTACTTTCGCAATATTTTCTGCCGAGGTGTCGGAAATGGGTACTGCCACTGGCCAGCGTGTGAAACGATCAACAACGGTTAATAAGTGGGTATGTCCATTTGATGGTGGTAGTGGACCAACAAGATCGACGTGAATATGTGTGAAACGGACGTCGGGAACGGTGAACGTACTGGGAGGAGAAAAAGTGTGGCGGTGGACTTTGTTTCTCTGACATTGTAAACACTGTTTAGTCCATAATGCAATGTCAGAATTCATATTGGGCCAAACAAATCTGGCAGAAATGAGTTTGCGAGATGCACGGGTACCAGGATGGGAACGAGAATGAAAATGATCGAAAACGATCTTCCTGTAGCAAGTTGGAACGACAGGACGAGGGTGACCTGTAGACCAGTCACATAGGACTGTGCCATCGGCTGAAGGTAGGGGAGAATCCTTGAGCTGGAGTGTGGAGGATGTGCGCAGTTCGAGCAAGGATGGATCATCACGCTGGAGGTTTGCCAGTTCCGTAAGATCGAATTTAGTCTGCACCGTGTTGATGTCAGGTCTGGATAATGCATCAGCCACAACATTATCAACTCCACGCACGTAGCGGATGTCTGTTGTGAACTGAGAAATATAATCCAAATAGCGGATATCTCTGGGTGAATGTCGGTCAGGCTTGGCATGAAGTGCGTGTGTCAGGGGTTTGTGGTCAGTGTGCACACGAAATTGTCGTCCTTCCAAAAGGTGGCGGAAATGACGGATAGACAAGTAAATGGCTAGGAGTTCGCGAGAAAATGTGCTGTATTTTGTCTGTGCCGCCTGGAGTTTTTGCGAAAAGAACGCTAAGGGCTGTAATTGGTTGTCCACTATTTGGTGAAGCACTGCACCGACTGCAGTATTTGATGCATCAGTCGTTAGGACTAACTCAGTATTTGGATCCGAATGTGGATGGTGCAGCATGGTGGCATCCGCGAGAGCTTTTTTGGCTTCTGCGAAAGCTGTCTCGGCCTCGGGAGTGAAATCGATCGTCTTGACGTTGGAATTGAGAAGATCGGTCAAAGGTGAAACAATGGTCACACAATGGGGAATGAAGCGACGGTAGTAGTTCAAAATTCCCAAGAAACGTCGTAACTGTGTGATCGTCTGAGGTGCAGGAAATGACAGGATGCTGCGCACCTTATCTGGGAGGGGTGTAAAACCTTTTTGATCGATATGGTGCCCGAGGAAGTCGAGGGACGGAACACCGAACACGCATTTACTAGGGTTCAGTTGAAGTCCGTATTATTGGAAACGTCGAAAGAGTTGACGTAGGTGAATGGCATGCTCTGATGGAGAGGCGCTGGCAATTAAGATGTCGTCGATGTAGCCAAACGCGAAGGGTAGACCTCGAAGAACTTCATCGACGAATCGTTGGAACGTCTGGGCAGCGTTTCTCAATCCAAATGGCATGCGAATGAACTCGAACAGGCCAAAAGGCGTGGTGATGGCTGTCTTGGGAATGTCTTCTTCGGCCACGGGGATTTGGTGATATGCCTTTACGAGGTCAACCTTGGAAAAGATTGTCTTCCCAGAGAGATTCTGTGCAAAATCATGAATGTGTGGGATCGGGTACCTGTCGGGGACGATGACGTTTTTGAGAACACGGTAGTCTCCACAGGGTCTCCAATCACCAGATGATTTTGTAACCATGTGCAAAGGCGAGGCCCATGGGCTTGAAGACGGTCGAATGATGCCAAGATTCGTCATATGTTCGAATTCAAGGCGTGCGATACGGAGTTTGTCGGCGTTGAGTCGTCGTGGTTGAAGGTGGACAGGTTGGCCTTTTGTAACGATGTGGTGCTGCACAGCATGGGAGACTGGGTCGGTGAACTGACACGGTTTAGTGAGGGATGGAAACTCCTTCAAAATGTCAGCAAACGGCGATTGCGGGATCGCCAGCCGAATACCCAGAGAGTTGGTGCATTTACCAATGCCGACTGCACAAAGCTTGGTTGTGGTGTCTACCAGCTTGCGAATTTTGAGGTCCACTGTTAGGCCGAAGTGTGAGAGGAAATCCGCGCCAATAGTGGGAGTCTGGACATCTGCCTGGATGAAAACCCATTGAAAAGAGCGTCGGAGGCCTAAATCAAGAGTGATGGACCGTTGGCCGAATGTAGCAGTAGTTGTTGTGTTTGCTGCTTGCAGTGTAAAGTGAGATGGTTTGAGGCTGTGATGTTTGGGTGGGGGGATTACACTGATCTCGGCGCCGGTATCAATGAGGAATCGAAGACCACTGGATCGGTCAACGATATAAAATAGGCGATTTTCATGTGGAGGGCCAGCCCTAGTCGTCGCCGTTACTGGCTGGCCTGGTCGTTTGACTGTGGAGTGTAAGTGCGGAATGAACATGGAGGATCGCAGCGGCGTGCCTTGGAGCCGAAAGTGCGGTGGTACCAACACCAGGTTTGTAATCGGCGGTTTCTGGACCGTGATCTAGGTCGATGAGGTACTTCGGCGGACACAGATCGATGAGTAGTAAATGCGTTGCACATTGCACTGACCTGATTGCACAACATACGAACGGTTTCTTTTAGGTCCGTAATGTCCTTATCGATATGCGAGTGATGAGATGGGGAATCAGGACTGCGAGAAACGTCACCACGGCGATCTGGGGCAGGAACTGGTAACGTCGTAGGGGATTCGTGCGTCGGAGTGGTTTCGGAGGGTGATGTCATGTGAACGCAAGGTCTACCAGCCGGGTAACATTCCATTATTCTGTCGGCGTGCTGTGCAACTTTGTCAAGTGGAGTAGTGGGTTCCAGCATTGACAGGACCTGCTGCATCGGGAGAGGTAGTTTATCAACCCATATCTCCCTGAAAATGGCGTCGTCCATTTGCCGTCCAGCCAGTAGCGACCGCATGTGGCGCATAAGCTGGGACGGAGTTTGGTCTCCGAGCTCCACCGACGTGAACAGTTCACGGAGCATTTTTCCGGCTGATTTTCCGGTACGCTGAATGACTGCTTCCTCAAGCTTCGTGTAAGGAGCTTCTGGTGGAATGGGATCGAGGAGATCTTCCACGTCAACGGCGATGTCAAAGGGAAGTGCTTGGACAACGTGAGAGTATTTCACGCGCTCGCAGGTTATACGTCGAGTGGCAAATACGGCTTCTATCTGTCGAAACCACACTCGAGGGTTGGTCGGGGCAAAAACGGGCAGTTTGAGAGCAACCGCGTGGATGTCAATAGATTCGCTGTCAGACATGGTGAATGGTGTGGAACTTGGACCAAAAGAATGAAGCTAGTGTCAAATGATGGAAAAACAACCTGGGCTTACCAATCGTACTGGAATAAGCTGTAGCGTACTACTCTGTCTATGTGGTACACTTAATTATTGTCAACAATATCTAAGACGACACTAGCAAACTAAGATGGGCGGAGGAGCGTGCGGTGATAAAAAGGCCAAAATGGTATGTACATTAAGAATTAAAATGAAACAATAGGTGTGACTCAAACTCACAGTTGTTCAGTGTTCTTGTGATCAGGAAATGAGCGTCGAAGAGCCAATATCCGCCAATGTCTTCAGTTCAGTTCGGTCTGATAGCCATCCGTTGAACAGAACAGGATGGTATCGAGCGAAGTGCCAAGAGACGCTGTTGAAGCTTCTAAAATGTTTTGTTTCACACAGTTAGTTCCGAACGATATGATCCCAAGACACTCCAAACCAGAAGATGAGACCGAGCCAGAGTGAAAGATTTATTTAAAGCCTTTTTTGTATTGCGCGGTGGTGACGTCCAAAAGATGTGTGTTTTTACATTAAAACGTCGGTACAGCAAAGGAGTGTCGCACCAAGGGACGTTGAAAATCATGGGAAAAGTCGGAAATGTACAGGTACCTACAAGCTCCCGGAGGAGGTAATAAATGCCACAACGGTGAAGAATTTTAGGAAAGCAGTAGACGTATGTTGGGTGACCGTATACCCCGAATTATTCTAAGCAGCTTTCAGGATCAGACGCAATTTACCCATTGTTTCCACCTTTCTCTAACAGGGCTGATACTGCACAAAATTTCTGCCCTTCAGAATAAGAAAATCAGGCAGTGTTGTGAGCTACGGAAACGCGCCGACAACAAAACTATCTGGATACACGATTGGCTCTGCCCACACTAAGTCCTGTGCAAACTGAAATGGACTGAACTGAATATTCGATACCTGGAAGTCGCAGCACTGCGGGAACTCCTTGGGCTCGCAGTGTAAGAAACTGGACGTTTTCTGGCTCAAGAAGCAAGTCCTGTGACCTGACCTGAGCTGAAGTGAACTAAACTACTTCAAGACGTAGAGACTTAGTCGTGTGAAAACTGAACTGAAGTGAATGAATATTTGTCATGGTTAATAATTGGCGCGCCAGTTAAATGCACAAAACAATTCGCGGCAAGTGCGTTCTGCTGGGTATGTAGTAACAACTTGATTGGCAAAAGTTCACAAAGGTTCGGCGGCTTGTGGAAAAACATCCATAGTTCAAACATTCTGCAGTGATGGTAGGGAATTTCCGAGAAACTATTGTATGGTAAGTAATGGAATGAAGAACAAGTGATATTATCCACGTTACTGTAGTCTGTTACAGCTGAGCTTGTAGTGAAAAGTATAATCGTACCAGAGGCGAACGATAATGTTGTAAGTCGAATAAATATTCATTGGTGCCAGGAATTGTTCATATATACCCTTCCAGGTAAAGAAGTATTTGCCGATTTATTGCCTAAATATGTGAGTCAAATTTTTCACATTCGAAAGCAGAAGGTTGACCAGATAAACATGCTTATGGCTGTATTTGATTTGACTGACAAGAGTAGCTTCACTTCAGCTCAAGCTATCCTAACAAAGTACAGCTCTTCCCGCGAATGCTGCACAATTCCAAGTAAGTTTCCCGCAAAACAATGGTACCAGATTTCTTGGAAAGCTGTTCTCGTAGGGAACAAAACAGACTTAGAAGCAAGAAGAACGGTGGATTTCGACATTGCGAACTCATTTGCCCAGAAGTTGGGTGTCACCTACTTTGAAGCTTCGGCGGTGAGTTGAACGGTGTCTGGTTATAAGTATGGTATAGGTAATATTGGATGAGGCTATTTCAGGTATTATTTTACACAGAGTATAACAGAGTTAGGACCTAAGTATGGTGCACCCCATTGGATGCGCGTCCGGAAAACCAGGGGAAAACCCCGAAATCTGCCCTATTTTTCACAACATGAACAGGTCTATATATATATATATATATATATATATATATATATATATATATATATATATATATATATATATATATATATATATAGTTATGAACCAGACTGATTGAGCAACGAACTGAGAGGGAAGAATAATTCGAAAGGAGGCTTTAATCTTTTAACACTGTGAGTACTTGCTGTAAATTAAAAACGGGAACCTTTAGTATTAGAAAACGAGAGTATGGCAGTTTAACGTCAAAATAGTTCATAACATTCAGTGAAGTATAAAAGGTCGGTCACTTCCCGGGCATTCAAACTTCACGACTCCGTAAATTATATGGTCTGGTTCCTTGTTGGGCTTCCAGAAACTGCTGAACATTTTCTGACGGATCTGGGATAACACAAAACCCTCGTCTTCGATTTTGGATGTATGATGCAGGGAGTCGGACGTGTGTTCAAATGGCTCGGCGGTTGGAGAGGCATGTTGATCCGTCTGCGCTCGATGTGAGACCTCTGAGACGACCGGTTTGGGGGCAAGGTGCCCCAGTGACACAGTGTCTTTGTTATCGTTTGAGAGACGAATTGGAGCATATTGTGGTCTGCAGTTTAGAGCTTTACCTCTTCCACCAAGGAGTCGTATTTAGAAGACCGAGCCATTCTTTTTAATAAACCAGACCCCGGATTTGACAACCAGGTAGGGAGGGAGGTTCCACTAGTAGACTTGCGTCGGAATTTAAAAAGGCGCTCATGGGGTGTCTCAATAGTAGCGGAGCACAACGAGGAACGAACTGAATGCAAGGAACCCAAGAGTACGGATTTCCAGTAACAAATGTCCAGTTGTTGTGATTTCACTGCCGACGTGATAGCTTTCCATAGGGTCCCATTTAACCGCTCCACCTGACTATTTACGCGTGGGTTGTACGGAGTGGTGCTGCTGGTTGCCACTCCTTTGTAGTGGAGGAATGTCTGAACTTCAGACGACACGAAAGGAGTGCCACGGTCGGAGTGGATATAGAAGGGCATTCCAAATAGAGAAAATATTTGGGTAAGACCATGGATAGCTGTGGAAGAAGATAAGTTCGAACAAGCAAAAGCAAGGGGAAATCGTGAATATCCGTCGATCATCGTCAAAAGGTAGATGGTAGGGGGCCTTAAAAGTCAATACTGGTTTTTTCAAATAGCTGAGTAGCTTGTAGCCCTTTGCCGAACTGTTGTTTACCGAAACGGGGTTTTAGTTTTGCACAAATTTTACATTGATCGACAGCCGATCGAACTTCGTCAGCAGAGAACGGCAGGGTTTTTAGAACGGAAAAGATGTAACATACATTTGATACCAGGAGGACTTAGCGTATTGCGTAAATGTTTTAGATCAACGCGCGATACGGCGGAAACACAATCATCCCTAAGGAAAGTGTTGACCGCTTTGTTGTGAACTCCAGGACGGTACTGAATGTCATAATGGTAACGAAAAAAGCTCAAATTTCCACTGCTGAATTTTGTCATTCTTTACTTTGCCCTTATGCCACCGGCCATACTTGAAGGCAACTGAGCGTTGATCATTAGTAGGAGTAAAGTGGTTCTCCTAAAGAAGAATGCCTTCATTTTTTCAGGGCTTCTATGATTGCACAGGCTTCTTTTTTAACCGCAGAGTACCTATGTTCGCTTGAAAACAAAGTGCGTGGAAAGAAAGCAACAGGACGACCATCTTGGTTCAGTTTGACCGTGATGGAGATATCTGGTACATCCGTTTCGACAATTAGGCGGCAACTGTAGTCAATAGTGTACACGGCAGCTCTTTCTAGTTCGTCTTTAAGATTATGAAAGACCGTCGTCACATTCTCAGGAGCTGAAAGTATACGGTTGTGCACCAGGGGATGAATCTTGTCAGGGAAGTGTAGGATCCAGTTGGCGTAGTACGCTAGCCTTCCTACTATTCTCTCCTGTGATCGGATATCCCTTGGAGAAGGGGCATCTCTTAGGAACTGGAAACGTTCCGGGTCTGGTTTGATCGTGCCTTGCAAAATTTCCTAACCGATCGGTCGGACTTTTTTTAGCAGCGATTACACTCTTGATTTCGTTGAATGCAATACCACGCTTCTTTGCAACATCAAGGAAGGTCTGCGGGTTTTTATTATGTTCCTCCAAGTCCGAGGCCACACACTAACGTCGTCCACATAGGCGTATATGTCTCGTCAGGATTCATCACTTATGATGCTAATAATAGCGCGCTGGAAGCAAGCTATCCCATTCGTCACGCGAAACGGTATGAGACGGAACTGGTGTAACTTCCCACAGGCTTCGAAGGCAGTGTCCGGTTTTTCATCTTCACGTATGGAAATTTGATAACAGGCACTCTGAAGATCCAGCATCTTGAAAACGGCTTTTTGGGGCACCTCTATGAGACCATTTTTTTGAAGCAGAGGTTAAGTATCAAGGCACGTAAACCAAATAATGATTTGGCTGTAGTCGACCACCATATGTTTCTTGTGTCTTTCATTCATGGTGACCAAAACTTGGGATCGCCAAGGGGATGTTGAAGGTTTAATGATATTATTCTCTAGTAGTCGATCAATTTCGCTTTGAATAAAATTTAGTTCTGTAACAGAATGATGGCGGGTCTTAGTGACAATAGGTTTGCAACTGGGAACTAGATTGTTAAGCAGGGACGGAATGTCAACTTTTGCAGCAGTAAGCGTACAAATAGAGAAGGGTGGTCGATTACCGTTTAGGGGAATAGTCTCATTTTGATGCTGACTCACGAAATCGTGACCGAGAATGGAGTCAGTACACAAATCACCTAAGAAAGGAAATTCGATGGATTTTAATAGGTGTTTTTGTATCTAACAGAAGCGTATATGCGCCCTCGGGAAACACAAGACAGTTAAGTTGATGCCATAGGAATCGTACTAGTAGAGGGAAGTACAGACCAGCGATGTTGTGTAGCGAAATGTTTTGATAAATAGCTTTCATAACTTCCCGTATCGATAAGTGCCTTCAACGGTACATCATTAATCAAAACCCGCACCGTAGAGTTAGATCAACCGGTAAAAGATGTGACAAAAAGAGATGAAACGAGAGGTTTCAACGAGGAGACAGTGCGTTTGTCTTTGGGATTTGATCGAAAAACCTTCTGGAAGTGCCCCTTTTTCCGCAAGAGTTACAGATGACTTCTTGGGCCCGACATCTTGAACGCGGGTGCCAAACTTTACCACAAAAGAAGCAATTGGTAGCAATTGTTGCGTTCATTTCCTTGGTTTCCAGCTGTGGTTCGTGGGCACCTGGAGAGGAAGCTGAGACAGTAGTTTCTGTCAGTTCTGATGTGGCGCCGCACGGCCCACAGGTAGTTGAATCATAGAGAAGAGACTGCTGCTGAGCATGCTCCAGCATCCGAGCTTTGTTGAAAGCGTGTCGGAGGCCTAGCGTTTGCTTTTCAAGTATCTGTTGACAAATAATATAGGAGTGTAGCCCTGTGTTGAATGCATTACGGATGGCCTCGTCGCGGTGTTGGTCAGCAGAAATCACCTTAAGGTTGCAGTCTTTAGCGAAACAACGTAATTTCTGCAGAAACTGGTCTACTATCTGGCCGGGTTTTTGTTTGGTAGAGGCTAGTAGATGCCGAGAAAACACTTCATTTTTCGGCCTAACGTAAATTGATTCAAGAGTTTGTATGGCGTCCTCATAACTCAGACAATCGACCACATGCTGCTAAATGGACGGGGAAATGAAGTTCACAAGAGGTCCCTTCTTGTCCACATTAAGCACGTCAGTGACAGAACGGAAATTTGTGAATGTTTCGTGCCAATGAATCCACTGTTCAGCGGCCGATAGAGGGTGTGGATCAGCGTCGAAAAGTTCCTGACTGAACAAGAGTTCCATGGATTGTTAGAACAATAAATTGTTGTGAACTCGAATGACTGAGCAACGAACTGAGAGAGAAAACGGATCCGAAAGGAGGCTTTATTCTCCTAACAATGCAAGTACGTATGCTGAAAAGTAAAAAGGGAAACCATTAGTATTAAAAAATGAGAGCATGGTGGTTAAACGTCAAACTAGTTCATAGCATATATATACGTATATGACAGAGAAATTTATTTCCCATTCCAGTGCTTGTGTTCAAACAGCCAAAGCCGAGTTCGTGCTTCCGGCGATCTTTTACCCGAGTTCACCAATGTGGGTGGTATTCTTTAGGGTTGCCTTCTTCCGCACTTTTTCACTTCCGTAATTGAATTTATTTTCGAGACGGCCATACCCTCGTGTGCGAATAGTAGCACCGATATTCACTCAAGTAGTAAATTATCTGACGCGGAATACGCGGACGATATTGTTCTTCTGAGTGATGATTCAGGTGGTTTGCAAACTTTCTTGGGCAGTCTGTACAACAGAGTAGCCTTGTTTTGGATGCATTTTCCAACTTCAAAGTGTAAAATGCTACTGCAGGACTGGATCGGCTCAACACCAAACCTTGTATTGGCGTGAGAAGCTCTAGTTGAAGTAGGTAAGTTTTGTTAGCTGGGCAGTTACATCTCACCAGCTGGACAGATATCGGATGAGATGTCATCACGTATACAGAATGTGCATTTGGCTAACCTCAGTCATTTCTGGAGCTGGCGTGACATCCGATTGTCTGTTAGTAGTCGGGTGTACATTGCAGCCTCTTGACCCCTCTTAACATTGCTTAGAAACATGGCCGATAAGGGTAGAATATAGGCAAAGATTGTCAGTGCGCGAGCATCGGTGTCTCCGTAGCACTACTCAAATGTGGTGGGAACACCGAACAAGCAATGCTGAGGTTAAACATAAGGTGTTAGAAACCAGAGGTAGGTCTCTGGAACAAGTACCAAACCCAAACAGGTTAAGGTGGTTGCAGAAGGTGTTACGCATGCCCACCATTGGGCTTCCTCGGCGTGCGCTGCTTTCCGAAGCAGATGGAGTTTGGAAGGTAGGTCGGGGTGGTTAGTTCATGACATGACAGAAAGGTACGGGAACCTTGACCAATAGACTTGACCAAGTAGGACGTGTTAGACTTCAGAGTTGGGGTACGCGCAATCCGTCTACCAGGTGGTTAGAGATACTAATTGATTTTGCTGCGATTTGTGCCCAGTGCGTAGTTGCACTCGAACTTCTTCTTTTTATTTGTGACTTCCGCTTCTTACCTTGATCATTGCTCTTTTCCTTCCCCGGTTCCTATTTCTTTGCCCATGGCTGGGCAATGTTGAAAGGTAGGAACCAAAACCAGGGAACGAAATTAAGAGGTTATTGGTAGAACGAAATGAACGGAATGGAATGGTTCTTCGAGCATGCATATAGCTATTCGGATTGTTTACCACTTTAGATTCTAAATACAGTCATAAAAACTATTCCACGGTTTGATCTTCAAGATTTGTTAAAAAAGGCCTAATGAGAGTGAAGTTATCTTAAAATTTGTTTTAAACAACATGAAATCAGTTGAACTGATTTTAAGCTACAGGATTTGGTAAATTGATGGTCATTTGACCAATTATTTTACGGAATATTTTGCAGTAAACGGCAACATACAGAAAGCCGAACGTCGTACAAACTTTTCAAGACAGTACAAGTTTTTATTTGGAAAGCAGGAGCTGTTTCAACTTTTGTTAGTTATTCAAAATTAGCTAACGCAGTTATAATGCAATCATTTTGGGTTATGTTAACAAGCTGAAGCTGATCTTCGTAGTATGCTGGCAAGAACATCCATTCA
Organism: Fasciola hepatica; assembly: GCA_948099385.1. Classification (NCBI taxonomy): domain Eukaryota; kingdom Metazoa; phylum Platyhelminthes; class Trematoda; order Plagiorchiida; family Fasciolidae; genus Fasciola; species Fasciola hepatica. Next base: position 1,262,178 of record CANUEZ040000180.1, on the reverse strand, counting down.
TGTGACTAGAACTCGATTTTGCTATTGTGCCAATCCCTTGTGTCAGCATACTAATTATGTACACTTTAATAAACCTTTTGGTACGCAATACGCTAGTCCATCGGATTTGTCTGAATTATAGGGACTACCCAGCAAACCGGAAAATTGGCGCTAACTACGACTTCCTTTCTGTATACTAATTATTGTTGTTAAACGTCCATCATATCCGAAAATGATAACCTGACTACCCAGATATTCATACAATAAATTGAGGTGAACAATAAATGAAAATTTATCTTTGCATTGCACAAAGTAAATATTCACGGACTTTTCCATTTCCACCTGGTGTGCTTCATGTTTGGGTAGAATGTTCAAACATTAGTGACTGTCATAGAGACAGCACGTGTGAAAGTGTGCAGCGAACAGTTGGTTTTCTCAAGATTATAGTGAAGTTGCTCATATACAGTATCAAGTGCCTATTTCTCGTAACTGACAAGAATATTTTACTCTAATACTAGTACTTGTTTCCTGGCATGAGTCTCTTTATTTAATTATTTTGCCAGCAGAAGGGTAGTTTTTACCATCATAGAAAGTAAAAATACGGTTTTATTTAGAAAAATCAATAATAAAGGAATATGCACATTGTGACATCAGAACACGTTTTCAGAGACAAACAATTGTTTCCAATGCTTCATTCTCAAGTCTTTACAAACCATATAAGGGATGGTTGTGCTGAACTGGTCAAGGGTCATTCGGATTGGACATAGTTTTTGGGGGGTTGGGGTTAGATTGACGTGTCGATCCGCACGACTAGATCGTGACGGTCACATGGTTAGGCGCTGAGTGACTGGGGTGGGGGTGGTCCACTTGCGGCCAGGGTAATTGGAGGGCTTGGACGAATTTCTTCTGTCTACACAGAGCAGGTGCGAAAAGACGGATGCTAATCGCCTCTACGGTGACCAGTGTGTGTAAGCGGACGTGCTTGTGGGGATTGGGGGCACTCGATAGACGATTTTGAATGCTGAATCTGTGCTTATTTGATTACCTGAGTCTACCAGATGCCCGAGAATGGCACTCCTTATGGTTCCTGTTCCTCCATATTATAGCCACCGTGTACAGTGTCCCTCAATTCTTTGGGATAGTTGCCTTGCCGTTCGGCCAATGTAGGTTGCATTACATTTGCACCTGAACAAATAGATCGACATGTCGATCTAACCCCAACCCCCCACAAACTACGTCCAATCCGAATGACCCTTGACCAGTTCAGCACAACCATCTCCTATACGCCTTGTACAGACTTGAGAATGAACAATTGAAATCAATTGTTTGTCTCTGAAAATGTGTTCGAATAAAGGAATAGGTTGCTAGGATCACTTTAGAACGTTTTCTCATTTCGCGCTGAAAACAGTTACGGAGCCGAGCCTTCATTTGGTAAGCAGGAGCATTCATTTTCTTTGTATACTTGACATCTTTATGGTGCATGAGCAACATGTGTCACTGAAAGTGCGTCCAAACCCCTGAGCATAATACTGCTGCAGCAAATGTATCAGCGGTGCAGACGATGTTGACAGCATAGAGAATAACCGAAAAATGGATATATTTTGCTTACGATTTATAAATCAATCAGCGGTTTATAACCGATTCAGTGGCCACCCGTGGTGAAACGAATTGAGCATTTTGTAAATATTTAGCTCACTTTTACCAGCTGGATAACCAGTGTTCCATAGTAAGAAACAGTAAGACGTGCATCAATGAACGATGCGTTGCTCACCATTGATACAACCAAATACCAAACATCCCAGATGCAGTGTGCACGGGACAGTAGGGAAGAGGTGCGAATGACATAAGATATCAATCTGCCTAACACACAAAATGCATGGTGTGAGTGCTTTGTATGCATGAATTTTTTGACAAGTTACCTAAAGTGGACTTGGAGAAAATTACTGCAATAACCACCTCTCACAGTTCGTCATTATTGCTCTTGGCCGCTCCAGTCAACTGTTGTTATGAAATATTTTGTGCCGCACTTTAGAAGATAAGGAGCACCTTATCCTTGATCCCTTGATGGGTTAGCTCGCATCCCTCCCGCACTTCATCCCTTGGCCTACACGTGGCCCCTTTCTCTTGATGCATGGTGTTTCACCCTCATGGGTCTATTTAATTTGACTTGAAAATAACACAGATAAGGAGAACGCCCAGGTGCATCATCTTACCATTTTTAATCCTGTCACTACATTGGAACAATAATACAGTTTGTAGAAATTGTTGAGAATCTTGTAAACCCAAGTTTCAAGCCTTGCTAACATGCAAACAAAGAAAGGAGCAGCACACACGGCCGTTAAATTTCTAAGAAATGTCGGCATCGCTGCAGGTGCTTGTTTGGTTTGCTAGACGGCATGTTGCATTGGATTATTAGCCGCTGACCTCGAAGGTCTTGGGCTTCAAAGATTTATCAACTTCATTGTACCTCTAGGTGAAAAACAATAAAAGAAGTGTAAGCTGCATGACACTCACTGGAAATATTTGGTCGAAGTGCAAGTATAAAACTAATCGCGACCCATATACATGTTGCATAATGTCTGCAATCATTTTTAGATGGATCTGATGTGCAAAAACCAGAAAAATCATCGCATCGTTGTCCAATGAGCATATTTGTGGAGGTTTGCATAACTTTGTGCATCTTTTGATTGTTAAATGCTTCAAATAATGTGTATAAAGATTCTCTCTGAACGTTCTTTACACTTCTCAGACGTTTTAATCTGTTCAGACTGAGTACGTCGGTCAGACATACCTTTAACCCTCGGAAGTGCATCTAACCACATTCGAGCAGCAATACAAAACAACAAGTAACTGAAAGTGGTAGCATTTTGCATCTCCTACCAGTATCAACCATACTTCTGAACGGTGTGTTGAAACTGATCTAACGGATACATTTTACTCTGGTTGTTTGACGGCTGAACGAGGATTACACTAGGTAAATGAGATCAGGAAAACTCCCCTATATGCTTGACGATATTTTGTTCCTGGGCCAGTCACTAAGCCAGGTTCAGTTAATTTTAACCTATTATACACACAGGGCTAAACATGTATCAGCTGAATTGAATAACGCCGTAAGCAGAAACGCAAAAGCGCCAACTTAATGTATCTCAATTTATATGGGCTCGTATGCAAGCAGTGGCAATTCAGGGCTCAGAATTAAACCCGTCAAGATAAAAAACTTGGAAGCATTCTGGTATGTAAATGATTCTAGGCACATTGGATAATGTTGTGTTGCATTTATTATAATCTAGGCAAAAAAAATATGACTGTTCGGGCGCTGATCCCTTGAAATCTTAGAATAATCGATATCGTGTGCTCGGATAAGATAAGTTTAATGATTCGGCCGTGCAGCGTTCAATAAAATCCAAAAGGATTTTCAAGAGATCTGGTGAGATCTTTTGAAATCTAAACAATTAAACCATAAAATGTAGAAAAATGTATAGTTAATGTGGTCTAGCACATGGAAATATAAAATACTCGGTTGAGTGAGGCGGGGGAGAAATAGACTCAATCTGTATGATATAAAGAAAAACTGACTGGTTTTCACGAAGAAAACAGCAAAGTGGTGAGACTAAATGGGTTGACTATTGACAGTTACACCGGCATTCGTGAAAAATGACATTTTCATTATCTGCACATGATCCATGAATCTTTAGGTTATGGATACCAGTAGGTATTTAGCAGACCGGACATCAAAACATATATTCCATCAAGTACGTCACATACCACGAAAATGTATGTTCATTACATTATTTGTCGAGGAATTTTAAAGTGCTGAATTATTATTATTATCATTATTGTTGTTTTCGTAGGCATATGCACTATCTCATCTGAAGCTTAGTACTTTCACTTCGGTTCTTACTTTAAATATTTCATAAACTAAACGTTATAGAAGTGCTCATGAATTTTGCAGTGAGTTAGTAACCATTATATATATATATATATATATATATATATATATATATATATATATATATATATATATATATATATATATATATATATATATATATATATATATATATATATATATATATACTTACGTGTATATATACATGTATATAAATGTAGTAATCAACGGAATCTGTCGTTGTGCAGACGAATGAGAAGAAAGTTTGTCGAAAAATAGCAGTTACACCTTTTAGCAGTACTGTGCACTGTTGCGGAAGGACAAAAACTACGTCGTTATGTTTTATACGTCTTTTACACAAAGATACGTTCATATTTCTATACGAGTAATTCTGTAATAAAGTATTTGGTCGCAAATTTTCAGCGCACTGAACTCATTTCAGCGGACATTTTAACACTCAGCCACAATTCTTGTCGGCCAGAATCGATGAATAGATTTTACGGATTTTCAGGAGTGAGTAGTACAGTGATACTATGTGGAATTAGCCTGCTGGAACACTCACTACGTAGGCCCAGGAACCATCCATCGCATCACACAGCGTTCACAATTCTTGTGTTAGGATAGAGAAAACCAAGTGCAGATCAAGAACTGATGCTTTTTTGTTGTTGGAGGGAGGCATGAACAAACAAGTTGAGAGATTATCGGGGGTAGGTGGCTCTTGTCTTCTTAGATGAGATTTAAAAACTTTCGAACCTATGGTTATTTGGATAATCCAAGAGCTTTATCAACGGACCGTGAGAAGTGGTGATTTTTTCAATTTCTCATTGAGTTAAAGTTGTTTTAGTGAAAGTATTACATTTGCACCCACTCGGTCAGACTATGAACTCCGAGTAACGATAACAAAATTTCCCCTCCATATCCGCGTATCATCACAGTTTTTTTATCCGGACAGTTCATCTTTCATTTGTATCAGTAGTACACAACAAGGCATGGAGTCATTTTTGCTTCACTTTCCCTTGCTGTGCGACGGTTCTAATGATGATGATGAGGATGTTAGATAATTTCAGTATCATCTTTGTTCGCTGAAAACATGCCCAACCGTCTAAAGTTTCTTTCGTATTAGATTTCACTTAGCAAAGCATTTTCAGACCCCATCTCTTCGCAATTTTTGTGATTATTTTTACCAAGTTTTTGAAGAAAGATTCAAAAATAAGGAATCTCTCTATCTATGTAAACGGCATAAAAGGAGCCCACGTTTTAGCTTTCATTGTCTATGTATCGGTTTTCCACAAACATGTTTACCATGGTAACCAATTTTCTTTTTAAACAGAAAGAAGCAACCGGTATTGAGGCGCCTTTTCTTCACCTCGTACGGGAATACTACAACCTCTATTTGAAGAGAATTGACCATTTTCAAAATCTAATTTGATCCCCACATCGTGACTATGTATTTCAATGCGAGCCTGTAAACACGAAACTGGTGATTATCGTTATGCAAAGTTTTGTTATTTATAGTAACTTTGTTTGGTGAAAAATTTATGACCAAAAATAAATACTCCTTCCTCTTAAAGTGAACCGAATTTAACAGTCTTATGCTACATTAACTCCAATCATCGTTTTACCGCAGTTTCCGATCTTCGTTCCAGACACGACCGTCGATATGTTTGTTTTGTACGAAGACGGTTCTCGTGTTACGGCATAGCTTTCTATTTAAAGTCTGAACGTTTCACCAGTTAAGTCGCCTAGAACATGGAACGGTTCTGTGGCTTTGTTACAACTATTATTCAGTCTTGAATGAATATTTCAGTGTGTAATATTGGACGTTACTATGCAGACAGGAAAATTCCAGTTTGTATCTGGGCAAGCAAAACAAATCCATTTCGTCTGAATATACGTGAAATAGGGATGGCTGCGTCGCGGAAATCTCAGAGCACCTAATAGAAGGCGAACGTCTGGCGACCCCGGACATGTCTTCTATTGACTCTTGAAGCGAAACACCAACGAAATCCCCTCAGTCGAACGAACGGCGAAGACTTTGCACTTTGCAGTTGGAAGGCGCAAAGTTTGTCACATCTGGATATCGCAATCGCCAAGCTGTTCAAAACGTTGATTGATGTGGCGCATTCTGAAAAATTTCACTAAAACTTTAATAACGCGCACTGTAGTCTAAAGGATCGGGGTTTACGTTATGGAGTGGATGGTTTCATGACCCCAAGTTAACTAAAGCAATAACTCGGTAACATTGGGAGATGAAATAAGTTTGAGGAAATGTGAAACTCTCTGTAATCTTGCAATTAAACTTGTGGCCTCCTGCATTTTCACAATAATCAAGAATCACGCTTGAATACTTGAATTATCTTATGTGAACGCAGCACTAACTATGCGCAACGAAGGAGAAAGAACACGAGGTCGAAATTTCACGTATTCAAAATTGCACTGTGCAATTTACATTTATACACAAATGCAGTAAAACAGTATTGTCATTTACAATTCCCACGCCCACCGCAGCTTGAACGAAGTTCCTGGTTTCCATAATCGCGGCGTTTACTGCTCTGTAAACATTCAAACCTTTGGGTCTCTTCTGTTGACCCAGCGTTTGCAACGGAATTATCTTCATTTTGAAAAGACTCCGAAATTTTACAATTATAATTAATTGAGTTGCAATCAGAAAAAGGATTATAAACAACCTGGTCTACATGTCTTTGGTGAATGGAACCATCAGTAAGGTCCAAAATTTGATAAAGTCCATTCCCCAGTTGCCTAAGTAAAACGCCTGTTGAAAGTCTCAGATCGTTTCCTCTGTAGTAAATAATTTATGATAACTGGGGTCGGAGATAACTGGTTTTGGGCGCACGATGCATCACTTTGCTCAGTATCATAGGACTATGTAACAAGATCGACATTCCCACGTTGAACCATGGCTGCGGATGACTGCAATGCTTCATAATCTGTCACAAATGTGAAATGTGAACCAAACAAATGTTTGTGTAATCGAGTGACTGCCCAAAACTCAGCTAGGTCCTCACTTTGTATCTGTGAGTATCCGCGTTCTGCAGGGCTGAATCGGCGCAAAATGCACAGCACTGGATGATCATCCTGTTCTAGCACAGCTCCGATGGAGGAAGAAGTATCCGTGATGACAATTGACGGTAATTTGGGTGAAAATGCATGCAAACAGCACTGATAGAGAGCAAATTGAACAGAGCATGATCAGGTACAGGTAACTACTTGAATGGTTTTTGTAAAGAAATGTCAAAAATGGTTCCGTTTGAGCAGAAAATTCCGGGATGAACCTGGATTAATACTGAACCCAACAACGAACAAAGTTCTTCACGAGACGCAGATGAATGTGCCTGCAATAGAGAAAACGGGCCATCGGCGGGCCGAAAACCATGTTTATCTACCAAATGCCACAAACATGTGAAATGAGTGGCTGGAATAATACGTTTGCAATTTTTGTGTGCACGGAACCGTTCGAACAACAACAAACACACGTTCGTCATGTAACTCCCTGGTTAGTGAGTGAATAGCGGTACCGTCTAGGTAAGCAGCATCATTCTGAAACCAGAAATAAAAGAATCAACGGTAGTTTGGAAAATCGCGAGTGACACACCGAGACCAAAAGGTAGAAATTTGTAGTGAAATAGCCCAAAAGGAATACTGATTGTTCTGAACTCATGGGATTTATTGTCAAGTGATACCTGCAGAAATACATTTCTATGATCAAGTTTGAAATAGAATTTCTAACCTTGAAATTGATGCAGAATGTATTCTGATGCCACCATGGAACAACTGGTTTGCTTCAGGAATTTTTTTTATGGTGATGCCATAATCTCCACAAATTTTTAGAGCTTATTCGTTCGTCTTGAACGGTGCCGCAGTTTGTATACCCTAGGCAGACGTATTCACTAGTGTCAGGAGAACTTTAGAAACCATCCGGTCGATCGGCTCCTTCATTGATTCATGTAATCGAAACGGCAATATCCGATGTTTCAGAATGACCGGTAGCCCCGATAGCCCAAGAGAAATGGGCGCCATTTTGACATCACTGAAGCCCTGTAACATCCGAAAATGTCATCTTTCGAAGACGGGATTGATGACAATCAGTGATGATAATCAGTGGCATGCGAGTCGGTAAGAGATAGTTCACACGCGCCCAATGCATGAAAATCATGACCAGTAATTCACTTCACGGGCATGTTAACCAGCCTGACGCTGAATAGAAAAATTCGACTTGAATGATTCTACACTTCTAGCATCCAATGTGAATGGACGTTTAATCGGATGATTATGGCAGAGTTGTGTCTACCCCGCCAATCGTACGAAAAGGAATAGCTCGTATCTTGAGTACGCACAGTAGGAACCGACATGGCCAGATAAGAATAGCAGGATTGTATTCTGTCCGAGTTGACTGGTAAAAACTCGGTTATATATCAAAGGAGGCATGCAGCTACTGGCAGGTAACGACCGGCGAAATCATAAAGTGACTGCTGTTTTTGCACGATTAGATTTTAAAAGTCCAGCTTCACCTGATTGATTGGACACTGGTAATGAAGCTGTAGCACAGTGGATGACCTACGGAAACATTTGAATCAGCAAATATTTCTCTTCTCAGAAGTTCCTCATCGATTTGGCTTGCATGACGTACGGATCTGCGAGCAGGAACGGCAGTATCGTTTTGGCTGTTAACTACGAGTGTCACTTCATGCCACGTAGCGATAACTTCCTGGATGTGATTACTGATTGGATGGGTCTTTAGTACTGCGAATGACAGGTACTAACTAGATCCCAAGAATGGCCTAAGGAAAGGGTAACAAGCCAAAAATTCCGGCGGTTGCCAGAATACGGTAACAGTCAGTGGGATAGGTGAAAGACGATTCGTATTGAAGCGGTATCGATCACGTTTACGTAATAGAGCGACACCGGACATGATACTAACTAAGGGAGCTAAACATTCAATCGTCCGCAGGCAGAGCAAGCAAAAGTGTGTTTTCCAGTTGGCGGAAACCAATTATCCTTACAGCTCTGTGGCATCGAACAACATATAAAATGCCTAGAGCTAAGTACTAATTAGTTATGCTTGTCTATAGTAATGTTGGTCACAACTTAACACATTAGAACTCAGTCGTCTCCAGGTTGCTACAGATCTCGTGGTCGCGTAACCCACTGTGGAAACCCGATACACTCTGAATGGCTTGGTGGGCTGGTTTGACTTTCAATACCTTCCTTCCTTGCTATGGACTGTTAACTTAATGGCGTTTAATATAGTCTTTAACAAGCGGTATACTATTAATTTGCCAAACCAACTATCAATCCGACACCGTAGAATATCACTCTGTAATGTTTGATTTCATGCTTGTTATAATTTAATTCAAAAGACTGTATCGAGCTATCAGGCAGGAATGGATGGAATCCACTTCAGTTGGTTCTGGCGAATACACAGTAGCTGCAATTATTACGCGCATGATCATTTGCGTGCATAGTGTTACTTTGGACATAATTCGTGTGACCTCATAAATGACCAGTTCTCCGATTGTTTTGGTAATGAGTATCAGGTGATTCTGGGGAATCTTGGACAAGTCGGTATATTTATTTAGCCTCGCTGCTCGTTCATTATTTTGGCGACCTTTTAGAGGAAGATTTTTTCATTTCGAAAAAGTTCATCACTATTCAATGATATATCCCGCCCTAAATTATTCCGTTTTCTATCAGAGGAGCACTTCACTTTGCGTGACACACGTTGCAGTAACAACACAATTTGATGTAACTTGGAGAAATTGAGAAGTGGTAATCTGTTGGTGTTTGAAGTACCGGTATTTCTTCCTTGGTTATGCAGTTAATTAAGTGAGCATATTGTGCCTTAAAGAAGCGAATGAAAAACCTCTTAGCCTATCCGTTTTATGATTCCCCTGGGGTAAATCATGTTCGATGCTTCAACGGTAATGGACTCACAGCTCTCCGTATCCGCGATGAACTCGTGCTGAAATCCGCATTGAAATGGCTTTGGGGCATTGGATTGGGCGTTCTTTGTTTACTCAGAAGTGTGCTACTGCAAACTCCATGTTTTTCTGTTCCGGCAAGCGCCTTTGTAGGGTGATGTTGCTGATTTCGGTAATTGGCTGGTCACAGTATGTCCTCCAAACGATCCCTATAAATACAGCGCACGGCCTGCATATTTCAGCTGGAGGCTGAGCTAATGACAATTGTTGCTGGCTCACAGCTCTCAGCTAACACTTCTGGCTGTTCGCGACTGATGAAAGGATTGGAAAACTGAGCCACAGTGAAAGTCCGGTTGCAACCTTCAGCTAAAACATCAAATAACTGCCCTCTGGTTACACTTAGATGCATCACTATACCACCGAAAACAAATACCAACAGTTTGTGTTTTTCATGGAGTGGAAGGTAAAATACGTTGTGCAGTAGACAGAACAGCATCTGTTGGACTGCTTAAGTGAAGCTGATCAAAATGACGCCGAGGGAGTTTAACGTAAGGAATCTTTCATGCATCATGAAACAGTTAGTGTGCACCATTCGCATCGTAACTCGGAAATACCTTTCTTTGGCGCTAGTGTGGTGGGCGCAACATTCCCATAAAACAGGATATTTTTCAACATTGAAATCTGATTAAAGAATGGTTACCAACGAAGATATAATGAGAACAAATACTATTAATGGTTCCGGGGGTAACCAGTCGGAACCGAAAGCTGTGATAATAATAGATAACGACTTGTATCCTTCGAACGAATACATCTTATATATTTGTTCTCATACGTTGCTGAGCATAGCACTTCTAATCGAGTGACATATCGGCCAAGTCCGCTGACTGGCCATATTATCTTCCAGCTTTGGCGAAAATGTTTAGTACCGAGAACTGCAAGCGCGTACGTAGAATCGCGCCAATAATTTTGTTTCCTTTGTCATTTTGCCTACTAGCATGCACTGAAGTAGTAAGTTATAAATATTGACAGTATAACCGTAAAAGTACTAATTTATCTGAAAAATGTGGCGCACTGTAATTGAAATAATGACTGTACTGTGTTCCAATCTGTATTGGCGTCAGCGCCTCTCTTAAATTCACACTCCAACTATAGCAAGTTTAGGCGACTAATGAGAAACGGAAGCAGAAATCGTGTGATGCGATCGATTTCGATCGTCGTTATCAATAGCAGTTTCGTTACAGTTACTTCGCTTAGCTGTTTTGCTGGCGTCTTTACACGCATCACTCAGAACTACGCAAAGCAGCATAACATACTGAAGGAACTCACTGCACCACAGCCTATGATGCATCTCGCTGACCAATCGCGATTGTCAGAAATGGACTCTGTAATCAATCTATGATGATTATGATATTGAATTAATTTTTGTTTGGTTGACTGTCCTTCGGACTCCACCTTTCCAGCACAAATCTCACGTCGTCCGACCAACCGTGCGCTCGGACGCACCAGACTAGAGTTTTGCTCTTGTTACAGCTCATTATCGGTGCATATCCTCCATAGCACCCAGGCTTTGAATCTGGGTCCTTTCACCTCGAAAGCATGTGTTACCACTGCATGATTTATATACTAAATGCGGGGTGGTGCAGTGGTAGCACGTCTTCGAGGTGAAAGGGCCCAGGTTCAAACCCTGCGTGTGGCGCAGGATATGCATCACTGATGAGCTCTAAAAAGAGAGAAACTCGAGACTGGTGCGTCCGAGTGCATGGTTGGTCGGATGACCTGAGATTTGTGCGTGAAATGTAGAGTCCAAAGGACAGTCAGACAAACGAAGATCCCTCAGTCCCCCTCACTATAAGCAAGTAATTGCGTGGTATATATTGAAGTAACTGTCAGTTCAAACCGTTTTTGATAGGACCTGGACCCACGTCGAATTACTATGACAGTTTGAGCATTGAATCAAACCAAGACTGTATTAGTTGTTACCAGTGATTGATATTTGACTCGAGCACACTACTTATACAAGTCTAATCAGAAAATTATAAACTGGCAAAGTAACAGAAAATCAATGGTAATGACAAACTCGTGGCTGTCCGTGCGAAGCCTTCATGCAAGTAGCCTGGATGACTCGGAGAGCTCAGATGTGTGCAAACGACTTTGTGCTATAGGGTGAAAGCAAAGTATGTTGCAAGATCTTCTACAGAGTCTTAATAATTAGTGACGTTTGCGCTTCGTTTTACACTTTCGAAGTTTAAAACTACTGTTGTAAAAATCATGAACTTACAAAAAACGTTATCTTGGTAGGGAGGCCTTAGTGAGAGTCACCTGAGAAGTTGAGTTACACCTAATGGTCAGATTTCCGATGAAGTATGGCGAAAAATTTCCAGGTATTCTGAAAACCTGAACCACCTCCGGCGATGTCGTGACAATAGCTTTTTCACCAAGTGACAAGTAAATGTCGCATCAGTAAGATCCGTCTTCCTGATCAAAAATTTGGTCTTTGTAAGTATTTAACATATAAAGATTATCGGCATTTAAGCGTTGAGTTCCTTGCAGTATTTCTCAAACACCGTGGGAACAGTGAATTAAGCGTAGGGGGTTTGGGACCAGAGGTCAGTCTTTGGAGCGAGCACTGAACCTGAACACATTATAATGGTTTGAAGAAGTATTACGCATCCATTTGTAGAGTCCCGTGAAGTATATTGTTCTTTGAGGCGGAAACCGGTTGAAGGACAAGTTCAGGACATGACATAAGGTAACAAAACCATAGCAAATGAGATAGACCTATTAGGACAGTCAAATAAGGTGAACCTCCTTTATGACGCCTAGCCAACTCTTTTTACTTCTCCCGCATCTCTGTTGGTGCTTACACTCTGGCTTCAGTCGTGACTTAGACTATCGATCTGGCGCGCTCGAACAACGTTATGCGCTGTTAATCACTTGTTCATGCCTTCAGACTGACATAAACACATTCATTGCCACAAATATTAATATTTTGTTTAATCTTGACTACTTTTTTCCCGATCACAAAAATTGTTACTCTCACTCACTCATACACGAATATACCGCTTATTCAAACATGTTTGCCATACATCACCCTTTTTTAGCGGGTAAGACATTTGATTTTATGACAAGTCCGCTTATGTGACCATTTTCCACTAAGTGAAATCAGGTTTTTCATTTGCACTGAGCTCAGTTGATTGCAGGAAAAACGCGACAAACGTAGCAATCTTAGGTGGTGAACATTCTTACCTAAATTGGTAAAACATACCTGTTGTAACTTCCACATCGGAGTTTATTTCGCCATTGACCACTGTCTTGTCTGAAAGTGGGGACATTTTGGTGAACTGTTTGTACCGCCACAATCCTAGTTCACAAAATGTGATCTACTGCACTGACAAATGTTCTTAGTTATCGTATCTGCCTTTCAGAACAGCTGGTTACTGGGCTTCGCGCAGAAGCCCGTTAGAGAGAACCAACAGTGCCACAATTGAGAATGTGACCAAATCAGTTTTGTGAACAATATAGTTCCCGACCAGTCGCTTTTATCGATCAGAAAATCTCTTAGAAAAAACCCAATGGGTACTGGCCATAAATTGCTTTTCCCGTCATTAAGCAGCCCTGTTGTATCGTAAATCTGCCTTGTTGCACTGTTACTCAGCTATGTCTGGTAACCTTGAGTTTTCCACCATCATATATCAGTTGGGACCCACTGCTAGTAAGTACACTGAGCTCAAAATCAGCTTCATTGTTCTGCCATGCTTGACGTCTTGAAAAGAACGCATCGGAAGCCACTTTTATTGACTGGAAGACTAGTGGTGCAAAAAATAAAGATTGTTCAGTAGTATTCCAAAGAGTTCCTCTCATAAGGTCAGTTATGAGAAGTCAATGAAGTAGATTTCGGTTTCTCGATGTGTGGATCAGCTGAGAACTGCGCGACTCGACTGAGTACGGATGAGGAAACAGTTTTTTCATTAACATACGGTGTGAGGGTCCGGGGTTATTCATCGGCGATAGACAGTCAGTCAACACGCGAGCCTCTGTCCAGAATTCAGATCAGCGCTTGAGCCAATGAATTCGCGAGCAACAGAGCACCGGATCGATAAGGCCGGGACGGATTCTCGTCAAGTGATGACTGGTCATATCATCAATAAACCGATTAGAAGAGAGTTTACCCAAAGCAAGTTTGAACCAATTAGTTTATGCTGCAACGATTGCCGATAGTGGCTATTTTCCCATATAACCAATGTGTTCTAGGTCAATAAACTGATATGGTTCAAAGGCAAGAAGGTCTTCGTGTTAGCAGTACTGGGAAGGATCAAAACTTATCGAGTTGGCCTTATCAAAACTCTATTTCACAGAGCATATGATATCAGCCGAGTGGATCCATTACAGGGTGAAACACCCTGATAAAAGCTTAAAGCCAATGGCAATCCACGTGAATTTATTCAGAAATATTCCAAGCCTAAAAGGAGTAGAGGAAAATTAACGGTGGCAAAAATGAAAGCTGTCCCGAAGTGGTCTTAGAAAAACCGATGACTTTAGTTGGCCAATTGAAAAGCGTCTAAAATCTACCATCAAGCCCACCCATTATGCCGCTGAATCAGTCATTGTTAAAAAAAGCCCTGAGGATCCCAGCAATGCTGGTGAAAGCACCACTCCCGTATTACGCCAAACCAGATAGATATGTTTACTCTTTTGGGCGTGGATGCTCAGTGATCTAAATATGTAGGAAGGACATTTATGTCAAAAAAATATCCGATATGGTGACGAAGAAGAGCAAATACGAATTTTGCAAAAGTGACAAAACAACAGGCAGGGCCTTCAAATTCGGCCGTGCTTTCCGGTACATCTCCGGATATTTCTGCTGCATAACCGTCTTATCTTGTCCGGTTTTCGCTTTATGCACCAACTGTTGCCACGGAAAAGTTGTGCTTTTACTGTTGTGCCATATTTTGTGTCCTATTCGGGTGGATTTATAAAATATTTGGAATTAGCAAGTAACTGACGCCAAACATCTTTTGGAAGATCTGTTAAGAACACGGGGGAGCGGATTTCTAGGAAGATGAATAATCACACTTGGAAATATCCTGCCTGATGGATGTTAACTTTGCACAAACAAAACTTTGTCAAAAACGTGTTTACCCATCTGAACCAGTTTCAGTATATGCTCTTTATTGGGAAATACGCAAGAATTGCCCTATTTTGTGAGAGGATGTGAAAATAAATTATTGGAGTCTGTTCTCACACAAGAAAACTAACATCACACTGGTACTAATGACGAAGTTGTCAAAATTGATGGTTCCGAACTATTCGGCACCCAGTGGTTTATCGAAAACGTGACGGTGGTGTCACAAAGTGTTTAAATAAATGGTGATGTAATATTCCCACAATCTGATCACATTCTTCAAGGCTCCCATCAATGCTTCCATTGTTAAGTGTAAGCCTAAACATCTCGGTCACCATCGATCGGTTATATTGCTTAGCACGGACATTGTTTCTTCAAAATCGGTAAATTATCTTGCCTCTTCCATAAACGCAGTTTACTGTGATTTCAACAGGTCTAACGTGAGTTTCCTCGTCGACTTGGGCCTGAACAACATTCCTACTTATCCCGCTAGAAAGGATGCTCATCCAGACCTAAGTCTTGTTAACACCCTCAATTTTTTCATAATTCTTGCTGCTCCCCTATAGGAAGCTCTGATCACGCAGTAGGGGAAGTTTCTCCCATAACTTATTATCAAATTAACTCCAAGCTTTTCACCCCGAGTCGTGACCAAAGATCGTGAAGCGACATAGTCACCCGGACAACCTTGCCAAACTCACGGACATGGTAGCCAAGCCCGACCTTAGCATATTTCTTCATCCAACCAGTCCTTATCCAGTAAACATTCGACAAACTATTTAATTTCTTCGCTACAGTCTAAATTGTCCCAGAGAAACGTCATAAATCCGTTCCGACAGATCGTCCTCTCCATATTTGAGGCTATTAAGCCGAAAGAAGAAATTGTCTTTCGAGAGTAGGGACTTTGCTGCGATTAGCATGCTACCCAAGTCCATCAAAATGCAACTACAGAGGCTGAGAGCCCTTTTTTACACTATTATTAACCTCTAACAAAATCTGCCACAAAAGGCGGAAAGCCGTTGTGTAATTGTATGGTTTAAAATCTAGTAAAACCCCCCTTTTGGTAGACATTGAAAAACAGTCGATGTTCCACTGCTGCGGCTGAACCAGTAATAATACTGAACTCAGTTGTGGACTCCCAACAAATCTGTCTCAGATTTTATTCCTGTTCACAAAAGTATGAAGAAACAACACAGCTATCGGCAAACAAGACAAGTGGCCCAGTTGGTCTACCAGCCATAATCCTAAAGGAGAGCAAAGGAACACTGTCTCCAATGAAGTCGGAACTATTTCACAGATGTTTAACCCAAAAGCGCATTCCTGACTGCTGACGAATGGTTTCTATTATTCCAGCGCTTAAAAAGGGATCATCAGAATAAAGTTCTGTCGCCTGTAAATCAGTTGATTGCAAAGTGTTTGAAAAGCTTGTTCCGCATATAATCTCCCCGCTGATCCGTGTTCTGGATTCCGACCAGTTTGCAAACCGACCCTTTCATTCAACATAGGATTCTCTGGCACCACTCATCCACTTTATCTTGTCGTCATCAGACTGCTAAAGTCAGGCGGACTATAGTAACGCATCTAACTGTGTTTACAGGTTCGAACCACTTCAGGTTTTTGAGGACTGCGGAGTCGGTACATCCCATGTAGATTTGCCGTCTAGCTACTTTTACAATTATCACTAGTGCACTCGATTTAGTAGGTATTTGTCTCAGACAGACTGACTTTTTTGCAAGCAACTTACTCGTATTTCAGTCAAGAGGAAGCTGACGAAACCGGGGTAAAAATGAGCAAAATACACAACAATAGACGCTAAACGTTTTTGAAAGTGAGAAAGAAAGTGGTTCTGTCTTATTCTTGTCCCTGTCAGTCAGCATCCGTGCCAAACAGGGTAAAGAAGAGTTTCACGTACGTTAATTCTGGAAGAAGTGTGCTGAAATTCAGATCTAGTGGATGAGTGGGAACGACAAAGAGATAACTTAGAGTGCACCGGATGCGTTGGATGCAGTAATATCCTTTGGGCTGAGGCTACACAAGATTCAGTGTGCTGATTGACAAGTTCAGTCAAAAGAAAATCAAGAGTAGGAGGGGGAATGAAACGTGTCTAATAATTAACAATATGTCGTGAAAGGCTTTCGATTCTTGTTTGAGAAGACCGGAGATATTACGGGTGAACAGTGAAATAAGACCGGAAGAACACAATGAAGAACAGATTTAGAAACAATTGTTAGTGGTGTTCCAAACTGCCTGAGTTCTCTTATTTGAAAAGATAGGCATCTCAGTTTACTGGCACAGCTCTGAATGTGAGATACCCATGTTGGATACGTGTCTAGGCTAACACACCGGTACTTGACGACGCTCACTGCGGATGGGGATTTGAAATAAAAAGCAACACAATCTGTGGGGAAAGGAGAAGGACAACTGCTGGAAGCTCGTCCAACGCATTTGCAAGGGTTCAATTTCAAAGCAGATCCGGCAGAGAGGTGTTCTATTTTACGATAGGTTTCTCCCTGAGGAGGGGTTGGAAATAACCTGACATAAAACAACGTCGTCAGCTTAGACGGGAGAGAAACCCGTTGGGTCACTGATATACGTGAAAAATAAGAAGGGAGACCACAGGGCACCCGGAAGTACTTTGGGTTTATTGGCAAGGGGCTTGTAAAATTTGTGTCCTACCTTGGATTTTTCGGCTCCTATTGTGAAAGTAGTTATGAAGCCAGAAAAGACTTTGTGAGGAACAACTGATAGCTTTAGGATTTTGAAGGATAAGAGTGTGGTACTGAATTAAATACTGAGAAACAATCAAGAAACACAGCATACAGATAGTGTGGATCTGTCCACGGATTTGATAGAAAAGTGGATTAAGGAAGCAACAGCGTCTAGAGTAGATCCTTTGGGTTTATAGGTGAACTGAAAACGGTCCGGAGATACGTTTAGATGGGTTGGAAGAGGATTCAGTATAGCCTTCTCAGTAATTTTTGGTGCTGTGGACGTGTGAAATACTGGAAGAAAAGGCTCTTCTGTACCTTTTGTTTGTGGCCGTTTGCAATTGGAATAATTGTGACTGGTCGGCAGAAATCAGGAAGTAAACGGTCTGACAGGAATTCATTCAACAAAACAGATGGGAATTCCGTAAGCTAGGCAGTACTATACCTAAAAATTGCACAGGAGAGGTCGTACGGACCTGCAGATGAAAGGACTTTAGATTTCAAGAAGAAATTCCAACATGTCTGTATTAAAGAAAGGTTCAAGGTCTGTATTAACACGTGAAAAATAAGGAAGAGGACAGTTAGTGGAAGGATGAGTAAAAGTATCATTGAAGTGGTCCACATCAATGTTATCGTTGAAGAACTTCGTTTTGTGACCACAGAGTAGCCTCATACCATGCAATAGAAACTTGGGATTCTGGAATCTCAGTAATTGTGCGGCACGCAACGTATCCAATCGTTTTATCCCAGTCTTGATTAGGTGCGAGTAGTATTTGACTTCCGAATCTCGGCAAGACTTGAAGGCGCGTTCCTTTTGCCTTCTGAGAAACTTTAGTAGGGAAGAAACCACTATACCAGCGGAAGCAAACAAAATTTCATTTGGGTAACAGATGTTGAAGATAGTACAAGGAGTATCAGTGAAGAGTTCAGCAACCCTGAAAAGTGAATAGGAGAAAAACACTGAAAAGCTATGCCCGATGGTTACCTTCGTTAAAGAGATATTGCTCGGCGAAAAGTTTCGGACCAAACTTTTAACTGATTCGTTTCTGTGAACAATCAACGAGCAGTGAGTGAATACATTTTCGGTCTCAGAAGAAGTAAGATACGGTCGCTTGTAGAAATAGGAGCTTTCAATCAAAGTGAGAATAAATTAAAATGATTGGTAATCACTTTATCAAACACAATTTTTTCTTGAGGGGTAGTTACTGAAATCCGGTAAACCACAAGAAATAAGCGATTGTGTAATGATTAAAGTCACCAACAATAATGTACATTTTCATTCAAAAGTAAAATTACCAATGGTGTAACTGTATCGTACAAGGAATCGATGTCTGACTGTGTGCAAAAGGGGGTCAAATAAATGCTGATTGTAAATATACTTCGAAAACTAGTAAATCTTGGAAAACACTGAATACTGAAACAGTCCATGCGGTTAGAAGAGTACTTAAATAAAGCGGCAGACTTGCAGCCGCAGGATGAGTTTACGTAGACTGCCACTCCTTCTCCGTCTTTCTTCTTCCTCAACAGTCTATCTTGACGGTAGTACTAAAATTGATCTATGCCAACCAAAGAGTTGTCAACATTCACGTTCAGCCAGGATTCGTGAACACAAAATATATATGTATGAGAATGAACTCGTGTATTCAAAGTATGTATTAGATCTGACATCTTTGACAAGAGTGACCCAACGTTCACACTGGCCGCGGAGGGCACAGTCGTCTAGGTCGAAAGTGAAAGCTGCTTATCAGATAACTCGTTTTGCATTTTTTGTCCGAATTCGATTAGTATCAGGCGCAAGCATTTTAGGAGTCACACGAAACACGTAAAACATGATTTTTTAGAAGTAACATTTCCAATCGAGAATATGAATGACGAATGAGCATGATTATTTCAAGGAGGAGAACAATATATTCCAGAATAAATAGCAGAAGAAAAAAACGTAGCAGTCAACTGAAGAGCTCGCCTGCCTGAGTAAAACTTTTCAGTACTTCTTTTTACAACAAGAGTTTTACAGGGGGCCATTCTGACACCCTTCCTTTTTCACAATTATATCTCTCCCACGCCTATATGCGATGACCATTTGCTTACCGTGTATTAATTCAGTTCACTTCAGAAAACCACCAACCGTGCACTGGATGTGGTGGCTTTATTTGCTCTCTTCTAACGCTAGCCTTAAAAGAGAATACTGAAAAAGAAAAGAGTATGAAAGGAGTAAGAGAAGAAATAAAAAAATATTATCAAGTCGACGAGGGAATTTTATCGACACAAGAGCTCCACTGGTAGCATTCCCAGTCATATTCTCCAACGTATCCAACCAGGGAGTGGGAGAATCTCTTGGACATCACCCAGGACGTCTAACACGACCTACGTGGCCAAGTCCACTGGTTAAGTTTTTCATACCTTTCTTCCATGTCATGGAATGACAACCCTTACTCATGTTCCAACCGTTACCCCCCTCAGTAAATTTACAAACAAGGTGGATAGGAAGTAGACCTACAGAGGTGGTAAAGGGAAACAAAGCCCTAGCCTTCAACAAACGGAACACACTGTCTAACTGTAAAAAAACACATTGATCCATCATTCTGGTTCGAAGGAAAGTGACAACACAATGACCTCTGTTAGCGGTTTGCTGCCATATCCTTTAGAGTCTCCGACTAATTGATTGACGAATCTTTTAGACCCTAACCACGAAGAAGGTAGACATTTATTTTTCTCAAATTCACTGTACGTTTTTTTTGGTTCCTGTTGTCATGTCACCCTTTGAACTCCATGTGGTTTCTTACTTTCCCCAGGAGAAACGGAAAACATGACATCGTAAGGTAGGCGTGTGTCTGCCATACGTAATACGTGACCCAACCAACGACCTCTATTAAGCGGAATACGCTGTGACAGAACATTCTTTGAATTAGTACCCAATACTAGATTTCTGACCTCAGCACTACTTACTGGGTCATTCAATCCAACCTTAGTGATTCTACACTAACATCGAGGGTAGAAAACCTCGAGATGACGAATACCTCTCACACGCAGATCCCAAGTTTCGCAACCATACAACAAAACTGAACGCACTGCGGCACAGTACATACGACCATTCAACTTCAGTGAAATATCAGGTCGGCGCCACAAGTGTTTCAGTCCAGCGTGCGTCCCTCTACTACCGTGCTTCCATCCATCGTCACGTTACTGCCGAGGTAAGTGAAGCCGTCGACAATTGTAGGTATTTCCCCATCGAGCATCAAGCTCGGAACAGTTGATGTCCAATCTTGCAAAATGATTTTACACTTTGAAGGTGCTAAGTGCATACCGAGTGGAGCTACAGCTCTTGCGAGTCTATCTAGTGCATGTTGTACATGTTCTTTGCGTTCCAACAAGCAGACAAAGTCCTTGGCGTAAACTAGGTCACATAGCTCTTCACTGTTTCCTAGTCCGACGCTCACATCATGAAGATTTCGCAAGGCATTCTCCATCGTCTCGTCCATGAAGAAGTTGAACAAGAATGGAGAAAAGGAAATCGTCGTCGAACATCGCTGGCCGTCTCGAGCGGACTGGATAGTGCACCGCAAACTCTTACGCAACCAGAAATATGGGAGGACAATGTGTTCAGTAGATTCACGAACTTCTGTGGCAAACCTTTCCGATAAAGAGCACTGAATCGCGCTGTTCAATCGACTGAACCAAAGGCTCTTTTCAGTTTGGGGTAAAACATTATTGTCGGTCGACGGTGTGTATGACGCGCCCTCAAGTAACTGACGAAGAGTAAAATTCTGGTCGACGCATCCTTGACCTGGGCGGAATCCGGCCTGTTGTATCAAAGGTTCCTCTCACGAGCCGGTGTAAGGCGGCGCAGAAAAATCGACGCTGATAAATTGGTGGCTATCGGAATTAAGCTAATCCCACGACGGTTACTAAAGTCATTGCGTATTTTCTTCTTGAAGGTGCGTAAAACCAATGACTCACCCCATAATAACAGAATATGTTCCTCTTTCCAAATGCTATGGATCAAAGAGGTGGGTGATTTTATCAAAGCTCCACCAAATATTTTGAAAAGAACAGGAGGGAGTTCATCAGGACCGGCAGCTTCCCTCGCTTTAGTAGTCGAATACATGACTACACTTCCACTTCCGATGGTGCTCAAGTGATACTTCTCAAGGAGTTGCAGTTGTTGACTCAGGAGTAACTACATTAGCACGCGGCCAGCTAAAGTGCTTCTTGAAGTATTTGGTCCAAAGGTTGAGCTTTCGCTCTTTCTCATGAATGGACTCTCCATGTCTATCGCATATCATTTCACTTCCCGGGGTTCGTTGTCCACCCGTGTCGCGAACACGTTTGAACAGTCCTTGATAAATACCTGAAGCAGCTGCTATTTCCATTTTTCCGGCTACCTTGACCCACCAATCTTCGCAATCCTTCTTAAAGCTTCTCACAACTAGCTTTTATAGACTTTTCCTTATATTATTCGCCTACTTACAGCTCGAGAGCTGATGTTTTTGCTTTAATAAACTGATCGACTCCTGGGAAATCCAGTTTCTTTGATGGACATCAGATCTAGAACCGCAGGCGAAACCTGCTGGCAAGTGCAGTACCTGCTAGATATGGGCCCAATGGTCATCTACATTGCTGTTCGTCGTAGAACCTAACTCATGTGCTAATTTCTGTTCATAACTAGTGTGAACTTTTGGATCAGACAAAAGTTGTACGGCTAACCGCATTTGCAGTTTTCTTCCATGACCAGGGAGCTGGAGAAATAATCACATTGAAACTAATCTATGGTGCGGCTCTACGTACGTAGACCAGTAGGATCTACAGTGCTGGACGGAAATGAGCGTCGGTAGGTTATTGCAATATGATCCATGAGGCTCAGAGTACCTGGAGCTTTAGAACGCCATGTCGTCGTGCGACGCGAGCTGTGTTGTTAGTACGTACTAGACAAGGATATCCGATAGTTTGCACAAAACTGAAGAAGCATATCCCGATTATCTGTGCGATGAGTGGGTGAAGGACGATTCCCCACCCAAACAAGCTTGTGACTCACTAAGTTTGCCAACTTTTGCATTAAAATCGCCACCTTAAACTGCAAGGTCAGGGCTTTTGCTCACGCAAACGAGAGTGGTGAGTTCATCATAGAACTCATCCTTCTGCTTGTCAGAGCTACAGTCCGTTGGAGCGTATGCCGATATCACGAACAGACTGCGCTTAACACAGCTATCCTTTCAAACGCCCACTGACCCTTCGAGTCTCACAGCACATAAATGACCATTAACCGGTATTCAGTGTAAAACAGCAGCCTCAGTCTTATCAGACTATTCCTACATCAAGTTCACCTGCAGCTCTAGCTAATTCGTCTTCTGAAGTGCGCAGGAAATATCTCGATGAGATACCAGGAGCAGTTAGTTGAGTCGTACTGCTCGAATCCTGTACGCGCGTTTCACTTAAGCAGCAAACATCCATCTTCAGAGAATCCAATGTGAGGGCTAGGCACGCCTGCTGACTGGCCTGCATGAGAGTACGAACGTTAAAGGAGCCGAGATTCAGAGGCTGACCAGTATTGAGAACATATGAGTTACAAGATAGAGGACACTATTTGACAATGAGCTCTAGTGAGTATAGAGTGTATTATCGGTGTGAGCAATAAGGGTGGATAGATGGGGCAATGATAGGCGGGTGAGGACAGAAGACAAAGGTTGAGTAAAAGAGAAGGGAACTCTGACTGCTGTAGCGTACTTTCGAACCTTGATAGATAAATTGATGTCATGTCGACGCCACAGATGATTCAGGTTGGCAAAAGCCTAACGAGCCATCTCTATGCCGGAACACACTTCATCCGATATTGGACCATCGGGTGAAATGTAGCTTCCCAGACAACAGAAATTATCTATCTGGTCCATAGGTTACACAGACACTGAAATGACTGACTTCGGGCCAACCCAATCCTACAACAGCATCTTGCACTTTGAAGGTGCGGAACGCACACCGAACTTTGCTGCACAGTCCGTCAAGCAGTCTAGAAAAACCTGTAACTTACCTTGATCTTCACTTAGAAGAATTATTTCTTCGGCATATTCAAGGTCTGACACCTTTCCATCGGGAAAAGTTCAATAGCACTATCCTCGCTTGACAAATGGGCGGCCTTTATGACCATAACAATCAAAAAGGTAAAGAGAAAAGGAGGAGGACGGAACCCCTGAAGTACATCATTTCTCATAGTGAACTCGTGGGAAAGATTACCGTAAGCCCGTATTCAGTTTCGGCTATTCAGACCGAAATTAATTACTCTGGTGCCTCTCTTAACAATAAGCAACGCCAGAATACAGTGCGATCTACTGAGTCAAACTCCACTTCAAGGTCAAGGAAACCGGAAATAGTGGTCCTAAGGAAGTTGTGTTTATGTTCTAAAATCTGGCGAAGAGTGAGATGTGGTCAATACAACCTTAACCAGGTCTAAATCCAACTTAATTTCCTCACTAGCGCTGTTTACGGCAGTTACATAATCGATAGAAAGTAATACCAGCGAGCATTTTATATGCGATGTTAACTGTCCTTATTTCCTTGTGGTTTTTACAGGGTGATCTGCCGCCCTTTTTGTAAATCGGCACGTCCACCGATTCACACAAACTTTCAGAAACGTGTTCTCTATCCCATACCAAAGAGAGGAGTTTTGTCAACTTCAGTCACAACGCTGAACCACCGTCTTTGAAAATAAATGGAAGGAACTCATCCGGTACGGCAGTCTTATAACGTTTGAAATAGCTTATCTCACGAGAACCCCCTTTTCTGACAGAGGACTGATGTATAGAATCAGAAGTGTAACTATCGAGCTAGTGAGCAAACCTGTCGTAGATAAAGGCCACTTTAACCGCTTTTCAAAATGCCCCGCTCAATCAACTCAACAACGAAGATCCTGGGTTCGAATTAGTGAACCGTTCGCCTCTTTGATCAGTTCACTAAGGCCTGGCTTTCGTGGACCGGTTTGTTTAATCAGACGAAAAGGTAGCGACTGTTGCCAATCAACGCAGTTTTTCCCATCTCCTTGCACTTCGCAATCCACCATTGCTCACGGTCGTTTCTTAGGCTCCAAACCTGTTGCTGTTTAAGGCACCTCCATGCCACATCGTTTCTGGAATCCGGAAGAATCGGTCTGCACACGTCTACAAATACAGTTGAGGATTTAGATGTCCGTCGTTTCTGTGTGTGTCTGGTTGTTGGATCTTCGGTAGCATCAGAAGCCTCACATAGGGTCTGCGTGACCTCTGTCCATCGCTGTTCTGGATCCCGGGCATGTGACTGAATCGATAACCTGACGAATAATTCCGTGTGAAAAGCTGACCGATGCTTATCGTCCAGTAACAGCTGTGGGGGAAGATTGAATTTGGCGTTGGTTCCGCCACCGGTCACCGTTGAGACTTAGGCTGCGATGCGAGCGGGAAAAAGCGTGATTAGTGTCGACAGACGTGAACCAAAATGATCAAGAGTTTTCAATTGATCCACGCCAGTTATAACCGATAGCAATATGGTCGATCTGAGTCCAAAGCTGTGAAGGCGCAGGAAGATGCCAAGTTAATCTGGGCCGCTTTTAGTGCAACAAATTTGTGCTCGCTGGAAACAATCCAAGGTTGGGACATTGTTGGATGAGTCGGTCACCGTTATCGATCCTATCGGATGGAACACCATACCGGCCTCCCATATTTCTCTCCGTCTCGTAAAAGCTTCCAACTTGAGCACTGAAATTACCAGCAACAACCAAGATGTCCGTAGAGCGCACACTACAGCGCCGTTGAGACAAATCAAGGTAGAATTAGTCTTTAGCCTCAGGAGAGCTACAGTCATTTGGGGCATACACAAAAACAATAAATAGGCATCGGCGCTTCAGTCTAGTGCTGTTGACATGCACAGAACCAATCAACCGAACCACACACAGACGGCTGCTGGCTGGGATCCAGTCGAGCAGTGCACGCTCAGCCTTCACGCTCAGAGCCATGCCATCTCCAGCCTGGCAACAGATGCGAGACGCTGAATCTCCTGACACGCGAAGAATGAAGCGAGAATCCGAGTTTGTACCTGGAGATCGAAGTTCTGATACTGAGGTTGGCCTTGCGTGCGTGTTTCGGAGACACTAACACATCTATTTTAAGGGTTTCAAGGGTTCTAGCTAAAGCAGCCTGTTTTCCCGTTTAGCAATATATGCGTTAGTTGAAAGCGGCTAAGTGAAGAGAATATTTAGGTCGGAGAAGCGATTCACTTTTCACCCTGTCTCTAAGACGCTATCCTCTCCGAGACCTACAAATTCACGGTCACGACTCCTTGTGGATTCTGACATCCATTTAGAGTTGGGATATGAAGAATGAAGGACAAAGAGATGAGAAATGTGTCCCGAGGGACAGCTGGAGATTTCTGGAAAAAGCATAATTCACGGCTGCCCAACCTGCAAAAAGGATTTTTTTTTTCAGGAACTTAATCGGAGCCTTTAACTCAAAAGTCTGATCCACAAGGCAGTGAGGCAGATCGACCGAAGCACCCGTGAAGGAACTTCTTCTGGTCTGTCACATGAGACCTGATTATTGCAAGCTTTCTTATTAAATACTCTGATGACGTTATCTTGGGTGTGCCTCACTACATCAGCTATCTTCGACATACTCTTGCAACAAACGTTCACTGAACTCACCAGCTGGTTTTTGTGTAGTTGAATCAGTCAAATGATGCCGTGGGGCTTTTCTATGCGCGATGAACATCCGCTCGTGATTCACTTTATTCCGGTTCGTCTTACACTTGTGCGCTCGATACCTGTCTCCACCACTTTCTGCACTGTCCCATTCCACAAAACTCGTGCAGGTCACTTCGTGCCAGACCGACAATGACTGATAGCTTACGTTTGCTTAGACATTCTTGTGCTGATGCCCGTGCTTGCTGTTCGTTTATTCCGAATACACGTCCCTCCTAAATGAGTGCTTTCGTTCCATGCACAGAATCTGGAAAGCAACACTGGTCCTCAGGTCTAAATCTAAGAATGGGTCTTTCCAAGTGCTCCGACGTCTTAATTTGTTTTCACAATAACACCACATATTCCGATATTCTTATATCCTATTCCAATCAACTCGTAAAGGAGGTGCACACTGCTATAACATCGTCTACCAAGCATCTGGGAGTCATTAACAGCCGTGATCTTTTCTGGCCCCGTCCTATCGCAACTGTTTTCCAAAAAAATTAGATGCTTTACGTATTACATGCTCCGCCCGAAGCCTATTTCTTCTTCTTTCCGTTTGATCAAAAGTTTTGTATTCGCATGTATCTTATCACTTTGGTTTTATGCGTCTTCCGGTATCTTTCAAGATTAGCTTGTGAAAGACTTTAAATTTGTTGTCAGATCTATCGCACATCCTTCAAGTTGTAGTGGGACCTCCCATAGTCAGTTCTCTCAATGTATAAAATCCCAACATCAACAAGCTTGCCAAAAAGTTCATTCAGAGGTATTAGATGACCACTCACATCCTCTTTATCCAAATCTTAGTGCTTGTGTTTCTATATCCTCCACTAAGTCCAGCCACAAACGATTGTTTGCTCGTATCACTATTCACAAACCACCAACGGTTTTCTAACTCGTTAGATTCCTCACCAGTCTCAACACTGTCATAAATGGACTGAAAAACCGGCTCAGCTGGGTATTTCTCTCCTTTTCCGAGTATTTTTCTCTACTTGTGCCCGTATTTAGTTGTTATGTAGCCACTGGATATTCACATCCGGGTGAGCAAAGCAGTCCCTTGACCTGACTTGGCTATCAGTTTAACGATAATCCAAAGGTCGTCAATATTGCAGCACCTATGGAATGAGTAATATCGCGTCATTCCGAGTAATGAATTTTGAACCATTGATTCCAGCATCAAATCTAAGTGTTCAGATACATCGAGACATTAGCCATTCACAATTACATCCCTATCTATGTGGGTGACCTAAATAGTTCGTCATCTTAGCCCTATCTTTGTAACAAACTTTACTTCACACACTGTTCTTCCATGGTTTCGTCTCTTTCTATTTTTTTAGGGACTGTGCAAATATGTACGAATGTTTGGTACGGCCATTTTGACAGTTTATAAAACTCGGTTTGGAGGAATTCACAAACATACCGTGGACCCAATTGGTAAAACAGATCAACCTTAGCGGGACCCACAACCGTTTCTGGGCTTCCTTATGCATTGGTACAGCGTGAGCCCTTCTATCTGAGCTGCGATGCCACATTTGGGGCTTTGTATTGTTTGTGATTAGGTTGTGCTGTTTACCAGCTACCAATAACCACCACAATAAATTCGTAATTGCACTAACAACAGTAAGATTTTCCGTGAATCCACTGATACTCATCAGCTAAACGAACAACTGTTACATCTTGTAGGAAAACAACAAAAATAGTCCACAATATCACGCAGACTAATGCGTTTGATTTATTTATTCAAATTTGTGTTAAGGACGAATTTTTTCCAATACCAGTTCGGTAAGACAAACATGAGCTTCAGTTATAAACACCGGTCCATTAGTGATCAGTCCAATGGTGGACTTTTCTTGTCAGAAAGTACAAAATAATAGGTCAGTCAATCATCTCCCATCGTTTCTTCATCACATTTATACTAGTTCAATATCCAAATTTGTGTTAAGAAAGAATTTTTCCAATACCAGTTCGGTAAGACAAACATGAGCTTCGGTTATAAACACCGGTGGATTAGTGATCAGTCCAATGATGGACTTTTCCTGTCAGAAAGTACAAAATAATAGGTCAGTCAATTATCTTCCATTGTTTCTTCATCACAGTTATACGGGTTCAATATTCAAGAAAGTTGCATTATCCAGTCTTTCTCTTGTGAACGTAGCGGACAAATAAGTACAAAGGTATACCCTGACCTGTGGCAAGCAGGCAGTGCTTTTGATGGAGCCAAAAAAATGACTGATAACAGCTAAACGTGATGAGCAGAATAAAGGACAGTGCGAATGCGATCAAAGCGAAGGAACCCAATCCGTGAATAACAGCCGAATTGGCACAAAGAACGTCGACAGTGATCGATGCCGCAGCTGAAAGGCGATTGCACGCAAACAGAGCGCCGGTAAATTGAGTCATGTCAACCTCCAAATCGGCGGACATATTGCCTAAGAAACGACTTGTCCCAGACCGATATGCTGGCCTGATTGGTTTCTCAACGAGAGTGGAATTTCGCAGAATCTGGAGGGGTGAACATATGTAGGGTTCGATTTGATGTAACGATGTTTGTTCATGGACATGTAAACAAACACACACTGAGAGATAGACAGACAGACAGACACGTGACGGAAAATATTTATCAGTGAACAGTAAAATGTGCAGTTTGGGATGAAAAATAACTGACAAATACGTGTAGTGTGTTTAAAAGTTCAGATATACCTTTGGGGAGTCAAAATTCTCAATTTACTACCCTAATGCTTATTGGTAGATGAAGTAGCTAAAAAATGACAATGCGTGATTTGTTGGCACGAGTCACCAAGCCTACAAACAAAGGTCATCACTGACTAACGAAGTATCGCCTTGGTAAAATGGGGATACAGTTAAAAGTGAGAACTTCAATATGAAAGTTGAATAGACTGAAATATTTAGCACAAAACTCAACTGTGGCTACTTGGTTTTCCTGATATGCAACATGAATGCTGTTTTGAGATCACAAAAAAAAACACGTCACTGACGGTCTTCTCAATGTGACGGGTGTCAGTGTTTTTGGAGAAAGCTTATTTGAAAGAACAGTTATGTTCAACTCATTGATCCACGGAAGATGTCCATTGTCGTAATAAGATAGATGGCTAATTCTATTTCGAGCATGATCACGTAATACGTAGCTGACTGTTACTGAAATATCGGAGAATGATTGTTCTCGTGAACCTGTTGTTTCTTCTCAACGATATCGTGGGTAGTATGTGAGCTTCACTGATAAACAAATTGGGTAGAATCAAAATCTATCACACCCATAACTTCTCGTAACTTAAAATGGAACGGAATGGAAAATCCTAAACGATGTATTTAAATCTGTGATGGACTTACTGATGTCAAGTTAACAAGGCTGGCACGAATCGCTTGCAGCTGTCGCGTCAGTGTTCTCTGTTTTTGAAGCTCCGTAAATGCTTGACCCAATTTGTATGCCTTTTGATAGGTTGAATTGAATCGCTTCAGTTGATCGCGTATAGCATGAGCCGTGGTTAAAATGCTTCTCGCATTGGAATCGGTCTCAGCGAGGGGTTGTGCGAATGTGATCAGAGACTGGACAAATATTTCGCTAGCCGTTATGTTCATTGGCGGAGTTGTCAACTGTTTGACAGTTTCCTAAAATAAACAAAAATCAAACAAACGAATGGTTGCGAAATGATATTTAGTTCTTCTGTTAACTGTCTATAGGTACCTTGAATGGTTAAACCATCGTGTTATTAGTAATAAAGTTCACCAGAGTGAGCTTACCGGGCAAACAATCATTCAACCAATGCCTTCACTTCCTACAACTTAGGATGCGACTCCACATTCCATTCTCATTTCCTCACTTGTACTTGCGTAAATAAAGGGATAGCTAGTAGTTAAAGAACATACCGTCCATTCCTTCCAGTGTTGAGATTTCTTCTTTATGGTCGGGGGACCATTACAGTTACCGTTACTGTGATTGAAACGAATGGACTAAGTTAACACAATTACCGTCTAAAATTAATCGAAATGCAGATTGGTTAGAGTCATTTTTCTTCGTACTAGGAGGGAAAGCGGTCTTTCCTCACATGAAACCTTGGTCTGATATTCCTATGAAGTCATGTTCAACAGAGTCATCTGCCGCAAAACAATGCCACCCCTTTTGGGTTACTATTTCTCAAAGACACATTCCACTCAAGGAATCTTCAACCTGAGATTTTCACACTGTGTCGGAATTATGTCAAAAGTATTGATAAGTGTCATTCGATTGGTCTGAAGCCCGGTCCATCAATCACTCTCACGTATTTCGTGTCGGTGGCCACACCGCGTCCAGGTAGTTCGGGCATCGCACCATACTATGTAGCCCCAAAGACGCATGTGGACCTGATAGTGTCAGGACCAGAACTGCAATCATCAGTAATCATCTCGTGAGTGCACAAGACGATCGATTACATGACCAGTAATCGGAATCGGGTCTCTCAGTCAGCTCTCGTGTTCCTAGTGGGTGAGATTGTACGGCGCTCGCAGAAAGACTCCAAGGGTAACAGCGGGGAACAAGGGCTGTGTTTTGGTCACAATCGTGTAAGTATATCTGAATTTTAATCAGTCTTCACCTTTTCCGCCCAGAGGCAGAACTTAAGGTAAAGGATACCGGGAAATGCAACAAATCGATACGGTAATACGAAAGATAGGAACTGCTTGTCAGTGTTTCCTCCACCGGTCAGTACGTCGATGGGAGGCTAATAAGCGACAAATCAGAACTTCCGGTACTGGTTGTTGCCGATACTGATAATAAAAAGGCTCTGAAATCGTATGTGAATACTGTTCTTAATTTTGGGACCGAAAAAAGTGTCTCTTGATCTGGACCGATGAAGAGAATATCACTCATTTTTGTCACATAGATTGTGAAAAACCCTATTCGAGTGAACGGGCTGTTACCAGAGTGGCCAATTACTGTAGAATGAAGCAAAACAAAATTGGAGCTACGAGTGGTGAGCTGTAAGAGATATCGAAATCAAGCGTAGTTTTTGCACAACTGACAAGCGCAAACCATAGGTCTGCAAAAGTTTAACCAAGCTGAGAGAAAAGAGAGTAATTTTAAACGCAGATGATAAAGCTCCTTGTCTCTGGAAAAGGGAGTCGCTTTTCGTGTAGAAAAAATCACATCACAGCTGAACTGCTTTGCTTCAGACAGTTTTCTCCCTTGGTAAACTCAAGGAGGAGCATGTGGAGTGTGTTTAGGTCGAACATGAAGAGTGAAGTGCGGCTGGAATACACGACGCTGTGTCAGAAACACTCAGATTCCATAGCAACTAAGAACAAGGGATGAATATCTTTTCGCCTGAAAATTTCTAGATACTCCATCGGTCGACTAGGTGATCCTCTGTGTTCAATCTTCCTCAGTCACAATAAGCAATAACGCGTGAGGGTTAACAATGAAGTTGATTTATTCTGAATATATTTCCAGTGCCGTAAATTATCATACTTAAAAATGTGTCTTGTGAGATTAAAACAACAATAGGGTACTGTCGGGACTGCATCGGAAGAAGAATCTAATACTAATCGCAGGAATATGCTTTTTCACGCGTTGAAATTGTGTTGTTTACTAATGAAAAGTGATCAAGAATGTTCTTTTTAGGGTTGTTGTGACCCTAAATTTCGATGTTATTAGTGCAAGTTAGATAATTTACTTTGGGATGACATTGGTTATCGATGGAAATCGAAAAACAGTCACGCAGGCTGTCTAACAAAATCCAATAAACACTCTTACCATGAAGAATGGGGATGAATTGTGCGCCGGCAAAAGGAATCAGAAGTGCTAGGGCAGAGCTTGGGTGCGTGTGTGTGTGTGTGTGTGTGTGTGTGTGTGTGTGTGTGTGTGTGTGTGTGTGTGTGTGAAACTAAACAATCTCAGAGCGTCATAATTTGTAGACGAGTCAGATCGAGAGACGGTTTGAATCAATAGTCTGAAGCAAGTGGGATGGTGCAACCCGGATTCTCTCCCGAATTTTTCATTGTTTTTAAATGGTCACTGTCACAATAACCTTTTTCAGTTGAGTAAGATAAACAATGTGGACGGAAAGGACATTGATCATCAGTTTCCCGTGCTCTCAGTAGTCATCATATAGACGTATACAAGCATTATATATCACTATACAGAGTTCAAGTAATTGCACACATACAAACGAGCGGAAAATGTCTTTCAGGCTTAAACATGAGACATAATAAGAATGGAAATAGGACTAATAGGAGACAAAACAAAATGAGGTCGCACATCACTACCAGGGCAACACTAGTTGAGTAACAGATGTGTTTTGGATACAATGTTCACGCTTTATTAGGTGAATCATTATTACTTCCGTGAACTTCAGAAAGTTTCGATTTCTTGGGCTCCAGATGATCTGGAGTACCCTAGTCGAGTCAACACGATGGTCTGAATCCAACAAGTGACCTGTCACTGCACTTTTATGTGGCGTTGAACAGTAATAAATATGAAAAAAAATATTTTCCATCACCCATTCCAGTTCACTGGAATCACTCCCACCATTAATTCTATTCCTCTCACACGTATAAGCCACGTGAAACACCTTGGTGTTACGCTGTAGTGTATTATGCATTAGCCCTTTTACCTTGAAATGGCGGTAGAAAAACTACAGCGCGTGTTGCATCAAATGAGAAAACTACTGCAATTTATAGCTCCATAGCCTGTTATTTCTACTTTTTTAAAACAGTGTAGATTATCCCTGATTCTCTATTGTTCCCCAGTCATTTTCCTAGGATTACTGAAAAAGATTTGATCACTCTTCGCAGATGCTTACACATCACTAGCCTTGTTACCAGCATAAACTTAAATAAAATAGTCTCGGAGCTATGCACTAACCACAAAACAGCATCCATTGAGTTTGCACAGAAAGTCCCTGCTGATACTTTGCAACCATTCCATTTTGATCTCACTCTTTCTCAGTCGCACGTATCAATCCGGCCAAGATGTAAACTGCTTACCTGCCGATTGTCTTTGCGCAGAAATCCCGTTGTTCCGTTTCTAGCACATGTCCTAACAAACAAGGATGTCATTCTGTCTGAAACCAAATCTTGTTTTGCTCTGCAACTTTATTCTGACATCATTTTTCGTTGAAAAGCATTGTACAACTATCTTCAAGCTGGTATATACGGTACAGTATGTAACGCATACTGACAACTGACTGACAGCATGCTAATTTAATGGGATATTTTGTCCGTATTGTACTTCCTGCTCCACCGAAAGAAAGATAGCTCTGACTCGTGAAAAGCCAGTCACCATTATGGTTACCGAGTTGAAAAGCGGAAGTCCCGCAGTTATTCGCGCCACAGTTTCACTCATGAAAATACCCGGTCGTTAGACTTATGACCACCTAAACGTATGGGAACGTCCCAAGGGTTCATATATTATGAGCAAAAACTCAACATCGCGCACCGTACTTTGTTTCAAGTGCTCGCTGAATGAACTCGTGTGGTGCAATTTCCAAAGCCTTTATCAGGACAAAAGTTGCGAACCGTTGAACGGTTCTCCTTGGATCATTTCACGGGAACATTACGGATGCGTGCATGCGGACACTATTGAATAGTACACCAGAAGTGTTATCCAGTTGAGACAGATTGGCAAGACGAGATAGTTTCTATGACACCAGAAAAATTTGTGATCACCTTTAGTAATCAGAAGTTCCGTCACAGAATACTAGTTGAAATTTGGACGTATCTGCATTGTAATCACAGTGTAGTTACCGTAACTGAAGTTGCCGTCACACGCCACCGTCTTGAAGTGTACTCAAAAGTCCCAAGGACCACGAAACAGACAGATCTTGATTTAAGACGGAGTGACTGGATGGCTCCGTTTTTCAGTCTTGCTTGCCATTGTTGCAATCGAGAAGGGGATGACGGTTGATGGTCCTGTCGTCCGACTTTCCCTGTCCTACAGACAAGTCTGGAATCAGCGTCTCAATGACAATCAATAGTCAGGCCCGCTGAATTTCTGTTTTTATTACATTAGTGCACGAGTGCACTTCAAGGTGCACACCCCACTGCCTAAATTGATCACTGCACTATTATGAATAGCCGTCAACCAGACTCTGAGACTTGGAGTGAAGGAGAACCAAATAACGTAAGGGTATGGGATGAACCACTTAGGCTAGATAGCCAAGTCTCGTTGGCAATCAACCCGTTAACATCTGCTCGGTATCAAGCTCAGGGTTTGAGACAGAAAAACCACGAGTGACAGGATACCCGATCAGTGGTAACGGTGGATCGACGGAATGAGAAATTAATCTTATCTAACGGTCTTTAGTCTAAAAGCTCAACCATTAGCAGGCATGGTAGCCCTCACCAGTCGGACCAGTACGTTTTGACCCACGACTCGGTACAAAGAGCAGCACCCTAAATGCTGATTAAATGAGATTGTCCGCAAGCAAGGAAAAATTCTTCCTCGCCTTATGGGGATAGTTCAGAACATAAAGACCCACTAGGTCGAGTACGGCAACAAGCCGGACGACGATGGATCACTGTCTACGGTCAAAGTGACACCCCGTGGAGGGATTCGAGCCTCCAACCTCTGAGGCGGAAAGCAAACACTTTAGGCCGCTCGATCACCTCCAGCTGTCTTCCCTGGTTTGTGCACACGCGTACACCCACAGATGCGCTCACTCACTCAGTTTTCAATCAAAGCTTGTCTGTTCCGTGGCCCTTGTGCCCACAAGTGAACTGAGTTCGATAATGAATGTAGCTGAACAAGTTGTCAGTGTTTTGTTTCAGTCGCCCACTTTTCTGTGCTTCTTACCTGTCATGTCTGGAACCTGTGAGTGGTTTACATTCCAACCTCACAAATGGGACACAAAGTAGATCCAACCTTTATCCTTTATTACCTGTTCGTTATCGACTTCTGAGCACCTAGTCAGGTGAACACAAAACTGGGATAAGGGGGAAAAATTACAGCTGGAGGGCAGCAGTAAATATGAATTGAAATCAATTTATAATGGCTGCACCGGTAATCTATACTGGGAGAAGGGAATACACTAATTGTATCATTGTACAACCTACAATCACTTTGCTCAACACGTACAGAGTAGTCCATGTTGTCCAGATAAGATGTCATATTCTCTATGGTGGTGAAAAGTTTGTCCAAGTCAGTTGGAATGTAAGACGAGAAGTTGATCTTGAGAATTTCGTCCACCAGAGTCCTTGTACGTACAAGTGCGAATCGGTTCGAATGCCCCCGCGGGTTGGTAACAGAGGACAAGAAGAATAAAGGGGAAGGAAAGCATTCATTTTAAATGATGTTTATTCAAATGATTACTCCAACCCAGTCACATTTCGACCCCGTGGTGGAACCACATTCTGCTGTTTCATTTATATATCCGATGATAGCTTCAAAGTTCGTCCAATTCCTCAACTTGTCGTAATATATTGTGATGTAATGGCATGAGTATGAATCACTGAAAACGAGCTTGTTCGCCATCTGTCTTCTCATAAAAACAAGTAACTTATAAGATTGGTTACTGTTTAAAAAGTAAATTGACTAGCTTACGGTTCTGTTATACAACTCAAGAACAGTAAACTGCACTAAAGATAATCATTTCTTAAATTATTTTGAATAAATAACGGCTGATATCAGTCTAGTTCCATCCTCTGGTGGCAATCAATGCGCATGAGTGATACAGTGTGACACGAGTCACTTATCAGCTTAGTCCATTGGTATGTGTAACGCGCTGAGACAAATCGCCACGCCCATCTTTATCAGTGTAAGTGTTGATGGTTGCTTTTGCGCTTACTGAGCTCGGGCTCACCGAGGTTTTGTCTATCTTTGCAGATCGTTCACGTGCAACCTCCACGGAAGACAATGCACCCGGCGTACTACAGTATGTCCTGTCTAACACTACATCGGAAACGTGATTGATCTGGCTGGTTCAGATATGTTTAATTGATCCGAAGAGGAAATCCTTTGTGGGGTTTGAACCAACAGGTTGCGTCTTGACCGTGCCATGTTCTGACAGTGAACGCTGTCTACTCGTTGAGTGGATGCTCGTGCGTGCCGATTTGAACTGACCAATGAGTCACATGCCTCAAGTCGATCAACTCAGATTGCCCCTGACGTTTATTGGTTGACTCACGTATGATCCACGTTTTCATCTCTTCGTGTTTAGATTTCAGATTGTTGTCATCCGGCTCTGGTGAAGAAATACATTCGTTTCCGATCACCGTATTAACTTATGAGCATGAAATTTGGCGTCCCGGCTTCAAACCTGCGAAATAACTACTACAATTCGTGCACAAGATCAGTTCTGGATCGACGGTGCTGTTTAACTGACCTCGGATTCGTGAAATTCGTGGAAATCTATTTTCATCTATCGTGTGGAGGTTTTGCTCTTTTATGCTGACTTTAAGCTGTACAGGAACATAAGCTGAAAATTCTTTGACTACATCAGGGGGATGAAGAAAGAAGGCGTTCTGGCACCTTGGGTTTACGCATGAAAATATCGTTGAAGGATGCACTGAAAGCTTTAGACACAACAGAGCGTAAACAAGTCACAAGAACCCTAGTGCCACATGAGCTCTAGCAGATGATCAGCTGTGCTATACCCGGTGTCTTCAGACGCGTTACAGGCGTGTAATACGGGTGCGTAGTTCGGAAGCGTGAATAGTTCACTTTTGCGCACTCAAGTCTCACCGAGATTGACAAGATTTGCAATTCGGTAAACTATAAGTTTTTCAAAATTTGCGAGAATTAACAACGCCCGCACACACACATGTAGTGTGTTAGTTCAATAAACTTTAGATAGCCCGTCCGGATGACCAGATGGCTAAGGTAGCCGACTCACAATCCTTCATCCCGGGTCGTGGTATGCTGACTAGTCTCCGGGGTACACTAGATGCATGTCAAAGCAATCTAAGATGACTAGTCAACGAAAACAGACGAAAAGGTGTGCTCGATAGAAATAAAAATCAGGCAAATGGTACGAAACGAGCTCACATCAGTCCATCGATCACAGTCAGATCTCTGGTTAAACGAATCTTATAACTAGCCCGAATCAAAAACAAGATTGCACCAGAGGGAGCGACTAGTCAGAAATTCTTGGTGTCGTGCAGTGTGGTCGCGTGTGCGTGTGTGCCATTCAAAATTGTGTACTGGTTATTTACATTTGAAAGTCGGTACAGCTAAGGGATGCCGTACCAAGGGAACTAATGAACATGAAAAAGTGGAACAGTTACTGGTACCTACAGGGTTTGAGTCCCAGCTGGGATTGGGTGGACGTGCACGGCAGATGACTCCTAAGAAAGACCAATTAGCTACACAGTGAGTCCCTAGTTTTCAGTGATTTGGACATTCACACTGCATGGTAAATCATATGGTTTTATTTCCTGCAGTGACACCAATCTCATACTTCCGTGTATCTTTCTGTTCACAGTTTACTGCAATTTGCTAGAGGCAAATAAAAGAGGATGCAAATAGATTCATTGGCACGTGGCATAGCTTCCAACAGAGCTACCGCCTAACACTGTCCGATGTTCCGCAAGTACAGTCAGCTACTTATCTGCAAGATTCCGAGGAAAGTGTGAGGACAAATTTGCGTAGACAGAAACTGCACACGAAAGCAAGCTAAGCGTTACGACGACCAGTATTACTACATATTTTCACGAAATATCAAAAAGTTAATCCATGGAATCTGCAAATTCTTACACCAAGATGTCAACTGGTTCATTGAAATGATTCAGCAAAGAGCTTCAGCTTTAACTCCATCTTTGAAATCCACAGAAATAATGTAAAAATATTTTGTCCGGATTAAAAATTATTTGCCGCGGTG
Organism: Fasciola hepatica; assembly: GCA_948099385.1. Classification (NCBI taxonomy): domain Eukaryota; kingdom Metazoa; phylum Platyhelminthes; class Trematoda; order Plagiorchiida; family Fasciolidae; genus Fasciola; species Fasciola hepatica. The sequence goes on along the minus strand of CANUEZ040000180.1, from coordinate 1,224,042 downwards.
CACATCCACCTTATTTCAACCGGGAGCCGAATTCGGTTACCACCAGACTATTTGGTTTCGCCTCCGTGATTTTCAATGGTATGTTGAGCATTTATGCTCTACGATGAGTTCTTCTACAAACATTCTCTTGCCCACCAGCCAAACACACTAAAGAAATTTATTCACGTACACGTGCGGCTCAGTGTTCGGCAAAACCCGTGCAAATGTCAACTCGCGACCCCAGTGTAGTCGTTCTTCGGGCTGGCTGCTTCTAACCCATGCTGAACTTTCAGCGAATCACCCTTGTAGTTCCTCAGTGGACCCTCCAAATGGGAGCTTCTAGTCACACTTGTGATACACAAATTAGAGGAAAAAAACCAAAAAGCCAACAACAAACGTGCAGAGTCGAGCGGGTGCTGTTAGAGCTGTCTTCCTAATGGGTAGGCAAATTACTGATGAAGAACATTTTAAACATTTACACGGATGCAGTAGTTTTTCTTCACTAAGCCCGGACTCATCTATTTATTTGGCTAGTCTATAGCCTTGGGAGTCGACAAGAACATGCTGTTGAGCTCATCTGTCATACAGTGTCACCAAATTGGTGCCTCACGTTATATGGATGTTTGATTTTTTGTATTTCTGATTTATGCTACTTGTGTTGGACACATAGGCATCAGCATGAACCTCGTTGAGCTTATCAGCTACAACCTTCACGCTATTGAATAGTCACTCTTTTTCGTAGGTAATTTAGTTCAGTCAACAATTTGAGACCTCCGGTGCCTTCCTCCTATGGATTCAGTTGTGAGGATTCAGTTCAGCTGATTATAGGCTGACCGGCGGTAGGTAAATGGGTCATCGTAGCGGGCTTCTAACTCTCTTGTCCCGGGGGTTTGAATCTTCACACCACCGCCTGGTCCTCAGTTGGCTGAGGCTCTCTTCCTGAAGTATTGCACTATTATTATTTGATGAAAGAAAGTGAACGAAACAATAATAACCAGGACCGTTCAGTTACTGACTCTTGCTCGTGTGACAAGGCTGAAAAACGATGCATCAAGGCGGAGACTTATCGCACATTTTTAAGTCCCGGTGTAAAAAGGCTGAGTACCAGTTGGAAACCTTGCAGGTCCCCTAATCACTGATGAACTATCAACTTAAAAAGTTTGGTTGCTTCGTTTGTAGACTACAATAAGTTTTTAATAACTCATGACAAATGACGAAAGTTAGTCAGCCTCATCCTTCCACGTTTACACAAATATACACGGTATTTGTGACAAATGAATACTGATAAGTTTCAAGAGAGCCCAAATTTTCCGACTTCACAGGAATGCTGCACAGCTACACATTAGGGAAACCTCGAAAGAAGTACTCACTGCTCGTTATCGTTCATTATTTTCTGCAAATTTGAAGACTGCAAAACCCCCGTCACATTGACAACGTTGTTCAGTCCCACCAATGGGAGCAAACCAAGATGAGTTTTATTGGGACACTGGACCAATAATGCTTGGAGTACGTTGCTTGGTGCCGGTAACTGAACCATTGATTCTATTTGCGATGATAGTTTGAATCGACCGATCAGATTGGGCCAAATCGATTTCAGATACAAATTAAATACTGCATCTGTTTGATTTTGTCCCATCGGAGTGGTCCCATATCGACAGATATCGTTCACAGCAATCACAGTGATGAGGATCATTGCGGACCAAATTATGATTAACAAGCATATTATGACTGCGAATATTGCCATAATGATTAGGATCCACTTGGGTGAATTATGGGCTTGAGGATAATTGGTTGGTATTCCGTTGTCTTTTGATATATCAGTTGTAGGATTGACCGGATCGAGTGAGGACTTCGTACCTGTTAAACAAAAAGCAAAAGGAACCAATATTGAAAGGAGATAAAAGAGGAAAGACGGAAATAAACAGAATTTTCTGACGCATTCTGTTGGTATATTAGGGTATTTTATTCTGTTCTTACGTGTGAGTGCGTTGAATGGGAGAAAACAAATATTTCAATAGGTTTTTACAGTAAAGGTACTGGATGTCTTTTGGGCAAATGATGTTTACCTTTAGAAGGATTTTTCTCCAGAAACCACAACCAATAACTGTGACTCACAGGCCAAAATGTGGAATTGGATTCACTGAGATTTTCTTTGAAACATCATAAAATGTAGCTTCGAGATCGCATATAGTGAAATGCCTGTCAAGCATCGGTCAGGTTATTCATGTTAACCAAGGTCATGCAATTTCAACTTCGCACAGAGTGCCACAGAGCTAACTTGAACAATACTCGATTATCAAGAATTTTATATTCTCAATCCTGTTTTACCATTATAAGAATATTACAAATGTGAAGCTTACAACAAAGAAAATATTTTTTTTCGAATTCCCACTGTACCTGTGTACATTTGCATACTATTACTACCAGTATACGTGGTTTGCCTTCGTATTTTTTTTTCCTTTTTGACTTAAAATATTCTTTTATTTTCATTCTATACTTATTATATTATCAAATTACAACAACTCAGGAAGGAGGTTATAAACAGTTAAAGACGGACAAGTGGGGAAGTTACCGGCGGCCGCGGGGATCGAACCTGGAAGTACGTTGTCCATTTGATCACCACCGACAGCGCGCATATGATACCACAGCTCAAAGGACGACCACGTGACACATGAATCAGTCAGAATTTAGATGAGACAAAAACCCAGTTGAGGTCAAACGGCAATTAGCTTTAGAGAGAGAAATAATAATTTATAGGTTTTAAGTAACTGGACAGTCGATTTTGCACTATTTATCATTTACTGTAAGTTACTATTTGCATTTGAGTAGTAGGAAAGTAGATTTGTATATAATATGATTCATCATGCGTTCAAGCTGCATGATGAATCATATTATATACTGTAAGTTAGTCAGTCAATAGATTTACGGGACCTGTCGACCATGTTTTGGACCAAACGTTCGCGCTTAAAAAATAAATTATTGCTTACTATGACTCACCGAGAAGCTTCAGTACTCAGATCACCGTTAAAACCACATAAGCACTTTACAATTATTTCATCATAGAAACACTGCTTCAGCCTTGATTGAATTCCCCGACTAGATTGCCTTCGAGCGAAGAAGTTACCCTGATGTACAGTCAAATTTTTCCTCCTTGAACTTGACAACTTGGCGCACCAGATGAGGAAGTGCGCGACTCATTGAGCCTAATGGATTTAGAACAAGACGTTTGTCGCAATTTTGCATCCACATAGCAAGCTACGAGGCAGATTCCATTCCTGTCAGTCACATTTCGGTTTAGAAAGAGCAACAAGACGAACGCAGATCTGTCTTCTCGATGCTTCTCCTTAGGCCAGTACTATTGTACACATGTAGTATTCAATCTGATACGCCTACTTGCTAAACCCATTTGACCGTTCCCATGAGTCTAAAATTAAGCTTATAAAGATCCATTGCTTTGTGGTTAACTGATGTTCTCACCTATCCAGGCTCCTAAACCATGGATCGGCACACACACACACACATGCATACGTCCTCCGCACTACGTACCTTGCGAACTTACCACCTTCGGATCAGACATGAGACCTAATCAGGTCAGTGATAAATCTCGTCTGTGGTTCACTTGATGTGTCCTTCCTATCCCGTTTTCTGATTTGACAGAATTTCTGACCGGCATGTAATTTCTAGCTGTGTTTACTTCTCGGCTAGCCAGGTTCATTGTTCAGCAGTCGGAACTGAATTCTGTTTCCAGACCATTCGGCCCTAGTTTGTTTTTGGTAGTCCACATTCCTTCCCCCCTAGACTCCAAGATTTGGGGTTTGAATGCTTTTCGTTTATTTTCATTGAATTTTGTTATAGTACTGCATTATTAACCACAGCTAGCTGCCATTCGATTTCTGGGGTTTACACGTTCCTCTTCTCTATCCTGGTTTTAATGCAAAATTTTAGAGCTGTACAAAATATGATCCAGGGTATTACAGTAAAAGTACAAAACTAAATGTTGAATCCGTTCCCGATGCATTTGTGTGGATACATTCACCATTAGGTTCATCAGTCCTGCGTGTTTGTTCCGCCATCAAGTTGGCCTTTGACCACGGAAGATGCAGTTCAGATAGTATGAGTGTGGGATCCCAGTGATACACTTACTGAGCTTTGAGTTCATGGGCTTTTTCCTATCCCGTTTTTGTATTTTGCAGATCGAGCAGAATCAACCGTCCACGGACAATCACTGACCTTTGCGTACTACATAGTATCTGGACGAGGTCTGAGGCGAAAAACCGAAAAGTTTGTCCCGTTACGTTTTCTAAATTCAGAATATTCCACGAACTAAATAAAATATTCCGGTTTGTTTGATACCAGGAGATGGGAATTTTGATGCACAACCAACAATGTCGGAGGTATTCGATTCTTTTCCCCATGGATTCAGTCTATGTGCTTTCGCTTCCCTTGGGATGCCCGAGCCCAAGCCCGACTTCTACATCACATGATTTCTTTTTGATCAATAAAATTATCCAGACGCTAATGGTGCTCCAACTCCAATTTCCATTCCGACATCCGTTTTCATTAAGCGTTCATAAAATTTAATTTTTCTCTTCAGTAATTGAATATCAATGTGAACAAGGCGGGAACTGTGGGATTTTCTTACACTGTTTACTTTAGAGAAGCTGTTGTTGCTCTTATGACTGGAGAATAAATTGCGATTTTCGGAGTGTAACAAGTTATAGAACCTGTTATTCCCGGTAAATGGTTTGTCAGATGGCCACTGTTATTGAATAACCCGCTAGTTCCGTGGAGGACACTTCTCTGCTCCCGAATCATTATCGTTTGCTAGTACATAACTATATTTCTATAGAATTTTGAGTGACCGCACGAAAGCTTATTGGTCCAATTGGCTTGACCATCCCCCTTGCTGGCTGACTGCTAATGTGGCCAACCAGTGCTTGACAGATAACTTTTCTCAACTTGTCGTTCAATGCTATCAGTTCTCCGTCGGCTATTTTGTCACCTATGCTTCTGTTGGGTCTAGTTCTGGACAAGCGATGCGATGTTGGCACTGGTCTGCTAGCGAAAGCGGAATGCGTGTTGGAAATGAATCATTTAATACCCACACAGTTTGCAGATCGGCTTTTGATCTCATGAACTTGAAGTCTGACTGCGAGTAACGGAAATAATTTGTACGCTAGTGGTAATGACGATGACGGGCGAGATGAGGCTAGCTGAACTAATTAGTCATTAGTTCTCGTGACTAGCTGAATGTCCAGAAATGAGAGAATCAGTGAACCCACTAAAATAACTGAGTATGAAGTATCATTCTGAGGACTCAAGATAAACTAATAACAGGTAGCACTTACCCGTCAGCAATGAACGTTCATGACATTCAACTCCATAAATTAGAAGGTAGACCGTAAGAATAACAAGCAGCACCAAACAGAGAACAATCACCACATATCCGAATGCAGTCACTGCTGTTTGATACGCGTCTGCCGCAGTCTCGACCGTAGGTCGTGAGGATTGTACTGCCTTCAGTGTCGGTTGTAATTCGGTGCTCATATTTGTCCACAGTTGTTTCAATGGATTGAATAACGAACTCAGGTCAAACTGACCTACGACCTGTAATCTCGGCGGGTGGAATAAAAAAAAGCGGAAAATCTTTTTAATGAGACGGAAATTGGAGTTACTGCATTTCTAATTGCACGTATTAGTCAATGCCACTTTCGGCAGGTGATAAAAACAAATGAGCTACCGTGAAGTACCAGATACCGCTTTAAATGAAGCTACGCGAAAGAAACTAGAATATCATAGTCGAAATTTAATCAATAGTTTACCCAAAGCAATAGCGATGGGTCAGTCATACAAAAGCACTTGCGTTGTCCGCATCGAGAGGCCTTGAATATATCGATTTTTCAACTAAGCAATCCACCTATTCGCCGTATGGTCAACGGATCACTTGGAGTCCTTTGACAGATCATGCATTATCCATCAGCGATTCATGCAGACTTAAACAAGATGAACAATTGCCCAAGAACGAGGCTTTCCTCAGTCCCGCTTACAGAGGTTGCCGACACATTCGATCAAAGGTCCTTCACATGAATCGTAAGTTTTTAGAGAATCCATAAATCCTTCTTTTCTGAGTTAGGAGTAGATAGTCTAAATTCTGCGGTCGATCATGGTACATCTGCAATATCAAAACCCACTTACATTCCTAAGTACATTTCCATAGTGTTTCTGACATGCTGCATTAAATAGGTGCATTATCCCTCAAAGACACCCTCACTTGATAAAACCCCGGTTGTGAATTTGTCTCCCTTAATCGTTGTTGTATTCGTAACCGAATGCACAAGCAAACGATGAGTAGAACGACCGTATCATTATCGTCAATCTGTATTTGGGACGCTTCCAGTGTGGGTGCCGTCCGGTGACAACCAATGCGAAACAAGGTCGATGGTGACGGTCTTAATAAGACGTAACAAACAATGAGAGTCAAAGCCATAGGATGTACAGTGTACAGATTTCTGGAAGTACGAGAAAAATATTGGTTGATTTATCGATTGTAAGCGGCACCACCACACTAAAAAAGTTTCAATCGATCTCGAAGTACAGAATGCAAATTGTTGATAAGTAAACCTTCGATCCCGACTACTAAATATCCTGAGTTTTCGAACCATTTCTAAAACTCATCACAACTATTGAAATTTAGAGAAAGCTTCATTTTAAACTACTTTGAACGGGCTCTTCTAAAAGAACGACATCATAGTTGCTGTTCTGTTTGGATCACCTTTGTCTTTTACGGACCAAGTGAATATGAGTTCGTTGCTTACTTTAGAAAACCTTCAAAGCACTCATTCAAATTAGTGTTCCATGTTCTTTTTCCCGGCTTTCCTGGCTATCGAACTAGTGTCATAATCGAGTTCAGCACAATGACGGTAGGGTGAAGATTTCTAAACCACATGTTATTAACTCCGGCTTACTTCACCATGCTGTGCCGTGTCCTTTTCCATTTTCGACCTATATCCGAGATCTTCCTGTTTTTTTCTCTATCTAACAAATTTCCACATGCTGACGACACTGTCCATTGTGGAGCAATTTCCAATCCCCTGATTTCAGGAAATTTGATGGAAACCCATCGTAAATAGAACATTTCTCCACCCGATCCCTTTTAAAGCTGAACTCGTACAAGCGAGTTGGATGTGTTTGCAGCAATCTCCGTTCTCCCTTGCCCACAGATTTTGTTGTCTTTTATTTCAAATCCTCATCCGCGGTTAGCTCCATCAATTATCTGGGTGTTAGCCCAGACACCAGTTCAAGATGAACATCTCCCATTCAGCACTGTGTCGGTAAACTAAGATGCCTATCTTTTCAAACAAGAGAACTCAGGCATTTTGGAACACCACTAACAATTGTTTCTAAATCTATTACTCAGTGTGTTCTTCCGGTCTTATTTCACTGTTCACCCGTAATATCTCCGGTCTTCTCAAACAAGAATCGAAAGCCTTTCACGACGGATTTTTAATTATTAGACAAGCTTCATTCCTCCTGTCTGATTTCTTTTTGACTGAACTTGTCAACCAGCACCCTGAAACTTGCGTAGTCGTTTCCTCCAATATATCACAAGATCCAACACATCCACTGCATACACCCTCACCTATCTCCTTGTCGTTCTTACTCACCCACTTGATGTGAACTTCGGCACGTTTCCTTCATATTTAGCGCATATAAAACTCTTCTGTACCCTATCTGGTGCTTACACTGACCAAAAAAGACTAGAGGTGGGCGGAAGTACTTTCTAAATTTGGATGATGTCTTCTTTTTCACTCAAGTATACTTTAGCGTCCATTGTTGTATATTTTGCTTATTTTATCCCAGATTTGTCAGAGCTTCTTGACTGATACGTAAGCGGGTTGCTTGTAAACTTCTGACATACTATTACAGCAAAATACAATATATTGGCAGCACATAATCGCCAAGCACCAATGGACACACGAACCAGCATTGAACGGTCGTGAATAGAACACTTAACCACCAGGCTCTCTGGTCTGGCTTTCAGCCATATGTTGAATATAATCTCTACATAATATAGCACCTTTCATCACTGGCTTTGAACGGTAACAATCCGTTTCTTGCACAGCGAAAGACTGCTGTGGTGTATGACTTCTCATTCATCTCGGGTCTGTGTCCCCGTTGTGGCTCGGTGGATGAAAAAGCAACACAAGGCTTCTATGGTTTTTCATGGTGATTTGGTCTTTGAAACTTCCTGATGAATCCTATTGTATATTTTCTAAAAATTCTATCCAGACTTTGGGAAATTATATTTTTATATCCACAGATATGTTGCAAATACCAAAAGTGTACCTTCTGGTATGTGAAACGTTATGATTCAGACGCTTATACACGCGGTGCGAAGAGCCATAATTTCTTGTCCTGGATTCGACCAATGAGATCTGTCCAGCTCCTGGTGGTCAAATTATCTTGATACAACCGGATTGCTTTCTGCTCAGTCAGAACTTTTTCTGCCTGTAGTGACTTTCCTTGATATATATATATATATATATATATATATATATATATATATATGTATATATATATATACCAACTACATGGTTGCTGTTCTCGTCTTGTCACTTACCGGTGCATGTCTTTCTTTTTTGAGCTATTTTAATATATACGCTTGTTCGGATGCATTCAAATGCCACATACATCGTATGTTGACTTGACTTGACTTGACTTGGTCTGATTCAGTGAAACACTGCATAGTAGTGCGGTACACATATTTGTGTTTTAATTCCAAATAAGCTATTTTAACTCACTTTTTGCAGGATTCCGTCGGCTTCCTTGTTCAGTTCGTCATGAAGTGACTTAAAACGTGACACCAGTTCGGTAAGATTTACTCCAAATATTTCATTGATTTCGGATAGTGCAACGATAGGTTCGGTGAGTATGGCACTACGATTGAAGCTGTATTTCAGTACTGAGATTTGGCTCTGTCGAATTAGAAGAGGGAATGAGATAATGACGAGATTATTAGAAGTGATAACTGCTCGCTCAAATAGCACTTTGTTGCACAATTAGTTGTGCAGGCTTACTTGGTAATACAACAACTACTTCCTTAAATGTTTGTTTGTAAGTGTTCGATGAGTTAATTGACACAGTTTGATGGATCACTGAGTGACAATGAATGACTCGATTATCGCTGAAGGTTCAACATGTAGTTGTTAGAAGTAGTACACTCGTGAAAGTTGACCTTGGCGACGAAACATCAGCCGAGTCAACCAGTGTGAGTTCGAGCCATACCCAAAAAACATCCAATCAGAACATACGTTCTAAGCCTAATCAAAGTGGTTTTATTGTGCAGTGAGGATTTTCCGTCCCACTTCGAGCGAATTTCTTCAAACACGTGTAAAACACTGGAGGTGAAATTTGATAATAAAACGCATAGTTACTTTGTGGAAAATAGAGATCTTATCAAATTGATATAATACTTCAGTTTTGGGTGCGATATGGTCCTAGACATCTGAAAAACCCTAATATGAAGCGGATTACCTTCGTCAAACATGGCGAAAACGTGATAGCTTATCCAATCTAACAGTTCTTTCCTTTTCGGTTATGGATACTGTTCCCGTGGATTAAGTTTCTAACTACTGAATGATCATATTCCTAGTTATTGGTGACACACGGCTCGTAAGAAATCACTTTATTTACACATAAGTCCAAAAACGCGCAAAGGGTACGTGCACCAAGTAAGCCTCCCGGTGTTTTGGGGAATGTGTTTGGGGTGAAAACGCCGGGGTTCAAACCCTGGGTGTGACGGAGTATAGGAACCACTGGCGAGCTCTAACAAGAGAGAAACTCCAGTCTTTTGCTTCCGAGTGTAGGATTGGTGGGATGACGATGTTTGCGGGTGGAAGGGGGGGGGGTCCAAAGGACGGTCAATCGACAGGGTACTGAAAGTCCCGCGCAAGTAATTGAGAAAAACATATATTTTTATTGATCCCAACGCTGATAAAGTCGCCCAACAGTTCGCATTGCTTCTTCAGTCAGCGTGCTACTATACGTGACACGTGGTCCTTCACTCACAGAGACAGTACTACCTGCTCTTCATTCTGAAGCAGCAGACTCACTATTGCTCTGGTCATGAGTAAAATCCCCTGCATTTTGCAACTACGCCAGTTTGTACCGGACTAGGATATTTTTGTCAGCTGTATAGCACTAGTTGATATTTAAACACAGACTTCGACTTCATTGGGCTTTTGATCATGGGAAGATTCGTACGCTTGGTAGATCGTCCTCTTAAAACAGATTGAAGAACAACATAATTACTGGCAAGAGCAAAATATTTAGGTAGTCATTTCAACAGATTAAATACATATATATATATATATATATTGATGGTAAGTAGTATGTTAACGTGTGGACAAAACTTCCCCGGACGCACACGACCGGTTTCGCGGTAGTTGCCGCTCATCAGGTATGCGTACCCAGTACTCCTCTGCCCACTCGTCTTCATACGCGTACACTCCGATCTTATATATTCACTAGAATCTAATTTGAATCGTCTGGAGTGTGAATGGATACTCTTCATTGAAGAGCCCACAAGTGAATCACAGCTGTGATTTCTCATAGTTATTCGTGTCTGGGTCACTGCTAACCCAACAAACAACGAGGCTGCATGTGCAAGCGCTCATATTGATGGTAAGTAGTATATATATATATATATATATATATATATATATATATATATATATATATATATATATATATATATATATATATATATATATATATATATATATATATCAGGCCCGTCCTCTTATGAAATGACAGCTGCTGATGACAGAAAGCAGCCACGCGCTGCGATAAACTGAAAGATAGAAAAAAAACTGAATTTGATTTCAAAACTAACTCGGACACATTTCGTATCGAAGTTAAAACTTCAAATAGGTTCGTAGCTATTATTGAATATCGCTTCTAATGTGGACTGTGATGCAGAAGTGTTTATTTCGAGACAAAGTATCCATGTACCGTTCCTCCTGTGAAGTTCCCGTCTCTTTCTCCCAAAGTAACACATTTTCACTCGGACTGATGAGTACTCTGTTTGATTGAAACGGGAAAAATTGGTAACTTCGAAGAGGTTCTTTTGTTTCGCAAAATACGGCAACATAACGACTGAACAGGAAATTTAACAATGATACAGGCTCACGGACTGAATCTAACACTTTGGAAAATGGTACAGTAAATTCAGTGTTTAAAGAGCGGCTACATCATGTATTATTGATGCAAAGCAGGCTGTTGAGTACCCACTTGGATGGCCTAGTAGTGACTTGTGCTACTCAAATTATTGCAGTCCAGGTTCAAGACCCAGTTGGGACTCGGTGAATTTGCACCGGAGTTGGTGGTAATTTCCAAAAAAAGATAGATAAAACGGCATGCAATAAGAGCTATTTTTGTTTACTAATGTGATCTAATAGTGTGTATCATGTGGTAAATTACCGGACAACTTAATAAACGACCGACATCATGGAAAGCTACCATTCATCTCACCTGTAAAGAAAAGCAGGTGGAATTTGCTAGT